>WEIT01039882.1:114556-207212 GCA_013389985.1 Dryoscopus gambensis
CCCCCGAGACGCGGGGAGCGCGGACGCGCCGCTCCGGGGCAGGAGCCGGGCAGCGCTCTTACCGGCGGCAGGTACGCGCTGGGCGCGCTTGCTCCCGCCCGTAGCTGCGGTTTTATGTCGGTGCTATCAGCGTTCTTCGGGCTGCAAGTCCTTGAAATAAATTCGTCGCGTAGAACTTGGACCCTTGAATACCGTGTGAATAGCACCTTGTCTGTAGCGTCTGTTTCCATGAAAAGTCACTTTCACTACAGTCCTTGTGTTACAGATCTCTAGTGACAATTTTCAAATATCAGTTTAAAAGGAAGGGCTTTTGTTGACATCTGTTTCGTCTTACACACACAGTACCACAGAGCCATGGGTCCGGCAGAAACAGCATCACTCGCACAAGCCACCCTTCGGCACTCACAGAGCATCACACAGCTCCTGGCTACCCAGAGGGCGAAAGCCTGACCATAGTTCACACCACCTCAAGGGAGACAATGGTTTTGTGGCCGTAGAGAGGTGCTGTCCCATCTCCCATGTCAGCACAAAACCAGAGGCAGTCTGGCATGTGGCCCTTGTGCTCCTGCCTGATGTGCTGGACGCCTCAATCAGGCACCTCATCTGCTCGTTTGCACATCCAAGAGGTACCTTCAGACAGTTCATGCTGGGAAGATGGGGCTGGGACATCTCACTGCGTGCACCCTCCCTGAATCCCCTTGTGCTGTATACACCCCACAAACAGCTTCCCCTTGCCCATGCTGGCCTCGTCCCCACTCAGGTACCACACAGCTGCCCCTTTCCGCCGGCGTACCTGCTCGCTGAGGATGCAGCCTGACCACAGCAGCATTGGAGTGTTTCATTTCCACCCCCTGCTCTTCCTCCTCATTCCCGCTGCTCACCAGTCTGGGACACACTGCAGCTCTCTGATTCTGTCTCTCCAGCACTGGGGAGGCATCGGAGGAGACCTGCAATTCCTTGTCCTGACGGCTTTTATTACACCTAGCCCTTTCCTCAGGAAGGAGATATCCCAGGAACCGCAGTGGAAAAGCCAAAGGAGCACAAAGGGTGTTGAGTTCAGGGTTTGAACAAGCTGCAGCCCACTCATGGATTTAACTCAAAATTTTGACAATGGAACAAAAACATCATTGCAACGAGACAGCTGTTTTTACTATCAAAATCTCTCAGATCAGTTTGACTGCAAAGTGTGTTCCTACAGTCCAAAGGAGACAAAGCTCCCAGCATCAGTTTGGAGCTGGCAGGCTTCCTAGCATGAGCTACCTCCCGCCAGCCTAGAAAAACCAAAGCTCTTTCAGTTGTTATTCCCCATCAGTTCTCGGCACTAACCCCCTGATTTCCCCATGGATTATCTGCAGTTCTGAGTTTACGCCGCTCTCACATTAAACTCTGAGCAATCACTGGTTGGGGGAACTTCCCTGCTGCCTTTCTCACCTGTAATTGTGGCTCTGGTGAGGAGTCTCTGAAGTACAAGAAAGTCCTTGGATCCATCTTGAAAATAAATTTTTCCTTCCTCCCCCTGCCGTGCCCAAAAGCCTGATTGCCACATTAGCTCCTTTTGAAGCTGGTTTTAACAAGTAAATTCGTATCTAAAAATGCCTTGCTTGCAAAATTCTCCCAACCCCTGATTTCACAACATATTTGAATATATGCTTAGTTTTATGCATGTGAACAGGCCTACAACAATCAATACAATTATTTACCTAAGTGCTTAAAGTCAGGCAGGTATTTAAGAATTAGTATTGTTTGTGGTAATGCCACGGCAAGCCAAGCAGGGACCAGGACCTCATTGTTTGTTTAGCACCCTGCACACAAAAAGACACTCCTTGTCCCTTTCAGTATAAGTAATTTTTCTAAGTTGTGAGTAAGTTGTGAATCAGTGCCAGAAACACCTTTCTTGAGCTGGAGAGTAAACATTATTTGTCTACTCTAATATTCTTCTTATTTACTGAAAACATTGTATGCAATATTTAGAAAAGTAATAAAGGCACAGTGGGAAAAGGGTGGGCAAAGAGGACAATAAAGGATATTTTTTCAATTAGGAATTTAAAGTATTTTTGTCATTGTAAGTATCCAGGAAAATACCTGTAGATCTTGAAAGCTGTTTAGAAAGGCAAAGGAATAACATGGCTTCTGCCCCATTGGTGAGACTGTGGGTTGGGGTGCGTGGGTCAGACAGCTGCATGGGGTAAAGGCTGCAAGATGAGAGACAAGGAGCCAGTCCTAGTAGTTGGCTGGATAAAAATTTCATCCATTTCATCGAGCTGGGGCATCATCAGCCATATGATGCCAGGGCTTTTTCAGAGCAGTGGAATTTTTTTTGGTCAAAATCCAAGGGTTTGGAAGGGGATTTGCTTGACTTGTTACTCTGTGCTTATTCCCACATATCATAAACTCAAAGACTAAATGGAAACAGTGCAGAAAGCTCCACATATTCACCAAATGGAAATGCTCCTAGTCATTGGGCTGGGTGCCAGTGTCCTGCACAGATTTAGGAGATAATGGTTCTCCTTGAGCACCTGAGCAGTGATCCCATACCCTGTCTTTAGGGAATGTAGGGAGCTGTCTTCCGCCAGACCCTGGGATCCAGAAGGTTTATCCCATAGTGTGGGAGAGCCTCACCTCAGCCTCTCTGAGGAGAAGGTGAAGAGCTAGATCTCAAATTTTAGTTACTATGGAAAGTGTATTTCCCTTGAGGAAATATTACCAGTTTCTGCTGTTGACCTCATTGTCAAAATGAAGAGAGCTACATCAGCACAAACAACTGGTTCTGTTTTTGAAAACAAGAAATGAGCCGGTGTTGAACTTCGGCGTCCTCCCTGACAATTAAGATGTGACGTCTCCCTCTGTCACAAACCAAGGTGAGAAGTCCTCAAAAAGGATACAGAGGATTTATTAGGCTACTGAATATGGTTAACCCTGAGCATAGAAATACCCCAAGTCAGAAATTGCTTTACAAAGTGTAAGAATTTAAAAGTAATGCATTTTGGGCTCTTCCTAATTGTTCTCTGGCCCTGGGGTTCATGTTTTCAATTTCTCTTTGCAACCACAATGCTGAGTGACTTAGTTGTCTTCTAAAATTAAAACTGAGAATCTCACATTTTCATGTTTTCACATGATGCCAGAGCTCAGGCTTTGTGGGGGAAAAAAACAAAAACAAACCCCAAACACCCCAACCCTCACATTTTAGAAGACTTTCAACAAAATTGCGAAAGTTGGCAACCATAATATTTCCTAACACATTATTTTGTGGATTGCAGTGAAATTTCATTCTCAGAGCTAATGGTTGCTTTCTCTCTGGTAAATGCCCCAAATTGCTTCTGCTGTTATTGTTAGAACATTGTTAATTTATGCAGTATTTTAAAAACAGAGGAGAGGTACTCTGTCCTCAAGTAATTAGAAGATAAATAACACTATCTAGAGACTATTTATATTTCTTTGCTGTACAGCTAAACAGAATTATGTAAAAATGACTTATTTAATGTGTTAGTGCTCAGGCCTGCAAGATACCAAGGGTCTGATTCTGGAAATACTTTAAATATATTTAATTTGAATACCACCAGACTGCCCCCAGTGCAATAAACCATTTCATATGGGACTGTGCCATCCAAGGGGGTTTAACTGTGCTATACTTGGTTGCACTTTTGGTGCCAAAGGGCTCTGCTCCTTGTGGGATGGATTCTTCTGTGGATAACAAGAGCTGTGTCAGGATCTGAGTGCTAACATCTCACATTCAGAACCAGAGCCATCATTTCTGAGATTATTCTTCTTATTTCTGAGAACTCCTTGTTTGCCAAGTCGCAGGCCACAACATTAAACACATTTTATCTCGGTCTTTGGTACTGATGATAAGCCAATATGTGTTGTTTAGCCTGTTTCATCAACATTCAGAACATTTGTAACTGATAAACAAAGTGCATGTTTGCTATTAAAGCTCAAAATTAGGCAGGCAGTAAAAAGTAATCTGAGAGCAGGACTGTAGCTACTGATACTATTGAAGCTGGTCTTAAAACATATGGTTTCCAATCACTGACACAATGCACAAAAATAAAACCCTGCAACTGAGGAGTGCCTGATCTATTCACCACTAAATGATCAAATATGCCTGTTTGTTTTTTAGTTTTATGTCGCCTTCCTCTTTCTGGTTTTCGAAAGTAGAAGCTTGCTATTTAATATTAGCTGAAGATTTGGCCCTTTATACCGGCTGCAGACGGGCTTCATTAATCAATTTCCACTACTGGATTGAAATGAAAAAACCCAGAACTTTTCCCTTTTTTTTTTTTTTAATACTCTCCCACTATTTTGCTTGGAATTTCTCCTGTAGAAACAGCAGATCCCTCTACTCCATCCTTCCTGTTTCCTCATGCTTTAGCAGAAAAATGTTTTGTACTATGCAGACAATTCAATTTCACAAATAAAACATCCATTGACAGAAAATGTGTGATTTGTTTCAGGCTGGGATCCTGCCACTCTTACTGCAGCCATCTCTAACCATAGGAGTAAACCAGATTTCATCTTTGAGCACAGCTGCATAACAATTAGTTTGCACAGAAAGGTATTAAAATGAAAAATAGGTATTATGACCATTTTGGTCTTTTTCTTCATGAGCTTTTTTTCGAGACCTCTTTTATTATCATAAAGTGAGACTAAAGTTCTTGTGATGTGCTGCCTGCATGGAGTATTACATGCAAATACAGGGCTCCTGCTGACTCACTTTGCCACGTGCAGTTATGAACCCAGATCTGAATATGGGAAATGCCATGGCTCTGCTGGTGGAAGGAATGATGGTCTGCAGGAGAGATTTGAAAACCTGACACTGAGCTAAAGCAATATTTTAAAGTTAAGGTTTGATGTTATTTCAATTACCAGCAATAAAAAAAAAAAAATCACTAGGAAGAATTTGGACATTGATCCTTTTGGAGAGGAGGTGCAGGATTGGGGGGATTTTTTTACACTAGAGCAGAGCTGAGAAATGACCAATTTTCATTTCTAATCAATACGTGCATTGAAAGTCAGATTAATAAAACTTATATTAATTTTTATGAAAAGCACATTCCCTTTGAAACCGGTATGAAGACACGTGGTCTGCTCCTGTGGCTGTGAATGAAAACGGAAGGGATTTGTGCAGTTATTTTCTCATGGGTCCTTGGCTTTTTTATTTCTTTCTACACACTTCAGGTGAAACATTTTGTACATATCAGCTTCCTCCTCAGGGAAGACTTATGAATTCCATAGGATGGCAAACCTACTCATGAATTACAACTTTTGGCCGTGTTTCATTCTTACTGGAGGAGTGTGCATGAGGCAAAACATAATTTGGGGCCATCACTGAAGCTGCCTCTGACCCCATATAAAGTTGTATCTCTCTCTAGGCAGCCAATGTTTCAGTAAGCCAAAAAAAGCTGAATTTTGGGTGGGCTCCAAATTAGGCACTGGTTGGCTTTTGATGCAAGAGCATCAAAGTGCCTTGGCTGTGGCTGCAGCAGCAACTCAGCAGCATTGCTGGTACAGACAGCCAGAGTAGTCTCCCAGAAATCTTTCATTTAATTTATCTCGTAGAATTGCATGAATTTTGAAAAATTCATTCACACAGGAATCAAAAGCCATTCTTCCTCCAGCTTTACATAGGATTTTGACTGCTAAGAAGAGTTTGATTTTAGGAATCTGAATGCAAGTACTCCAAAACTTTTTTAGCATGCCTGTCCTAGTGGGAATGAGTCTCATTATTATGTACATTAAAATTGATAATCAAAGACAAATGCTTCAGTCTGTTATTTTAAACTTGGAGAATGTTTACCTAAATTCTATCTACTTTCATTCAGGAATTCTCATCTGGCTTTCTAAACTGTTCTCTATCTTTAAAGAACATTTCTTTAAGTCACATTATACTTGATGGAAAAGTAGGGACAAATTCAGTTGTACTTTGAATGTAATTTAACTGCACCATAGAAACAGGCTTTCAAACCTTTCATCGGACTGATTTACGAGCGGAACTAAGGTTTGCTTAGTACAACATTTTCACAGTAAGAGTTACATTCCCACAAATGGGAATGCTGTCAGGTAGAATGACCATGAGTCAATTCTGCCAAACCAATTGCTTTGTTCAGATAAGCCAATCTGGCTGCCACAAAACTTTAATTAGAAATTTAACACAATATTTTAAAAATTGCTCCAAACCATGTCTGTTAAGTATTTTGAAACAATCAGAGAATACAATAGATGCCTAAAAGCATTTTGCCACTTTCCCATCATTAGTACTTGTTGGACTTTTAAATTTGTTTTACAAACTAATGAGAGGGCAAATGCTGGAAGAAGTGGAAAGTACCAAAGGAGATGTGCTTCCAGAGAGCAACTTATACTGCATTTAGTATTGCATGGGGTTACAAACTGTAAAGATCCACCCCAAATTAAAAGAGTAAGTGCTCTTTCCTAACTCCTATGCAAATACAGTGAAATTCAAGAAAATCAGATCTAGTCAGTCAGTGCTAGGAAATCATTAATAGTGTATTCTCAGTTTTTTGGTCAAGCATACAATAATTTCCTTCCTGTTTATTACGACAGAGATCATTTGCATCTTGCTGATCCATATTACAGGCAGGAATAAGCCCCATCCTCAATCTGTGAGGCCAAGAGCTCCATGCACCCTTCCAGTAACTCACTGGTCACCCTTTAGGAGTGTAAAGCAAGGAAATCAGTATAATTTATAGTTTTTGGGGCAATTCTCTGCAGATTAATTTACCTAGGATAATTCTTTTAAAAACTGACTCTGGTTAAATGTTTCCTTTTCTTTCTGCACTCAAGAAGATAATTGGACTAAAATGTTCCCTTATGCTCCAAAAATGTGACTTTGCATGATCTAATTTTTACTTTGCTTTTGTTTAAGCCTACATGCTCCTTCTGCTCCTGTGCACTCGTGCAGAGGAGCAGCACTTCATATCCTTCCTTGGCAGAGACGAGACAGGCAACCCTCTGCCCTGCACGGCCCAGATCAGTGCTGACCCAGGAGATTCGCTCCTCTGCTAGGCTGTGAGCAGAGTAACTTTCAAAAAAGAAGTTATTCCAAATTGTGGGAGGTATCATGATAAGATCTCCATCTGGCTTGCAGCAATTTGAGTACTTCTACCGCCTTGTTTATACCATTTTAAATATCTAATGAATACAATATGCTGTCCCCAAAATAATATTGCATATAAGGCCTGTAAATTTAGAGTTGGAAGTTTCATAAAAGAACTTGGCACATTACCTCTCTGTAAATGTTAACTGAGTGTTCCTTATAATGCTTTCCCAAGCTTCTATTGCACCCAGCAAGACAGGGAAGTACAGGTAGCCAGGACGAAGTGCCAATCCAGGGGACAAGCTTCCTCTTGTTCCACTGTATTTTGCAGATGCTTTCCCACTTCTAACCACTTTTCACTTAAATTTTATGTTTTTCAGGGATTAGCAAATGCCAGTAGATACCTCAGGGAAGGTGGCCCAGGAACCAAGTGTGGCTGCAGCACAGGCAGGGATGGGTGCCAGCAATGGGCCCTGTTTAGAACCCCAGACATGAGGAGCAATGAACCAGGGTCCATCCAGGGAGCCCACTCAGGTGGGGGCAAAGAGGAGACCAGAGATAAACCACCTACAGCACAGGACCAAAGGTCAAGCAGGAGTCCAGGCTGGAGACAAAAACACCTCCAGCACAGACAGGGACTGGGTACCCGGGGGCTGAGCTTAAACAGAGCTCTTGGGCCATGGGCAGGGGATGTGGGTGGGAGGCTGCTCAGGGCAGTTAAGGACTCAATACATCCAGGGCACTGCCAATATCTGGAAATAGCTGTGGTCCAAATTAATCTGTTTGTTTGCTGGAGTTTGGTGCAGGGCATGAGCAAACAGGCCGGGATAAACAGGGCGCCAACAGACAGCTTGGGCTGGAGTCCAACCCTGCGGAGGGAGGTTCTTGTGCAACCGCGGCCTGGGGCCGGGCAGAGCTGGGGGTCAGGTGTGTGGCAGCGGGAGATGGGCCTGGTGACAGCAGAGTGCCCACGGTGGCCGGTGGGACTGCACTGCAGGCACCGGTGTCTCTGGCCACCAGTGACTTTCTGGGCCTTGCTGGGTTCTGTTATTTACATGACTCTACCAACTCTTGACGTACATCAAACTGGCTCTAAGGCTTGTGCTTGTGGCAAAGGCTGTGCCCAGTGGGGGCAGGAACAGGGAAGGCCCAGATGGAGGAAGTTGTTCCATGAAGTTTTTGAGCCTCTTTCTGCTGCATGCAGTCTGTGAGAAGACTCGTTTTTCCCCAAAACGAGTTGATGTCGCTTTAGAACACTGAATGAGGTGGTTCATTTGTCTTCTGCATTGTGAGGTATCCACACTGCTCTCTTGGAACCTGCTTATAGAAAATAATAGGTATTTATATGTATTTATAGTCACCCCTTTTTTTTTTTTTGCCTTTATGAACTGATGGGAAACAATGTCTTGGTTTGGGAGAAAATGATTTTGCCACCAGACTTCGTGAGCCTCTCTTCATTCATTACAAACATTGCCCGTTTTAACATTAACTTCCAGAGGCGCCGTATGCCAGCACAATACAGATCAGAAATATTGAGTGCATTACAAGTAGCAGGTTACACTTCAAAACACTTGGTTCACAGTGTTTGAGACCATTAATCATTTTTATTATTCTAAAGGACTGAAAGGGCTTAGAAACTTTGCCTAGGAAGCAGTATAGATTCTGAACAGCTGCACTACGACTCCTGCTCACATTAGGTTTTGGACAGACCATTGATTTTCAGTAAATGTTCTTGGCGGCCAGGAAGTGCTGAAACTGGCAAACTTTCTCTCCCAAACTTTTTTTTTTTCCTTCTGAAATGAAAAACATGCTGGTTATTCTGATTTAGATCATCAGTATGGCCCTGATTTACCACTACAACACACCCTCATAAAACTGGAGTATCAAGGGACTTTAGTTACAGGCGAGACAAAATCAAATCCACTGCTGGGAGCATATGTACAGTTTTTGCAAGATTTTTTTTTGAGTCTGTGTTAATAGGCACTGTATATGTAAACTCTTGCATATGTCTTTTCCTTGTTGTTATGACAATTGTTAGCAAGGGAGATACCAAACAGAATTTGGCTGTATGTGAATTCAGATTTTCAGAACAGACTGAAAAATACTGTACTTAGAGAAACAGTAGCACACCCACAAACTTACAACAAGGTATTATCATTACCCATGCAGTTTTGTCTGTACTAAAATGACATTTGATTTGGTCTCTTTATATTTTTGCATACTTTGTTCAGCAAATGAATATACCAGACACTGTACGGAGAGATGACAGGATACCTTATCCTGCGCTTCCTTCCTGGAAGTTACACTTTATTACTTATAAACTGGAAAATACAACCTGCATTGTTCCCAAACCCGTGGAACTGTTCAGGAAGAGAGGCATCTAGGACTAACTACATTTTTAAGAGAAAATAGGACTGTAGTTTGGACTTCAATGTTGGACTTTAATGTGTAAGAAAATCTCAATTCAATAATAAAAGATGACTGTGTCTGAAAATGGCATTCTAATTAAATCTTATCAAGATTTCAAGAGACAAAGGGGGTAAATAAACACCATTTACATTCCCTAGGCAAAGCAATATCACTCTTTCTTTTTTTTTAACCTTTTTATTTCTCTTTTCATGCTTCTTACAAGCTGTATTGGTTTGGTTCGGGGTTTTTTGTTGTAGAGGGGGAGAAAGTTAGGAAATTGGAAACCCTTCTGCCCTGCCAGCAGAGGTGGAAAACAAAAATGTTCAGTTGCTAAAACCTGAAATTATGTTCTGAATGGATGCAGTATAAAGCAGCAATATTTTGATATTTTCAGCTGGACCATTTAGAATGGAAATAGAATTATATCATATTTGAAAACAGTTTTGGAAACAGAAAAGCTGTAGTCTTTGTAATTGGATTTTTCTTGAAAAATGAAGAGCTCTTAGAAAAAAGAAGTATTGTAGATGGGTTAGTGAGGAGTACTACAGGGAGAGAAATAGAAACATTTTCTGTTTTGACATTTGCAGTCCTATGGAACTCTTCATGTGGCAAAGCCTGGGGGAAAAAATTTAAACGGAGCATCTGATGTGATTGGTCAAACATTCAATATAAAAAAGGCTCCCCTTTCCTTTCTCGGTAAAAATAAACTTACTGTTTGTGGATTTTTGTTTCTGAAGTTAGGCCATTACACAAATCTCTTTTCTTTCTTGTTTTTTGAGGTCCTTTTTTGGTTTGAGTTTTTTTTTTGTTTTGTTTTCATTTTAAAATTTGTTTTGATACAGAGTAAGTTTCTAGTTTTCATTGCTTTCATAAGCTCAAACCTCATTCAGCTCATGCTGAATTAAACAAATGAGATCTCTCAAACCCTGTAACTTTTAAAATCTCATGATTCTTGAGTGAGTATCACACTGAGTGTGGAGGCAGCACTGTTGTGATTTAGTGCACACAGGGGTGGCACAGCTGCCGAGGGGTATCAGACAACGAGCCCACTCGGGCTTTATTTATAGAGACCCACACGCTTTTCATCTCCCTCTGGTATTTTTATTTCAGTAGCATTTGAGATCCCAGTCTCCCTGCACTTTCACATGAGAAAATAGTGCCTCTCCTGACGAGCTGAGATTTTAAGACAGGCGGAAGAGGGGAGAAGGTGGAGAAGGGCTCCCTCATTCCATCAGCTCAGATCCAGGTTTCCAACAGGAAAACTGGGCTACAGAGCCTTGCCCATTTCGAACTGTGGTTTTTGTGTTTTGGTTGGGGTTTTTTAAAGACAGTCATGCTTTGGGATTGCACAGAAAACCAATTTGCTGCACAGTGCCACTTAGAAAGTGAACTCGTGTCTGGACAATTTTCCACCAGAGCCTGTCCAAATTCCCAAACTGCTTTCTTTTGTTGCTTTTGGGATGAACTTGACTTTCATCGCAGAGAGCCCTCTCCTTTGTTTTCAAAGGCTTTTTCTGCCAAGCCAAGTAACTGTATTTCTCAAGCACAGTCCTCTGAAGGCACTGAAGCATGTTGAATACAGAAGAGTAATTTGTTCCCTCAGGCTGTATATGTCTTGTATTAAAAATTACAAGATGTGAATCTGTGGCTGTGCTGGGAGCACACACTGGATTTGTTGTATGGTGAGAAGAGAACAGGTTATGGCTAATCTTGTTCATTCACTGAAGATAAGAGAGGCGCTGCCCTTTCTGCTTTTTTTGTTTTCTTGGGTCTGGATCAAATCCCCATCTGTCCATCAATGTGAACAATTGTGTCTGAGTCAAGAGTGCTCTGATTAAAAGTGATATAGTTGGAAACACCCTTTTTACTGAGAAGAAATGAATAAGGAAATGGCGCTCATGTGTGAGCTTTTGGGGAGAGACTGTCTGCTCAGCTCACAGGCCAGTCAAAATATGCTCTCCAGCAGGGAAATTAATAAATAGACCAGCTTCAATACATGGAGATTTAAGGGCAGAAGACTAATGTTGTTCTAAAATTCTTTGGGGTTGGAACTTAAATCCAATCTTAATGAGGTCATAGCAGAAAATTAATTTATTTTCTATCTTCCAAACAATATCTTCTTTGTTAAACAAGAAGACTGGAGAGATTTTTTTTCAATAATAATTTTTATATATGCGTAAAAATGTGCGAAAGCTCTGGTCCCTTTCATTTCCTGAAGACAATCATGTGATAACCTTAAATGGACCACATGAATGTATTAATCTCATATTCCTAAGTGTTATGGAGAACTGAGAAACCTCCACTCTTTGGATTTCCTCTGTATGGGATGTCAAGAATGATATGAAAGGAGTGGTTTTGTAGTGAAAATACAAAACTGCTGAGTAACAGCAACATGAGCACATGGGGACCTGGTTTGGACCAGTCTCCAGGGGAAGTGGTGGAAACTCCATCATTCAAAACATCAAAGTCTTATGACTGTTGAGAGTCTCACAATACTGGGTGTTTTTCTTAATTCTCCAGCTTCTGGAATCAATGAATTTGTCAGAATTTCCATGTATTTTACATAAGCAAGCACACAGACAAGCTACTAGTGTTGCTACTTGTAAAGAAAAGCTCAGAAATGAGACTCCAAAAGGTTCAAATAGTAAAATACAAAGCAGTAACAGTTCCCGATTTTGCAGATTTGGCAGACCTTGGTATTTTGAATCTGCAAGTTTGCCCATTCCTCAGAAAATAAAAGTAGTGGCCTGTTAAGTGTCCACAATAAAGAAATGTCACTGCTAAGAGGTGGTGTGGGCATCCTGGGATATTGACATCCTTCAACGATTCCCTGCTCATCCTTTGCCTGTGTCTCTCTGGAATCACACAGGTGTTGGGTGGGTGTTTTACAGAGCTGGTGCAAGGCGGGGAAGGGGCACAATGTGAGGGCCTGGCGAGTAAAGAACTGCTGGGATCCGCATCTGGGGCTTGGCTTCGGGTCTGTCCTGAGGAGGGTAAGAATGTCACTATGTATCTAAATCACTGGCTTTTATGAGTGATTTCCATGTTCACTGTCCTACGTGAAGTGTGAAAGTTCTCCTCATCAAAAAATGCATTTGTTTAACAACAGGAGGACTTGACAATGCACTCTCAAGGAGGGAGTAGCTCTTTGGTGGCAGAGTCACAGCTGACCCAGGGGAAGAACAGAGGTGACTGATGAAAATGGGAACCTCTTGACACAGGTGGCATTTGGTGGCTCCTCACTGTGGGCAAGCAGGTAACACTTCATCACCTGTGTGAGCCTCATCTGGATTTTGGAAGGAAATGAATGGAAGGCAAGGCAGATACTTCAGGTAAGAGTGACTTGATGGAAGTGATGGTGTAATAATGCTGAGATTACTGTGGTCAGGAGACTGTTTCTCTGTTCATCAGATCCAGATAAATCTCTGCGTGTCTCATTGCTGCAGACTCAGTAGTCAGAGATAACACCCAGCATAGTGTAATGTAGCTCTGCTACTACAAGGGCTTTCCAAGCAGCTGCAGACATGCCTGGAGCTCAATTTACACACACACAACCTTCTCCAAAATCCGCCCAGGGTGGGCCACCGCATGGCCAAGGCATCATTAACTCTCTGCCACCTGTGCACTGAAAGCAACGGGTGGGTCCTGCCAGAGCATTTCATTAAAATTAAATTGCACTTACAGGTAGATTCCTAAAATTTCACCTTCCAAAGGGTCTGAGCTAGTCCTGCTGGGATACAAAGAAGTGATTCCCAAAGCTATTTCTAACTTGCTGCTTAGCTGCTTAAGCCATCACATGGCAACTGCTGCCTGCACTAAATGGAAAAGAGTATTCTTTACATGCAGACAGAGTTTATGTCGTTGCCAAAGTTTTTTTCACCTCCTCTGCTACCCTGAGCCATCACCTGCTAGTGCTTGTGGCGTGCAAATTGGAGAGTTTTCTTTATGAGTTGCACATAAAATCCACACCTCTGGTCATGCATGAGAAACTGCTGAAAGAGCCCGATACAGCCCTGAACGTGTTCCCTGTTTTATGGACAGGACCCGAAGGTTGTTTGCTTTTCAGAGCCACACCATGTGTCATGCCTGACCCTGCTGGCACTCACAGATACTAAATGACACACTCTTGGCAGGGGACGCAGCTGGCTAATTATGCATGCAGTTTACCTACAGACTGGCTTTAAAAGGAGCCCAATTAAATGATCCAAGGGGTCAGAAGAAAAATGAAGGCATTGCTAGAGGAGTGAAACCTTTTCTGCCTCCTGAGGCAAAACCTACTGTTTTCACAGTGATCAGGGAAAAAAACAAAGCAGAGCAGATGTTTTCCCTTTAAAAAGAAGCCTATTTTGCTCCTTATTAGTTTTGATCATTATCACACGTGACATTAATTTTTGATATTATAAAAGAGGGATTCCCATGCTATTTGAATATTATTTTAATATTGATCTTTTTCTTGTTCAATAATTGTCAGCTTCAGTGGGGTTATTTTTATATAACTGTTAGTTTAGGTGAACAAAGATAACAGAACCTGTCTCTTCTTCTCTGTCTTGGTTGTTGAGAGTTTTTCTAGTTGGGCTGGTATAACCCTAATGTCATTTGTGGGACAGAATGGGCTTCCCAAATTAGTCTGTCTCTTAGTTAAAAAGGCATTTCAAAATCAAAGTCATCTGCCTAACAAAGGAAAAAAGCACTTGTCACAGCTTTTCGCAAATCTGAACGGCCTTCTTGAGTTTTTAGATGATCCACCAAGGGACTTTTCATGGGCTGCTGCCAGGAACACAATGCTGAGAGCAGTGCCAGTGCCCACAGTTTGCAAAAGCCCAGGCGCAGTTTGTGGTCCC
The DNA here is from genome assembly GCA_013389985.1 of Dryoscopus gambensis. Lineage (NCBI taxonomy): Eukaryota > Metazoa > Chordata > Aves > Passeriformes > Malaconotidae > Dryoscopus > Dryoscopus gambensis. The sequence continues at coordinate 128,858 of WEIT01039882.1, forward strand.
AGCTCTGTGGGCCAGTGGTCACCAGGCAGTGCAGGAGCAGCACATGGGTGTTTCCAACCTTAAAGCATTTGCCATCTCAATTTTGCTCCACAGCAGTGATGAGTTTTCTCTGGAGGCATGCCCAGCCCTTTTGGGGAATATACCTCTTGCAAAATAGGACATGAACTCGAGTTTCCTTGATTAAATCTTGCGGTATGCACACTTTGAGAGTTGCCCAGCAAATGCCTTCTGCATTTGACAGCCCGGATCCAAAGATAGCTCACGCTGCTGCTGTCTGGGCAAACTGTTTTTCCTTCTGCTGCCTATAAAATAGCTGGAAAATCTTCTTGGGGGAGAAAAATTTCTGGAAACTCTAAAGTGAGCTGAATTCCCCAAGTCATTACACTTGGTTAGTGTCTTTCACAACACTGCTAAGCCCTGGGTAATGGTATGCATAACCCCGAAAAGCAGAAACAGAAAGACAGGAAATTATGGCTGAACTAGTGTTTTTCTTAGGGCGTTTGTGCTCACTGTTGGAACAACCCATGCCAGGTATTGTGAAACCCAGTGAGAAGCCCCTTTTCAGCTAAGTTTCTGTTTAAAATTCAGCCAGATTATAGTGAGATATGAAAATCTCCAGAAGAGGTATTCTGTAAAGGCAGGAAGCTGCCTCAAGAAGTGTCACTGCCTCTCTGGGAGTCTTGGGTACACCCAGGTCATGGTCCCTGCAAGTCAGACAGTGCTGCTAATCCCACAGCTCCAGCATCACAGGGAGGTTCCCTCACTGGTGTAGGGAAAGTTCAGTTGATGCTTAAAACAATTGTGATGTGCTCTGAGCGTTTGGGGGTTGAGATTGCCCTCATAACTGTGATGATGTTCGATGCACTTCATATATTTCAAATGAAGTCACATCTCATTATCTAGAGCAATACCGTTAGGGCTGGTGCTTTAAAAAGAACTCCAAACACTGCAATGTTTGGGCAAAAGCTCTGCGTATTCCAGTGGGGGCTTCTCTGGTTACCTCTGCCTTGTGGGCCCCTCTAAAAAAACGCTCATTGTGTGAGGCAATTCACAAAAATGCCAGTCTAATCAACAAGCCTTGATACCATGCGGGTGCAACTGTCCTGTTACAGGACACCCAGAGGGTCTGATAAGCCCCTTGCTCCCATCTGATGCACAGAGAGCAGAGTTTAAAACAGGCTGAGTCAGGCTGAGTCACCTACCAGCAGCTTTCCTGAGGGATATAAAGCACAGTGGAGCAATATTTGTTGTACGCCATGTTAAGGACTTTATGATCTCTGCTTTTGCCCAGCCTGGTTTCTCCCCACAGCCTCTCCCCACCTGAACCTTTGCAGTCTGTGTGACTGGCCAGCCAAAGCCCTGCTTTATTTAGGAAAAGGAACAGCAATTGCTTTGGATAGCAAGGAGGAGGGAAGAAGCAGCAGCAGGAGCAGCCCTTAAACCTTCAAAAGGGGTGAAAAAATCAAGTGCAGTTGTTGGGCAATCACAGGGAAGGAGTAGAAGGCAGGACAGCAAGTTGCTCCCAAGTACATTTTGACAAACATGAGCTTGCAGCCTTAAACCTTCACAAATTAAAAATGACTTCTTCCAAATTTTGACGGAGAAATGATGGAATTTCATTGTACCATTTGGGTCCAATGGTTTTTCGAGTTCTTGATGTATCAGCTCAATATTTTTATTAGAAAACAGACGAGTGTTGTGTGGCCCGAGGAGCTGTGCAGACGAGTACCTGAGCGGAGTTTTGCTCACGCCATAAGGAACAGATCAAGCCTTGCTCACGCGTGTTGTTCATTTACACCTTGCATCACACGCAGCCCAGCGCCTTCATCTCAGCTTCGTGCTAAATCTAGACAATGAGCCCGATTCACCACTGCATTCCTTTATTTTTACCTCAGGATAATTCCTTTTAAATCAGAGGACAGACTGGACTAACCCAGTGGTTTTTGTGCCAAAGAAATCAGTGCTACAAGCCTTTGAGCTTCCTGACCTGCTGTTTTGCTTTAACCTTCACTTTGGGGTTTTTTATCCTAGTTGGGGATCTTGATGGGTTCATAGTTGTTGGAGGCTCCTCTGTTGTCTCAAGAGAGGCAGTTAGGTGCTAGAATTAAATACTGAATGACAGATTTTTCATAGCATGGGAAGAGCAAAACAAAACAGCTGTCTGTAGAAACCTGAAGGAGCAGGAACTAGACTGCTCTTTAAAAATAAACTTGGCATTGGAGATGGTGACTGAGATAAAGTCATAGCCAAAAATGGGGAATATTTAGGATGCTCAAAAATATTCCTATGTTAGTGGTTTGCAAATGTGGGAACAATATATTCAGGCTTTATTTTCTTTAGCATGTTCTTTGGCTGAAAGTGAAGTTCAATATTCAAAATGACCATGTAATAATGGAACCATTTCAGTCAATCTCCTGTTTTTCTGTATTCAGTCAGATCCACTGCCTCTAGTGCCAAAAATAAGTTTTTACTGATTTTTATTTTTGTTAGCCTGAAAGAACCAAAACCGATGGAGAATCAGCAAACTGAGGTTGAATGATACAAATCCAAGTTCACTGAATGTGCCTGTTTAAACTCATTAAGGAAGTGGGCTACCATAAATATTTTTGAGATTCTAATTTAACCTACAAAATAATGCATGATGAAGGTATAGGGCTGAAGGAACTCACACACACAAACCGGACTTTGATCTTGGTAATAAAACTTCTATTACAGTATTTACTTGTATATTACATATGTTTTTATATGGAAATCAAAGTCAGGAGGAGTAAATACTCTATGATGGTGTTTTTAGAGCCAAACAGAACCAAACTAGTTCTGCCTCCACTGTCACACTGATGGGTTCTCATGTGCACATCCCACAGGAAGTGAAAATTAACTAAAAAATTCGTCTTCCCCATCAAAGTGGTTCAGCCCTGACCCAGGCTGGGCTGCTCCACGTGTGAAAGAACATGGTGTGTTTGCCCCAGGTGTGAGATGGGATGGCAGGAGAAGGGACAATCAGGAACACACACCAGGGAGCTGCTTTCTCTGCCATAGCCAAGAATGAATTACAAGAACCCTGTTTGCCAGTGCTGCCACATACACTCAGTGAATGATCACTTTGGTCTGCTGAGAGGCTCGTGTGAAAGGGGCTGTGCAGGAGTCAGTGACCGTCTTCATGGATGAGTGAGGCAGGATGAATGTGTGAGAATAAAATTTCTGCAACTGTGACCTCATTTTTGCATGATCATAACAAAAGGCAGGGCCACTTCAGCGTCTTATAGGGGACACATCCCAAAGCCTGGTTTGACAGTCTTTATGCACTTCTTGGGTACTGTGGATGTTATCTCCATATTGAGAAAGAGCTGAGAAGACTCCAGTTACAGCTCTGTATTTCATTTCCCAGGACCCTGCAGAAACGTTTCCCAGTTTATGCGTGTGAGAGAGTGTCTACTCTGGCTATCACTCAGCTGCAGACTGTGAGGCTCAAATCCAGAGGCTGAGTTTAGCTTAAACTGTTGTAATCATCTCATTTGTGTGTCTAAAGCATCTGTTCCTGTCTTTGCTCAGTTTTCATGGCAACATGATGGGTCACAGGTACACAAATCTTTCAGCTGGGAGGTTCTTGATTTGGAGGCTGTGACAGAATGTGAAACCAGATTAGTTTCACGTGATATCAAGTTTTCTTACTGGCATTTTCTGTGAGTGCATTTATCAGGGAAGCTGCAAAAAGCTGGAAAGCTGCTCCGCAGGAACTTTGAAGCAGAGCTGAGATCCAAGGTACTTCTAAATGCCAGAGCTGGAAAGTGAAATGGATGCCTGTTTGTATCTATTTCCCATGTATCTCTACTTCCTCAGCTATAGGGTGACAAAGAGAAAAGTGTCAGGGCTATTATACACTGCCCAGTCAAACCAACATGAACTTCCACTGAAATCATTAAGGTATGCACACAACTTGGTTGTATTACTTTACTCAAAATATGTTGAAATTGTTCATTCAATCACTAAAAAATTAGAATGGTTAAGAATTAATGTTGTAACTTTAATGCAGACTTTTTTTCCCCCTATGCTTGATTCAGTTAAATCATAACTGCTTCATCCTGTCCTGCATCATCCACTGGTGCTCACTGGCTATTCAGGACTTTTTATCCCTCTTTAACACATGGTCCCAGATGTTTTGTACTGCACATTATTCCAATGCTGTTGGAATATGAAAGTTAATTTAGTTGTGTGCATTTCCATGGTGCAATCACCATTATATCTGAATGCTTCTCAAAATCAAGTACTTCACCTTTGCATCAACGCTTCAATAGTCAATCCTATTATTAGTCCCCGTTTACAGCTAGCAGAGAGGACAGCTACTCAGCTTCCACAAGCCTCTGATGAGTGTTTGCAGACCAACAATTCTGAACTGCATGAGAGAAACACAGGCAGAGCTGTAGTCACACTGGGGACTGCAAAACATCCAAGCACCACATGCATTCCCACACCACCAAATGTCAACCTCTAGCTGAAAAGAAGGGAGGAGACAAAAACTTCTCCGTGAAATGTGTGTGAGGTTGTTATTTTTGCAGTGTTTCTGAGTTTCAGAGACATCATCCAGGTGGGTCGGGATGTCAGGATCTGAATAGCAGCACTTGGAGCTTCCTAATGTGTTGAAAAGCTTGCACAGACCCTCAGCTCCTCCTCCTGTTTGATTCCTTCTGGCTTGTGACTGGAAGAGCCTTAATTAGCTCTTGAACATGTCCTTAAACGGCAGGTGGGATTTATTCCCACAGTTTCTTTGTGTATTTCTTTTTCCCTAAGGACAAAAGGAATCAGTTCTGTCTCAGAGGATCCCCCAGCTGGTGCTGCTTGTGGATGATGCCCCATCTGTTTTTGCTGCTGCTGAAAACATGCAGGTCAGTGCTGACAAACACAGCTCATACTCTGCATTCTGACGGAAAAGCTAGCCTGACTTTCTGGGTGAAATCTCTTTGCACTGGTCTGACAGGAGTGTGTCACCACCTGGGTGGCAGCCAGTTACACACCACATCTGTGAAATCTGGGGGCTGCCTGGTCTGAAGTGCTGTTGTCATTATATCATGTCCAAGCTATTTGTGCATGGGAACTGATGGTGATACTTTCAGAAGAAAAAAAAAAGCCTTTTCTGAAGTTACGTGCAAAAGCTAGATTGTAAATGTCTGGAGAGCAGTTAAAAATTTCTGTATATATGTGCCTGAGTCTCTTTAAATCGGAGAGATTCCTGACTTTTAAAATAATGTAAACACTACAGCATGCAAGCTGCACATGAATTAGCTACAATAAATAATAAAATAAAATGTTAAGAGAACTATTAGATCATCTTCTCATGCCAGTCTCTAAATGTTTTATTTAGCCCTTTCTCTATGTGGTGGCCTGCTACCATCCATGAGAGCATTAGTTCACTAATCAAGTATTATCATTAATTGGAGATATTCAATCCCTCTCTGACCATATCTAGAGGACTGAGGAGCCAAAATGCTGGCAGATATATATGCTTTATTTGTAAAGGCATATATAGGTCTTACAGATCTTACACAGCAATGGGTAAGGAATTACAAGAAAATGGTTTTAAAACAGGTGAAGTTTAATAGGCCTGAGCAAAATGGACTGATAGCTGTCAAACTGAACTACACCCTCCCTTAGCAATGGAGCTTCTGCTTTCTGGTAACTCAAATCCCTGGTTTTTTAAAAGCTAATTTTGTACATCTATTTTCCCCTCTTTTGCCTTTGTGACTTTGCATGGATGATACAGATTTTTAGAGAGATCTGGATCTTGCTGACATGGTGATTCTGGAAGTGAGACAGTATTTTATCAGATTTCCATGTAAGCCCAAGACTTACCTTCCTAACAGACGTTTCTCATGCTTGGCTGATAGAAAAGGGACCATATTATTAACAACTGAACTACTGCGGATATAATATAATAATGTCTGCAGTAAATTAAACAAGATGGGAGGACACCTGTGTTACCCCCTGGCTGCAGGGCAGTGCTCAGAGGTGAGCACAGGCACAGGGGAACATTCATGGTGCTGGAACAAAGACACAGTTGACCCCTGACATCATTTAAAGCTACTTGATGCCAAGGACTTCCTCACTTTTTACGGATATTGAAACAAATAAGTCATGGAAATGATGACTGACCCCAGCCATATGGGAGCAGAGAGATTAGCTGCTAATATGGAAAGTTACCTGGCCAGCGTCGAGATCAGTCACGGGAGAGGGGGGAGATCAGAGGGAGGGCTGCCGAAACCGTGAGGTAATGTGGCTGCTGGGGAAGAAGGGCTGGAGCTGGGACCGACTGGAAGAGAAGAGGTGAAGGTTTTTTCTCTGCTGAAGCCAAAAGCGTACGTCATCATGTGGCTGACTGACAGAGCTGCGTTTTCTAGAACGTGCTTGATACTGGGGGAATAACAAGCACGGGGAAGTTACTGTGAAGTGCATGGGAGGAAAAGCAGTAAATCAAGGACCAGAACAAAGCTGGAAAGCCCCTGCCCAGTCCTGAGCAAAATATGAGCAAGAACAGGGAGTCGGGGAACAGGAAAAGGTCTGCAGGGCTCATTGCAGGAGAGCTAGAGAGGAGAAATACGGAGCAGAGGAGTTTACCCCTGCTGCTGACAGGGGTAAAGAAAAAAACGGAGCCATTAAACTTGGGGAGTACATAAATAAACACCAGACTTTGTAGCAACTTGATTACATGGGTTAATTAGATGATACCAGTCTTTATTCAAATACACATCCCACTGAAACCCACAGGAAAACTTCACAGTTGTTCTCTCAGCGCACAGGGAGATGATGCAGTCTCACTAGAGATAATTTGGGGCTGAATTTTCACTTTCCCTGAGCATAAGATTAAAACCCTCACTAAAACTGTTTAATTGATTACAAAGCTGAAGTGTGTAGAACTTAATAAACAGCAAAAGGAAGACAGGTTTTAAACCAAATTTTGGATATTTTATTGTAAATAGTCAGCCAGTCCATGTCTGAAATATGTAGACATTAATTTTAGCAAATGACCATTAATATGAATTGCCTTGGAAAAGAATAAAAATGCAGTTGCTCAGAGGATCAAAGCTTTAGAGATCAATAGAACTGGAAAGGCCAAAAAAAAAAATTGACAGAAAGAAAAAATAAGAAGGCTGAAATCAGATTTTACCTTTCTCACTTGGGATAGTCATGATGTAATCCTGCTGAGCTGACTGAGAATATTCAACATGAAAGAATATTCAGCATGGGAAGATGTTTCTTGCGGAAAGGGAGCAAAGGAAACATGCACACACTGGTGAAGGGTTGTGGCGTGCAGACTTAAATCCAGGAAATGAGGAATTAGCATGGAGCAATTCACATGAAAGTTCAGAAAACATATTGTGTGGGATAATATACTGCAAAGGGTCATTCCTACACTTGTTGTGAATTATTTTAAGGCATAAAGAGACCATGTCTACATTTCTGTCTGTCTGTCTACCCGAAGTGAGACTTCTGGTGAAATCAGATATCAGAGTTCTAATAGCCAGATTAAATGGAAGTTGAATTTCCTTTCCAAAATATCATGAAAATTACTAATTTTTTAAAATGAATTTTTGCCCTCGGATTGTTTGAAGGATTTTGGGTGGATCACTGTGAAGTGAACTATTTAGGTCCCATAAATTAGATCCATAGAGGAAACTGATAAAGGACAGAAGTGGAACAAAGAAATTTTTTCTTTATTTTTTCCCCTTACTTTCTTTTTTCTTCCTTCTTTTTTTCAAAAATTTTTTTAAAATTTTCTTGTTTCTTTGCTATTTAGTCCTGATAATTCATGTGGTTTTGGATAATTTTTGTTCTGAATACTGATTTATACTATTAGAATATAATGTATGCATTATATTAAGTTTTTGGCAATTATGGAAATTTGTCACCTTTAGAGCTGCCTTCTGCTTCCATTCTTGTCACTTTGGTCACTGAAATTTCTTTCAGTGTCATAAAATTTAAGGTTGTAAAATTCATATTGTAACTCTAACAGCCACATCTGTTTTAAACATTTTTGTTTTAAGAACTCAATGAGAATTTAATGACAAGGCAATAAAAGGAAAAATTGAAGGAAATTATCACAGATTTGTAAAGCCATAAGACATGTTTCTGCACTTCTGTGGGCCATCAAATTACAAAGAAACAGCCCAACTGCTTTTATTATAGCAATTCTGCTCTTAAAGCATTTCATCGTTTGATGTATTAGCAAGAATTAAAATTTCATTTACATCAGTATTAATAATGACAATTATACCCAGGTGCAGGATATTGTCATTAACATACAGACACCCGCAGCATGTTCAGAGAAAAAATAATTATCTACAGTGCTGCCACTGAGTTTGACAGTAATAAATGATAAATTATAACGTATTTTGCGAGGCACCAAATTAATCTACAGGACCAAGAATGTAATAAAAACCACTTTTTCCTTCAGTGTCTCGCTACAGATCCAACCTTTCAAATGGTGCAAGTCAGGGTAATGTGGCTGTTGCTACTCAGACCCATCCACAGAGCAGAACCCAAAGGTGCTGAAGGTGGGAGGGATCCTTGGACATCCCTCCCCCAGCTCAAGACAGGGTCAGCCAGAGCAGATTGCTCAAGGCCATGTCCAGCCAGGGTTTGGACACAACCTCCCCAGCCAGCCTGGTCCAGTGCCTCACCCCTCTCACCATAAAAGAAGTTTTTCATTTCTTTAAATGGGGTTTTTTGGTGCTTATTTCTGTGCCCATTGCCGCTTGTCCTGCCACTGGGTATCACTGAGCCATCTTCTCGTCCAGTTCCCATCAGATACACATGTATAGATATATAGATGATGTACACATTAATAAGGCTCCCCAGGAGGCTCCTCTTCTCCAGGCTGAGCAGTCCTGGCTCTAAGCTTCTCTTCAGATGTCAGATGCTTCAGTCCCTTAATCACTTCCTGCTCTTTGCTGGACTCACTCCAGNTGCTCTTAAAGCATTTCATCGTTTGATGTATTAGCAAGAATTAAAATTTCATTTACATCAGTATTAATAATGACAATTATACCCAGGTGCAGGATATTGTCATTAACATACAGACACCCGCAGCATGTTCAGAGAAAAAATAATTATCTACAGTGCTGCCACTGAGTTTGACAGTAATAAATGATAAATTATAACGTATTTTGCGAGGCACCAAATTAATCTACAGGACCAAGAATGTAATAAAAACCACTTTTTCCTTCAGTGTCTCGCTACAGATCCAACCTTTCAAATGGTGCAAGTCAGGGTAATGTGGCTGTTGCTACTCAGACCCATCCACAGAGCAGAACCCAAAGGTGCTGAAGGTGGGAGGGATCCTTGGACATCCCTCCCCCAGCTCAAGACAGGGTCAGCCAGAGCAGATTGCGCAAGGCCATGTCCAGCCAGGGTTTGGACACAACCTCCCCAGCCAGCCTGGTCCAGTGCCTCACCCCTCTCACCATAAAAGAAGTTTTTCATTTCTTTAAATGGGGTTTTTTGGTGCTTATTTCTGTGCCCATTGCCGCTTGTCCTGCCACTGGGTATCACTGAGCCATCTTCTCGTCCAGTTCCCATCAGATACACATGTATAGATATATAGATGATGTACACATTAATAAGGCTCCCCAGGAGGCTCCTCTTCTCCAGGCTGAGCAGTCCTGGCTCTAAGCTTCCCTTCAGATGTCAGATGCTTCAGTCCCTTAATCACCTTTCCTGCTCTTTGCTGGACTCACTCCAGTATGACCATGTCTCTGTTGTACTGGGGAGCCCAGAAACATTTAATAACAGCCCATTAGAAATGATCAACTTAATCTGATGTATAGTACCTCTGACACTAAGATCTTTTGGTCCTCCTTTGCCTCTCCTTCTGGCCTTTCTCAGTCTGATCTCTGTCTCTCCTGATAAATGGAGACCAAATGGAAAGCTGTAAAAATCTGTCCTACAAATCCCTTAACGTTGCCTGTAATGTTTATGAAATCGGAGTCACATAAACATTTATGTAAATCAATTAGGAGCGAGCAGCCAGGATTCAGGATTGCTTTCAGTATCACTTTCCTACTGAAAACCCTTCTAGGGTCAATATGTTACAAGCTGTCTCGGTGCCATCTTTTATATATGTTTGCAAAACTTGTTATGGCAGAGGAAAAGAAGGGGTTTGAAAGAAGAAATTTAACGACCAGAAGGATTTCAGCAACCTATCTTGCCAAATATAATTGCTACCGTGGCCATACTCTTGGCATGTGGTTGTGGCTCAGTTGTTATGTCTGTCACTCCGGCAGTATTTAATAAAGCATTTATAAAGAACCCTTTTTTAGATAAGACTTTGCAAAGAAACACAGGCTCTATCTCACTGGCAACTATTTCAGATAAAGTGATTTACTAAGTATTTATGAGTGAGTTGCTGCTTCTGGACTTCAGAGCTCAGCACCAGTATAAAAGTTTAAAAGTGTGTTGAAAACAGGTCCACTCAGAGCAGACTTAAAGTTGCTTCCTACAGTAGGTCAAAGATAAGAAAAATAGTAGCACTGCAGGTTTAAAATGTAATTTGATTCTTAGAGGGGCAACACTGAGCTCAAAGGAGTCTCTGTTACACTGGTAAGCGATGCAGAAAGTTATCATAGTGCAGGTCAGCATGCTCAGAGCTGTGCAGTTTTCCTGCTCGATCATTTTGAGATTACTTCAGTTCATAGCTGTGCCACAAAGCAAATACATAAGGAATGCATATCCCACCAGTTCTTTTTAATTGCTCCACAGAACTTACATATAGACAGGATATGACTTTCCATTGGCAAATTGACATACGTTTCTGTAATTTGTCTGTTTTGTCTGCAAAATTCCACAGATGAAGTTAAAAGCATCTGCTGCAAATTTGATCCTAGTAGCCCTGCTTGGATACAGAAAGGTGCTAACAACTTGACAAAATTTATGGAGTCTAACACTCCACTCTAACTCTGACAGACTCTCCAAAGTCTTGAGCTGAGAAAAAGCTTTCAAAATTACTTTTTTCCATTACAGACTTGACTTCTGTATGATAATTTGTGTCATCTGTATAGGTTCATTGGTGGCACACAAAACAGGTAATTACTTGTAATGCAAGAGTGCACCCAATTTGTTGGCTGTGTGCACAGATTCCCATTTTGCTTGTGCAATATGAAGCACATCTCACACAGGAACTTCCCGTACTCGTAACTGACTTTCTCTGTTATTTTTGGATAAGATCTGGATAGATAGACAATAAAAGAACAAAACTTACAGTAGAAAGTTTTATCCCAATCCAACAACAACCTCAGTCTTTATTTTCTATGAAATCACAGGTCAGAATTTGCACAATAGCAGGTCAGCTGAATTGCTACAGAAAAATTTAGGATAATCAACTAAATTTGTGCAGGATACTGGATGTGCTCCATTTCTCAGGAAAAGTGTCCTGAGATCACAGTGGAGACAGTAATTTAGTTACATGACTTGTGGTGTATAATTTTGTCGTCTATAGTGCATCAGTGTCATATTTAATAAAATTGAAAGCACACTAAATAATTCTGCCTGATTAATAAGTTATTCTTCAGTGTTTGTCATGAACAAAATAAAAGATGTACAGAAAACTTTAGTCTTTCCAGTTGTTGCTAGTGCTGTTTTCTATTCTCAGAAGGCCTGGAAGGATGCCTGCTGCATTTTAGGGTTGAAAATGTGAAAATATAAATGCTTCTCCTTGATTTCAGTGAAATTTGGAGCATTCAAAAGAATTATTTTTTATTTATTTGTTGTTAAAATAAATACTCCAAAGGCCTTTTTCGTTCGCTGGCATTCATAATTATCTCCCAACTTTGGCAGATTTTATTACAGTTTGAAACTGAGATTGAATTTTTTGAATTTGAAACAAACCCTACCACCACCAAAAAAAAAGCTCCTTTCCCTTGAAGGAAGAAAACAAAACGCTGAGTTTTGTTCCATTTTTGACCGTGACAGTAGGTTTCATGCAGTATTAATGAGAGAAGAATTTGGATCTAAAGATGTAATTTGGTTTCTTATTTCTCTTTTCTGTCACTTCCACTGAAGAAACAGACTTACAATACGTCTTTGCTTGCTTAATGCTATTGCTAATTGCCCAGATGGGACTCTGAGAGACCATTAAGTGTCTGTTGATTGCAATCAGCTTGCCTATGACAGATGAAGTTGACTCTGGTGGGTTTTTTTCTTTTTTTTTCCCCCCCTGCCTGGTGCTGTAAACTGAGGTCTTTATGCTCCTGCTGACCATGACTCTCCTGTATTGACTTCTTGGCTTTTTCCAACTTGCCATGGAACTTTTTGCTGTTCAGAGACATGGCAAGTGCTGTCCTGGATGATGGGTGCACCATTCCCTGTGACTATTTAGCTCTGCAGCATTTGTCCTGTCTGCTTGCTGTGCATATCCATACCACCAAAACAGGACTCAGATCTGCTCCACGGTCACTGTTTAGTAGGTAAAATGATGTTTAATGTTCTTCTCAAGAGTCATTACTGTGGATGAAGGTGTGCCAGTCCAGTTTAGTTGTTAGCTAATGTGAATTTGAAACTGCTTACAACCATGTTCTGTCTGAAAAGTGTGTCATGCTATCACTGCTCCCAAGGAAGGGTGAAAGGTCTGCTCAGCCTCCCTGTGGATGGAAACCTAAATCTCTGGTAGGGTTTAGTACATTGTCCAACAGTCAAAGAAATTGCTGAATTAAGAATAAAAACTGTCTACAAATAAAGAGGAAGAAAGAGATGTGGAAATGTACAGTTTCAAGAGCAGAGGAGGTGGTAGGCCTGAGTGGAAAAGAAAAACAAAAAACACTGTGTAGGAGGAACAGACACAGGGGAAAAAAAAGAAAAAATAAAATTATCCCCTGGAATTTAAAAGAAAAATGGTAACAAAATGTCAGAAATATAAAAGGAAGTCTAGAGTTATGAAATGAGTAAAAACAAATGTGGTAATGGAAGTGGGGAAAGGTGGTGCAGCCCAGTAGCCCTGTGCCTCCCTTGGGCAGGCTCTGCCAGCTTCCTGCAGCGGTCACTGCCTGGGACAGACTTTGGCCAAGGGCAGGGCAGGTCTGGAGCCCAGCAGGACAGGTGAAAACAAGGCTCTGTGGTTTGCAAGGTGATAATGGTGGCATCTGCAGGAAATGCTGCTCCATAATGCCAGGCCAATGAAATGGCCGTAACTGGCAGGTTGTGCTGACCGTTCATGCTCTGACCACTGTCAGATAACCTGACTGGCATCAGGTTTTGTTGCTTCCCCCTGTTCACAACTGTTACTTTTTGTTTGGTGATCCTGAACATGCCTCATGTAAACCTCATCCTTTCCTTGCTATTTCCTCAAGAGAGACAACTGCGTGCCCCGTAGCCTCTTGTTTTCAATGCGGTTGAAAAATTGTTCTAACACACTGAGCCATGAGATCAGGTTTCATCCCAGTCTGGGGGCCTGCATGGGCTCTTGTGAGATGCCTCATTGATCCAAAGCACTTACAGTGACCTACTGGACTCTGTGTAATATAAGGTCTGTCCGTGTCAAGGAAATGTTCCATCTGTGCCGTCCTGCAAACGCCTCGTTCCCCACCAAGGTCAACACCGGCAGCTCAGCTCACAAAGCTGCTGCTTGTGGGTCAAGTTCCATGATGCCATCTCTGGAGCTGCACATGAAATGGGCACAAATAGACACGTCCGGGGCTGTGCAGAGGGCATGAAGCACATGTTGATCTCTAGCAGCCAAAGGACAGGGGGGAATAGGGGCAGACCTGCATTTCTATAGCTGAGTGATTCAAATTTTGCTCTTAGCCCTTCACAGCACAATGGACTTAGGGCTGAGTTTGGCCACAGATACTTGGTAAAGGATCTGCCTTCAAGCATTGGGTTGGAAATATGTAAAAATAATGACCAATGTTCAGTGAGAATCTAGCATGGATGGGTGGGGCCCTCTTAATGCATCAGTCAAGTCTGAGCCATGGACCTGCTGACTCCTGACAGATGATCCGTTTCCCACTGCCAGACACAAACAATTTCCTTAGGCTGCTCGGGGGCCCCATACACAGCCTGGGCTCTGCCTCCCGTGGTGAGCCAGGCCCTCTGGCCCCTCTCCTAAGTGTGGCTGCTGGGATACCCAGAATCAGATGCTCCCAGACACCCTGTGAGCTCCTCCTCTGCAGCCCCTAAAGGGAAGGGGCACAAGCACCATCTGCACAGCACAGGTGTGGGTCCCCACAAGCGCCAGCACAACCTGGCAGGGCTCTCACAGGGCCCCGATTGTGTCCAGCACAGCTGTGTGGGGACAGCCATCTGCACCCGTGGACTGGCAGACCTCGACTTCAGCGTCAGCCATTCAAGAGCTGACACAGACTAATTTATGAGAAATTGCTTTTAGCAGGTGCTAACCTGTCTCGACCACGGATAATAGGAGAGTTGCTATTGGGAATCAAACCAGAGAGCCATAAAACCTGAGTATCATTACAGATTTTACTGGAGAGCACAGCTGTTGCAATGTCATCATCTCTCTCTGTCGAAGACACACCAATTCCTGCTGAATTCTGACCAACTAAATGGCAGGAATTAGAGCCGTGCAATCACAGAGCAGCAATTGCCATGTCAATATTATTCAATTCTGTGCATGTGTGCAAGTTTGTCTGGCTGCCACATTGCCACATGCTCTTGACACCTACTGCAAATCTCTGTTCCTTGCTTATCCCTCACTTCCATTTCTCTGCTAGAGTGAAAACCAGAACTGGGTGTTTTTACCCCTTCAATCTCACCACATATGTCACTAATAGGACTTTTCAAAACTTCTGTCAGTCACCTTCTGTAACAGCCTGAGGAATACTGTAGGGACATCTCTAGTAGCTGGATACAGGATATTGTATTTCTTAGTTTGTCCAGTTGAATAATTGCTTGGAGTAGCTTTATAGACTCGCACGACTCTTACTTGGAAGGAAGTGAAAAGCCAGTTGGGGAATCAAAATATTTCTAAGGTGACTTACTGAAGAGTCAGGTTAAAATCAGCAGGTCAGGGTTTGATTTGAGATCGTAAATTAGGTGCCTGGAGAGGATTTGTTGGGAGGAACAATGTCCGGCATACTGAAATAATTTGAAAAACCATTGTTTATTGATGCACCATTTTTCACCATTGAAGTGTTGCTCCTGCTTTTTGCATTTAATGCATTTAAGCTGCAAGATACTGTTGAAAAAAAGGGTGAGAATCAAAGCTGTTCAGCTTTCCCCTGGTTGTCTCTTTATTCTGGAGAGCACATTCCTGGAGGTGATAGTCCTTGGTAGTAGTGTAGGACTGGATCAGCAAGCTCAGTTCTCACCCTGGAAATCATCTCTCGGCATCAGGTAGCAGCAGGGAGCTGAACAGGAGAGGAGTACATTTGGGCAGCAGCCTGCACGGTGAGCAGGGAACTCTGCCTGTCAGTCTGGCATCTTTCACTAACACCAAATTTGCTCTAAGGATAAAAAAAAAAAATGAAGCCAGGATGTGGTTGAGAGTGAACATATGTTGGAAGTTCAGCTTAGGTAATACAATAAGCTCTTCAAGAACGGGTTCTCTTTCTTCTCAATGTAAATAAATACTCATGATAGCCCCAGACATATTCATTTTCTTGGGATTCTCTCCGTTCCTTATCGGACGTGGTGTCCCGTGCGTTATTGATGTGGGCGCATTTGAGAGCCTGTGCCCTTGTCCATATGCACAAGTCATTTAATAAGATGAGAAGCAATGTGTAAAATAACAAGAGTGTTGATGTAAAGTTCTCAAATGGCCAGCACTGGGATTAATAGTTAATGGCCTATTGACACAGAATATTTACTGATGAGCAACACAGGATTCCAGTGACACCAATGCAGCGTTGTTTTGGAAGGCTGCATCCCCCTTTTTAAAAAAAAAAAAAAAAAAGATTTAATTAGTAAAATGCATTTTATTGGTGTTTGTTACAGTTTCTCTTGCAATGGTTGGGGGGAAGTGTTTGCTTCGAAAGAAACAATTTGAGGTAAAGAAAGACCCTCTAAAATCACAGTAGATTTTTTGAGTGGCCCGATGAGATTGTTACAGCTAACAGCTCTTCTAGAGATGCTTGATAAGATAATTAAGAGGAAAATCAAATTTTGTGCTTCAGGGTATAAATTGATCAAAAACTCTTTCCCATGAACAGCTGTCTAGTTAAGTATTCAAAATGCAAATGCATGTACATGTGAGTGATTGTGATTTTCCTATCCTTGGGAACACTGTGGGAGCAGCACTTGCACCCCATCTCATGTCACCAGGGACAGGAGCAGGTCTACCCCTGATCTACCACGGGCAGTGCTCAGGTGAAACAGAGCCAGGCTGTGCTGGCTGTCCAGAGGAGAAGGGATCACCTCTGCCCTTGGCTGCTCCTGGTCACTGGGAACATGTGGTGACCCAGTGCATGTGAGGCGGGCCTGCTTCTCTCTTGGCACAGCTGGGAAGTAGCACAAAGTCAGAGTCTGACTCCAGTGAAAGGCAGCCAGCACCATGGCTGCTCTGCTCTTCCCTTCAAACTGGCTACTGTAAAAAGCCTAATTCTGAAACCAAAAACTCAGACCTGCTGCAATTGGAGAGTCCCGACCCAGAGTTGCAGGCGGCCGTAAAACATCAGGATAAATCAGTGGTGCTTCCATGTGCTCAGATTCAGGTAGGGCTAAGCAAGGCTTTGCTCAGGAAAAGAAACCAAAGAACTCTTGGCCTCTGCAGAACAGTGTAGGTTGGACTTCAGATCTGCTCTCCTACTGCCAGTGCCACTGAGCTGTGCTCCCAGCACAGGTGTGTGGAGCCAGGTGCTTCTCCTGCCCCAGCTCTCCAGCACACCGGGGTTACAGAGGACACTGCACGAGTTAACAGGACTGAGCTTGACTCTCCACTCCCATAATGGAGATTAAACTAATTATGTTTTTCTGCTAAATGAAAAAATCTGACACAGGAACAAGCTGGAGCAAAAGGGGAATGTTTTACAATAACTCTTCCAAGGCCAACAATACTTTAGGAAACTTCCCCTGGACTAGTTTTTTATGGCAGTGTATTTTATACAGTTCTTCACAGAAAAATGCATCTGGAATAAACAGTCAGCGGGGTTAGTGACTCCGGAATTACCTGTGTGTCACTAGAGGAGCTTGGTCCATATAAAAGATAAGTGCAGAAGGCTGAGAGTGAATGGGATGGGAAACCTCATTAAAAAGCCAGCTCCTCTTCCCCAAACTGCCCCATGGGTGCCAGCCAGTACTGCAGCAATGTGTGCTTGGTAGTCCCCGCCCAATCTCTTCAGCAGATGCGAACTCCCTGTCTTTCATGTGTATTTTCTGACTGATTCCTATGGGTTATCTGTGCATTTTTTTAAGGGGACCAAAAATAAAAAAGATAGTGGAATAAGACAAACTAATCCTCTGCAATTAGAAGAGTGTGCTGACATGCTGACCGAGGTAGGAATGCCAGTATTGACACATTCCTCACAGATGTGAGGAGATACAGCCTTATAGATGTAGTGCTAACAGATTTTATACATCTCCAAACATATTTACATCTGCACCTAGGTGACAGTCTGTAAATCTGAGATAAATGCACATTGTTGCTCCCAGGCAGAAGGGCAGGTACCCACCCCTGTCACACGTGTGCACAGACGTGTACCCAGATGCCAGCTGTAATTTTAGACCAGCAGCACATGCACGCACATCTGCGGGTGGGCACTGGGCAAAACTGGTATCAGTGAACTGACCTCTACGTCTGAGCGAGTGAGTTGAAACCCAGAAACAGCAAGGCTGGGGCTTTTAATGAAGTGAATGAGAAATGAAAAAAAAGAGATTGAAAGTGCCTGGTGCTGTGATACATAATTGATGAGACTCCAAGCAGGGCTTCAGTGGCTAATAAATTATTAAACACTGACTCATTAGGGAAAGATTTCATTATAGGATAATTTAATTAAACAACAGGAAAAAAGAGGAAAGAGCTTTAAGGGACTGCATCCTTCTGGTTTTTCCATAGTGACAATGATGATTTAAAGAGAGAGGAGCCAAGAAATGATCCCGAAGATAGGAAAGTTGTTTACTGTGCAGGAGAGGACTGATCCTTGGCTTCTTCAACGCTCACATTTTCATTTCCTGTTGTATGGTAGATGTGGGCTGTTGTTATTCTGCTTTAAATGCATTTTGCAGGCACTTTCCCTGGTATAAAAGCCTGCCCACATGACAGGGCAGGTGAGCAGTGGCCCCAGGGATGCTGTCTTGTGGTGACAGACAGGATATTATCAGTTGTGGTTCCTGCAGAGCACAGGGCTGGAGCTGTGGCTGAGGCCAGGCTCCACTCCCAGCACCTTTGGCTGGGCCAGGGCTGGGATGACCCTGGTCCATCACTCACAAGCCACTCTGCTTCAGGGTCCAGGACAGCAAGGGACGGTGTCCAACCTCAGTTTTCAATCTTTACAAGGCCAGAGGTCCTGAGTGGAGCCAGGTCTCCATCCTGAGAGGGCTGAGGGCCAGGAGCCTCTGCCTTTGACTGACCTCTGCATTTGCCCAGGGCACCAACCCGTTTTCTTTCAGATGAAATAAAATCCTTTAATATCACCATCCAAGTACCTGTAGAATGCAGTGCCCAAGACCAGGAGCTCTCATGGTACAGCTCACAGGTGGATGGTGTCACCAGCCTGGAGAAAAAGAGCAGAGGGAAGATCCAGGCCAGCGCTCCTCAGCTGCTCGGGGGTGTTTGGATGCAAGGGGCTCTCTTCTTGATCTCAGCTGAAGAGAATGAAGATGCCATATCAGTCCCTCAAGGGAGACTGAAGGGACACCAATCGTCTGGTGAATGTTTGGCAGCAGTGAGAGGACTCTCCAGGGTAGGGCTGGGGTGTGCAGGCACAGCTCCCTCAGATTCCCACGTTGTCTGGCCTGGGTTGGGGGAGAGGTCCCCAAATCAGCCCACAGGCACTGCGGGGAGTGGGGCAGGGAGAAGAGACTGAGTGCTTGACATCATACCATAACTGAAGAGGAGGTATGCTTTCATTTTACATTTTCATCGACAGGACAGAAATTTGTACAAAGAGTGACTTTCCCCCTCCTTCTCCAGGGTGTTTTTTTCCCCAGATGAGTTTACTCTCCATCAGGGTAAGGACATTGAAAGGGCAGCTGTGAGGAAGGAGACAGGATGGCCAGGTCAGAGGGAGCCACAGGACAGCAACGGCAGTGAGCTGAGAGCCCAGAGGGCTTTCCTTCTGCAACTCTCCTGGGGAGGGTTGCTGAACCTCACTGAGTTCCCCCCTCCTTTTTTGCTTAAACCATATGCAAACCAGACAGATGGACAGGCTTTTTGGTGCACTTGGCTGCATTGCTCAGGGCTGTGAGTGGGACGAGTGCCCAGCTGCTGTTTCTACACAAGGAGGTTTTCGAGATGGAACAGACAAGGTCAGGTGCATCCAAACTGATAAATAAAACAAGAAGAACTTGAAGGATGACAAGCATAGCTGAAGCAGAAAATCTTAATTTCCAAGCAGTTACATTCAGTATCTGTTTTACTTCAGAAAGATGCATGCAGCTGTCTAACATTTGCCCAAGCCCTCAATTTTGGGCCCCATTTCAATTCCTTCAGGCTTTCCTACACCCAGAGTGTATCTGCAAAATAAGTGAAATTAAGACAGAAGTTTTCCAAAAACGGTGAGGTTACTGCAAAATCAGTAACACCTCCTTTTATTTTTGCACAAGGCAAAGGTAAAGAACACGTTAAAATTACCTTTGATTGAAAGAATCTGTTCATCTCCTCACGGGGAAAGCAAGAAGAGGGAAGGAACCAGGACTACAGAGGTGACGAAGGCACATGGGGATGTTTTAATAAAAGCACAGCCAGTAGTTTGGAGAAAATGGTGATTCCTCTCTGCCTCACAGCATTGTGATCCCTCTTGGAGTGAAAGGCTGGTTCTGTCCCCTGTTTGAGACAAAAATAAATGGTAGGGAGGCCAGTGAAGGGGCAGGAAGATGGTCAGGAGGTTGAAGGAAGCAGCTGTGTGGAAGCTACAAAAAGCTAACGGGGATCTTAATTGCTTCTAATTGCCAGGCTCTTCATAGGGATTGTACCAGGTAATTGTATCCCTCCAAAGATATTTCTGGTTATCAAACTGTAATAAAGTGCTCAGCTAGACATCGTTCTCAAGTGTGCAGTAAGCAGGAAAAATATCTCTGTCTTTTTTCCCAAGAAGAGGGTTCTTCATAAATATAAAATTGTACTTAACTGCAGTCATTTGCCAGCAGATTACCCACAGCTCCTCCCTACGTGTGCTGATCTTTTGTGGTCCTTGTTTACTAGTTGCAACAGAAAAATAGGAAATGGCTGGGATTTTATGCTGGAATGCAACCCCATGGCAAGTGTGGTAAGGAATATGGGAAGTCCCCCAGAAACGCCAACTTTTAACTTAATATTCAGAAAATAGAGACACAAGAAAAAAACAGATCTGTCAGGCAAAGGAGGAATATGACATTTTCCTCTTGATAATCACCTATAAATGCCTGAGAGAAACGAAACCAGTCCAAAAAGTACTTATGTGCACTGTGAGAAGAGATTATTCTGTCTGAGACTGACTGACAGCTTTGGTTCAGAGTCTCACTGGCATAAAGCTGTGAATATGCATGAAAGAAAAAGACTTAGAAAAGGTCTTGTTTCTGCAGAGAAAGACAAAATCAGGCTAGTTCATTAAAAAAACCAAATTGCAAAATATGGTAGGAAGCATGAGCTCCTGGCTGCCTGTCTTTTCAGGTTAGCACAGAAGCTGCTGCTCTGCTAAGATGAGGAGGCTCCAGAAGACTTGTGGCAGCCAGAAAGTCCGTCAGGTTTAATTGCTGGCTGGGCAGTATAAATGGAGTTCTGCAATTGTCCCTGGTCCTTTCTCACTGGTCAAAACGAAGGGACCTACTCCTGTTAGTCCCTTTAACTGGTGACCTGGGAAATGGGGCTGGGGTGCGGAAATCCAACAGATAATCAAGTGAAAAACAATAAAGCAAAAAAGAGGGTGGAACAGCTAAAGCAGATCCCAAAATTAACAGCAATTAACATATTCCAGGTTATACTTTTGAAGTGTCCTGCAGCCTGATGCAAGCTCGTTCCTTCCATTAGTTGTGGGCATAATTAATTTGTGAGGTTGCAGTTTGGTGCTGGCTGATTGATGCAGGACCAGTCTCCTCAGTCTCTGAAGAACTCAGTCTTTAACACTATATTTTCTTCTTAAGTCCTCCCTAAATGAATTCTAAGTTTCCTTCCTGCAAATATTCTTTGCCAGATCTTAGTGTGTGAAGTCAAGAAGGCTTTCCTCCTTCCCTTATAAAAACTTTCACTCTGAGCATTTCTTGCTGCTGTGCACAAAACTTCTGTGATAAGGATGCAGAGAGATGCTGTGGTCACATCTTCCTTCCTCTGGCTGACAGTGAGTATCAACTATTTCATTTCAGAAAACATGGCACATGCTCACATTCCTATTAATGTCAGGATTAATGTTCTGATTAACCTCACTTACTCTCAAGGACAATTTTGGAAAGCAGTCAATGAAGCTAAAGAAAACAGTCTTAATAATGCAAATTAATATTTTTGCGTGGCTGCCCAAATGCTGTGCTTGTTCTGTTCTAAGAATTCAATAGCAGCTGTGAAAAAGTGAAATCTCAGTTTTATGCTTGAACTGTGTCTTGAACTGTGAGTTTTGAATTTGGCTTGGTTTGCAGAGATGCTCAGAAGATGATGCTTTCTTTGGTCTGCAGAGGGAGCAGAAAATTTTCTAAGGAAAAGTGTTTCTTTGGAGAGTTTCAAGAAAAGTTGAAATCATAACTAGATTGCCTGTGTGTTGACAGATTAGGGTTTTCCTCTGGAATGAGGAAGAAGAAAAGAGGTATGAAATGGTTATGGGGGAAATGGTTATAAGAGGAAAGAAATGAGTAAAAATACTTCCCTCGTGTTACTTAGGTTTTGCATACATTCACTTCTGGCTGTGCATGCACAAGGTCAAGATTTTTCCCTCATTTATCCCAGAATAAGCCTGGAGTAATTCTATCAGTGTTCACAGGCCCTTTCTTGCCTCCAAACCGTCCCCTCCTTGCTTTTTCAACCTTCTCCTCGGCTGAGGCCATCCTTGCATGGCTTTGCACCACAGCTCAGCTGAGTCTTTAGCTGCCCTGGCTCTCCTTCCTAGGGCTCAGCATTCCAGCATTTTGACACCACAGCTTGCAGACCACATTTTTCCTGGCCATGCTGTTGATAGGGGATTACTGCAGCAAAGTTGCGCTTGGCACAAGCCTCCAGAGCCAGGCTGGCAGCAGCACTGTGGTCCTGGCAAGGGAGGTGTCACAGCTTCCAGGCCCACTGTCCCCTCCTACCCTGTCACTGAACTGGGACTTGCATAAGGAAGGTTGTTTAGTAACCCCATTCCCTGATTAAACTTGTTTCAGGTGTAACTGTCCTTCTCTACTTTCATATATTGGAGTATTAGGATATTTCCCAATCCTTAATGGGAAATTAATATAAAAGGGATTTTTGTAATGGGAGAGGTCATTGAAGGTTTATCTGGTACTCCCACAGTTTCATTTGGTCATCTTTAGAAACCATGGGACCTTCTGCCTCAGTATCTCTGAATATAAAATGTAGAAGTGTGGAGATGTGCTGTGAAAATTAATGGTAGTCTAAAACTTACCTGGAAATAAAAAGAGATTACTTTGCACCCACGGCATCCTTGAATCCAAAATCTCAGACTGCTTTGCAGATGTTACCTGGCACCTGTGTCTGGAAGTCAGCAAACAGGACTGATTCAAATGGTGTGAGAGTGGGACAGACAGACAGAAATCCTTTTCAGCAGTGCCGTCATCTGAACTAATTTCAGTTGGTGGGAGCAGTGACTACAGCAAGATGTGGAGGAGCTCGATGTTGAAGCTTCTCCCCAGAGCCACAGAGGTTCAATACACAGCTTCTGCAAAACCTTCAGAAACTTTTTGGGTAGAAGTTGTGGCAGCAGAGTAGTCTTATTCTTCTTTGTTATCATAATGATTGTTTTGAAAGATTTGACTTGCTGTTTTTCAAAGAGATTTTCTACCTGATATGCAGAAAACCACCCCGAGGGGGAGGAAGAACCCTCTCCAGTGAAAGACTTCCAGTTACAGCCCAGAGCAGAGACAAGCCCCTCTTTTATTTTGCCAGTTACCTGCCTTGCAGGCCAGTGACTCAAAAGGATTTAAAACCTCTCCATCTCTCAGCTTCAGAGGTGAATCACTGGGCTTGTTCTCTCGCTGTGACCTCCAGGAAGTTTGGCACATTCCTTAAGTGAGATTGACCCCAAGTTCCTTTTTCTGATGTTTTTGGATTAAGGCAGACTTGGCATTCATGTGGGCTGTGATACAGTCAGCATTCCCCAACTGTGATGGTTTGTCATGGGTCAGCACAAGCGAAAGCCTGTTCAGCAGAAGGTCGTGGTACTGCAGCAGGGCTTCCTGCAGATTAGTGCTGAGAAGTGTAAAAGCAAGAGGAGGGAGCATGGCTGAGCAGGCTGAAACTCTCTGGGTTCCACAGATTAGTCCTGGTGTGCTGTGACACTCAAATACGCTCAGAAATGTGTTAAAAGCTGGTTTATGAGCAAATCATCTCTTGGGTGCTCCAGGCTGCCTCACAGACTGCGCAGCTCCCTCTTGTCCCACGCTGGACTGGGCAGGGTGTATTCCCGTGACACAGACTGATATTTCCAGAGGTGTTGAGGCCAGTTAGAGACATCTCCCGTTACTCATCACAGCTCTCAAAATGCCAGCAGTAGCTTCACTGGTAGCTGAAACCTGACAGAGTTGGGAGTCTGGGAATAAATGCAGGCTGGAGTACAGCAGGAGGCACTGCTGGCTCATCGAGGAAGATCTGAGCTCTCATCTTGTTATAGATGAACCAGGTATAAGGGCTGTGAGATCCCAAGGAATACCAGAGTCAGATCATAATTTCACATCCATGGCTCTTAGAGCTTCCTTGGAGAGTGATTGATTCTGCTTTGCTATGATATATCTAATACAGCACTGATAACTTCAGAGTGTCCTGCACTCCAGCTGTCATTAACCAAGCTTTCTAGAGGCTGTTGCTGAATCTGGTTGTATCCTTTTCTTCCCTTTTGACAGTGGATTAAGAAGGCTGCAAGAGTGTTCTGCATGTAATTTATTTCCAGTCCATTGATATTCCTAAGATAAGAAACACGAAATAATTGCATGAACAGGTTTTCATAACATGATGGTTAGACTTGGGAATAGATTATTTTTTTATTTAGCATATTTGGATTTCTTACATCTTATTTGAGCAGTGAGGAGTGCTGCTCATTAATAAAACAATTCTTCATTAAAAACTGCTGTTACTGCTGGTGTGAAAATTCAAAATTCGGAAATTCTGAGTAAAAGTGTAATTTACAATAGAGTTTCACCCCCTTCCATGTTGCTTCTTCTTCCTGAACCCTTCCATCACCTCCCATCCCCAAAGCACTCCCAAAGAAGCTACACAAGTGTTGGTGACCACTGAGTTGTGTAGGTCTGCTCTGGTTGGTGCTGGATTGCAGAAGATGCAGCACCCCAGGAGCCTGTTTATTACAGTGTTCCAAGTGTGGTTATCACAGGTGGAAAATACTGAGTCTCTGGCACAGGTGGAGCAGCCTCATCTCGTCCCTGAGCAAGATCAAAATGCTCTGAACAGAGACAGGAGGACTAAGAAGGTGAGAAGTGATTTACCTTTCTTACAGACTCGCTGAGGCTGCAGGCAGGCCCCACAGTAAGTGAGGCAGAGGCTTAGCCATGGATGGATGGAAGTATTTGTGCATTTAAATGCAGCGTTAAGAGGAACCTTAAGCACCCGCTTGCTGTGACCAAAGCTAGAGCTGGCTCTCCCTGGCATCTGTGCCCTTCCCGGAGCCCTTCCTCTGCAGGCTTCACGGGGATATCAGCAGCAGTTTTCTTGCCAAGGCTCACTCTGTCTTAGCCACTGCAAAGTGCCTTTCGTAAGTTTCTTCCGAGTTTTGATTTTTTAGATAAACTTCCAGGATAGGCCATATTTCCTACAAAAAAAAACAGGAAAAGAAGGAGTGTGATTAGTGGAGTGGAGTGAGAAGAAAGATTTAAAACTCCGGAGAATTTTCAGTTACTTTTAACTGTCTTAAGAGGCATTATAAATAACTATAACAAGCCCAGTTTTTCACCCTTCATTAGTTATTCCAATCCAGCTGTATTTATTGATGGTGATTCTCCAGCTGAGCAAAACTCCATCATTTGTAGTACTTTAAAAAGTCGGTGAAAGACTAAATGCGGAGCTGAGGTTGGTAGATAGACCATAGCCAAGAAAGCTGAAATTCTGGCTCCAGATAATGTTTTCCAACCCCCTCCATATTCAGAGACTTGCTGGGTCCCCACTTAACTTCTTAAATTATTGTATGTAACACCTGAAATAAAAAGTCGACATGACTTTGTCTTTAAAGAGGGAGTTGGGTTTAAAATTTAGGCATCTGGGAGCCAAGGGAAATTTTCTAGGTGCTAAATTTGGCTCTGGAGCTGCCATTTCCCAGCACAGTAGAATAGTTCCCCACCATCCAGGGGGTCACAGCAAAGCATGAATTGAAGGTGTTAATGTAAAACCCCAAATCCACAGATTTCTTGATTTATGGAGCTGACTTTGCTTTCTAGGAACAAAGAGTAAGATTCGTTAGAGATGGGGATGGATAAAAGCTTTCATTTTTTGTGCCACAAGGCTTAGATATGCCAGTTGTTCCTGCCACGGATAGGTCAGGACACCCCAGCAAGCTGTGTCTCGTGGTGCTTTGCAGAGCCTCTCTGGGTTGTGGCCCCATCAGGACTGAAGTGGCTCTACCAGGCAGAGAGCCAGAGGAGGTACTAATGAGACTGTGAATATGTATTTATGCTAATAGAGGCACGTGGGCCTCTGTGGGGCAAAAATAAGTGGAGAAAAGTCCTGTCTTTATTCACCTCCAGGACTAAACCTCTTCTGTTCTCAACCTCTTCCAGGAGATCCATTTCCAGCTATGGCAGGGCAGGTGTACCCGCAGTTGTTGGGGTCTCCAGCTTGTGAAAAACCTCAGATGTGAAAGAGAGGGTCAGTGGAGGCACAAGGGGGGATGGTTCATGGCACAGCTCCTCTCCTCATTACCTTTATTCGCATCACTCATGCTGAGTGCTCAGTGTTACAGGATGGGAAGAATTTGTACCAATGCAGGTGTCTCTCCATCATTCCTATTAAAACCATTCTATTCCCTACCTCTGAAGGCCTTTACCGGATAAAAGGCTCTGATGATCCTGAGAAAAACCAGAGAAGTTGGGAAACTCATATAGCAAAGCCTGCACTGAGTCATGGCAGAACAGATAAATAGGATATTTAAGCACATCTGCTGTTGCATGGGTGAGTCCCTCTGCAACCCCCTGAGTGGCACCAGGATGCTCTGGAGCTGCTGCAGCTGTCAAAACTCCAAACTCTGACCTCAGCAACAATGGAAAAAAGGCAACAGAAAGTGTTTTCTTCCAATGGATCCTCCTCTGCCCTTGGTATCTATAAGCTGCAGTGGGTGACCGCAGTGTGAAGGTAAACCTTGCCTTGACATGGAGAGTGATGAATAGTTTCTATCCTGAAATCCAATCTCTGAAATTGATTGCACCATCACAGTAAATCCATTACTGGAGCAACCCATTTTACCAATACCACATTTCAATAATTTATTTTAGAATAAAAGGCTTTTTAAAGTATCAGATGAAATTAAGACCAGTTCTTTGATATCTGTAAATACTGGAAGCGCTGCTTCAGATGGAAGTGTCACAGATACTTCCTGAAAGCAAAATTATATTTCATAAAGATAACAGGCTAGATGGAGGGAGGGCTATGGGGAAGGGGAGAAATCTCATTTAATGTGTGCACCTCCCTCTTCAGGACGGCCAATTCTGTGATATTTATGTAGGCAGACTTGCTCGATGGCTTATATATTTTGAAATTTTACTGGATAGTAGTTAATAAATAAAGACAATAGTTCTGTGAGTCAAGTCTCTGCACTGATGCTCAGACAGGCCAGCAGGCTTTTATTCAGAGCTTAATGATGTGGCAGATGCAAACAGACAGAGCAGATAAGGCCATCAGCCCATCCAGCCTTGCACCTTGTCTCTGCCAAGGGCTGGCAAGGGGTAAGAAATGGTAAGAAAACACAGACAGCAATCTCAGTGTCCCATCACAGCACCTGGCCACCTCAGCTTGCGGGGAGTTCCACTGAGCTTCTTGATACCCCTTGGTGGACTTCATTGCTTTTACAAAATAAATCCACAGACTGCTCAAAATGGGCTCCTGCTTTTGATAAGACTCTCCTTTTTTAACAATTTGTCTCTGATTACAACACGACACATTAACTAAATGCTGTGCTCATACCCATGGCTATCCCCAGCACTATGGCCAGACTCAGTGTCACACCTCCCTTCCAGGCAAAGCTACCCCAACCTGTTCCGAAGCATCCAGGGCAGGTTTTAAGGCAGCTGGAGGCTTCCATGTTCACTGTGCTGTGCTCTGCAGGTATCAGAGCACTGAGTGATGGGATCTGTGTTTAGGAAGCTGAAGGAAGGGAAAATGCAAAGCAGGGGTATATCCCCATATTTAATACACATGTAATATTTTATCCTCCAACTTCTGCCTGTTTACAATACAAATAAAATGAGCTGCCCTTGGTGTGACATTCCTTGCATTTTTACATCAGCTTAACCCTGGAAAAGCTTAATCCTGGTTTAATGGTCTTTTAATAGAAGTGGTCAGTAGTTTTGTAAATGTTTAAGTGACAGGTTGACAGACATTGAGTTAACACTTTAATCCTGGCTGCAGGCCAAATGGCTACCAAGCTGGTTTTTCTTTAAACCTGAGAGTGGGGCATTTATTTCCAACTCAGCCTCAGGTTAGAGGTGGTGGCTCTGAGTGTTTACAGGAGGAAAATGGCTGTTGCACTGTGTTATCGAGAGGTACCTTTGGGCGGTGTGAAGCATTTCTATCCCAAACCTTTGACAGACAATTTCCTTTTCCTCTGCAGAATGCAGTAACATTATTACAGGTGGGTAATGAGCTGAATGCTCTGTAGAAAGATTGTCTTTCTTCTAAATGCCAAAGAGTTTCTCTGTAAGTGACTATAGTATAGAAACATAGAACCATTTAGGTTGGAAAAGACCCTTAATATTGAGTCCAACTGTAAATGTAACACTGCCAAGTCCACCACTAAACCATGTCCCTAAGTGCCATGTCTACATTATCAAGAATTCCAGATGCAAAGTATTAGATGGAAATCTCCCAGAATAAGTAGGTACTTATAAATGCTGCAATTAACAATGTCTGTGCACTGGGCATCTTGGATTAATTCCTCACAAAATAAAGGTGAATTTACAGCTGAGTTTTTGAGGCAATTCTGGACTACAGAGCTGATTCCCTCATAGCCCAGATGTGTTCACCTCCCCAGATCACACTGCCTCCTGAGCCAGTTCCTTCTCCAGCTCTGGGAGTGCACACCTGATGCCTGTCCTTCTACATCCCTCCGCTGTTGTGCCCATGCAGGACGAGCACAGAACTCCTCAAGTGTTTAAGGACCAGAGTAAAAGAAGAGTTAAGGACAGAGACTGGTGCCTCTGACTGTCTTTGAACTCAGAGCAGTCCTTGGCATAGTGAGCTGATGATCTCGGGCTCTGCAGACACCACTGGTGTGCAGACCCCATGGGAACGTGGGGCAGCCCTGCAGTGATGTGGTTCCCAAAAGAAGAGACAACTTTGGTGGGGTTGGCACTGCTAAGGAAGGGCCACAGCAGTGCCTGAAGGCAGCCAGGACAAGCTGTGGGCACAGTTCTCTGTGCCCTTCCCTCGCACCCCCTGCTCCTCCTGCAACATCCTCTGAGCCTCAGATAAGGCACAATTTGATTTAATACATTGCTCATGTCAGCAGTTCTCTGAAAAGTACTGAAATAATTGCTTTTAAGCTCCAGACCATAGTTGGCTTAGGTCAGTCTGTTAAACAGTAAGTTTTAATTTTATGGGAACAGTCTTTCCTCCTTTACAGAGGAGGGATTTAACAGATTCATTAGTTGCTACCAGCTTACATGGGAAACAGTGAGTTAGTAAGAACAGACAGCTGGAATATGTTTTAGCTAGTAAAAGAAACTTTTTATTTTATAAATTTAAGCACCATATTTTTAGCTATGCTTTATTTCCCCCTTCATTTTGGAATTTACTGTGCTAAATTTTTTGTTATATGATCAGAGTGTGTGTTTGTATGTTTGAATATGTGTCTGTGTATAAAGTATATTCAGTTTGGAATGACTTATTCACAGAGGGATAGATTAAGAAAAAGTCTCTACTGGTGATTGACAGTTGCACTCAGACCATGGGGATTATGGGGGATCAATGAGGATTATCTCATTTACTTTCATTAACCCTTGAGTTTACTTTGCCATTTCTCTTCCAAATGCCACTCAACTGAATGTTAACAGTTTCTTTAAGAGACAACTTTGCTGCCAAAGTCAAAGACCGGTTTTTAAAGATGTTCTTTAGTGTTCTAAAGCGGTTGGTGATAAACAGAGATATTTAATGTTGAATGTCAAAAAGCATTGATGCTCTGCAATGGTATTAAAAACCTGTCTCAGAATTTTTATCTACTTAGCTCAATGGAAACAGAAATTTAACCTCCATAGGCATTTCTTTCCTAATGTCCCACAATTTCTTTGTAGAAACTTTTGAACAGAACAGAACTGAACAAGAAATTCACTTGAACAGTTCAATATCCATCTACTTGAATTTTTATGCATTAAATTTAAAAAAAAAATTCTGTTGATGTTGAGGCTACAGATCTGACTCCTGCTGGTGAGAGATACCAGCCTGGAGCCAAATTATAGACCAGGTAGATGAGGTGTTCCTTGCACCTAACCTTTGTACCAGCAAGGAGGTGGATTTATTTATGTTGATACAAATTCAGCAGCCAGAGAGAGCACCCAGGGGAATCCTCTGTTGTGTCACCCTTGCAAAGTCAGGTCAGCTTCTGGCAGATTTAAAAGCACAAAAGGAGAAGCTTGGTGAAGGACCCAGCTTTGCACTCCCTGTTGGAAGGAACCAGTCCTTCACTCAGGCTTGAAGGAGGAAGAGTTATCAAAGTTTTTCTGAATCTCAATGTATGGGGTATGATTAACCTCCTGCTTCTTTTCCATCCATTCTCTCCCAAGGCTATGAACAAAATCAAGATGATACCTGAAATGTGAAACCTTCTGGCATCTTGGAAGAAATTAATTTCATCGCTGACCATTGTGCAGCACAGTTGCTCATGTGCCTGCATATTACATGTGTAATGCTAATAGCAAAACATGGAGAGAAAGCCACTTAATCCCACTTTTGCTCCCATGTGACTCTTCTAGGGAAACATCCAGTCTTGGAATATGTGGAACTAAATGCAGAATGGATATGTATACCCACAGAGGCTGAGCTCAGCCCAGAATCCCCTGGATTAAGGGCTGGATGTAATTTTCATTGTTCATGCTTTGCACAAGTGTCTACTGTATTTCAAATCCTGTGTTATTCCCTTGCAGATCAGGAGTGAAAGATACGGCTGGACGTGTCCAAACAGATGCTCCATTGCACAGTACTCTACAGAAAAAATGGTTTTGACACTTGAGAAACAGGTTATAGACGGGTTTTTTGGATATTTTTACAAGCACTAAAAACAATCAGTTATATTTAAGTGAGCAGAAGCTCAACATCAGATTTTGGTGTGCAAAGTTATGTAGTTCTAAAATGCTCTTACAAATGATGAACAACACGTCTGCGACTCTATGGGAAATGTTTATTAAAATTCATGTAAGCCATTTGGTAAAAAAATTTAATTAATGATAAAATTATTATTACAGATTAATCTAAAATAATAAGGAATATGAACAGTAGTTTTTTAACAGAAACTTAGTAAGTAACTTTTAGGCAGGTCTTTCCCAGAACCTCCTGTGTGCTCAGGTTATGACTAGAACCCCAAGAACTAATTATGAAAAGCAATTCTTAATGTCATGGAAGTCTCAGAAGCCAGTGGGGTATCTTTGCTTAAGGTAAGCAACATAAATAAATGTGTGCAGAGTCATGGCACTGGGAAGTATTCTGGTCAAACAGAGAAGATGCCTCCAGGCACGCGCTGCTTTGTAGTTACACAGAATAGATAACACAATCCTGTCAAATATACCTAAAAAAGCCCATTGGAAAATCCTGGTTAACCACTTTGTGTGTCCCTTGCCAATGCAATCATGCAGGGACATGGAATTTCCAGCCTGTAGGGACTGGGCTGCACCAGGCTCATCTTACTTTTTTAAAAAAATATTTTTGATTTCGAAACTCATCTCCAGTTTTCTGATATTATGTGTTTTAATTATGATGGTAAGCAATTGCTTTCTTTGGGATTTTGGTTGAGGCTTTTTTTTTTGTTTTTTTGGTGCGTTGGACAGTTGCAGATGGAATTTGCAACTACCTTTATCTAAGAATTTAGCTGCAATCTGCTAGGGCATGTCCTCTGGTTAAACAAATAAACCCAGAAAAGCTTGGGAATGGAGTAACATCAGATGTCAAAGGCAGCTTCATGCTCTTGAGAAAATTTTTGTCATGTGCCTTAGGGACCCTAAAATTGGACAGTGTCCTGCCACTGGGCAGATACCAGCAGGTGCCTGTAACTCCTCTGTAGTTTGGAAATTAGGAAACACAAGAAAACAAAACTATTTTCTGTCTTAGCAACTCATCTCACGTGCAAGAAGTAGAGATTTCCGCCAGGTTACACAGTTACTGACTCTCCAGTCAACCAATTAGTGCCAGACAAGGCTGTGACATCTGGAGTTGGTTAGTAGTGGAGCACTGGCTGTTCATTGGGATGTTTTGACTGGGCTCTTCAATGGGATTTATTGTACTTTATAGTTGTTTATTTTCCAGAGTCAGCCTTTAAGTCAAGATTGCTGCTTCAGCCCCTTCTGAGCAAAAAGAAACACAAAGAAAGACTCTCCTCTGTCTCTTCAGTAGAGAGAGTTTCTCAGCAATTAAACATGGACTTAAAACACATCAGGGCAGACAAAGTAAACAGAGAGTGCTCTCTGCACGGTGCTGGTGGCAAAAAGGTGAGGCAGACAACAGCAGGGCAGGTGTGGACACATACCTAGTGCTTCTTATTGTTTTAAATATAAAGATTATTCATCCGATGCTGGGAAAAAAAAGATGCAAGGATGGGGTTTCCTGCATTTTAGCCTTGAGTAGCAGAAGGCAGACGAGCAGATGCTCACTGCCACACTCACACCTGGCTGACCTGCAGACCCTGCACCTCTGACACTGAAGACAAGGATCTGCAAACCACCCCTGTCTCACCTGCTGAGGTGGCTTCCAAGGAAGTGTGCCTTGCTAGTGTGGGGGGATGTTTTCATCGTGGGATTATCTCTTTGGGATTGGAAGGAAGTCTGAAAGGACATTCTGCCTGCTAAGGCCAGTGACCATCCAACACCTGGAAACTGCATTACAAACACAGCCTGAATTCACACGACCTGAGGGAAAAAAGTCTCCCTCTGCCCAGTCCCTGTTGAGGTGTTTGCAATAACAGCACACAAAGCCACTCTGGCTGTGGGAGTACTTCTCGATATGTGTGTAGAGAGCAGCCAGATTATTCCTCATGTGCTGAAACCTGAGTTTCAC
This sequence comes from Dryoscopus gambensis, assembly GCA_013389985.1. Taxonomy (NCBI): domain Eukaryota; kingdom Metazoa; phylum Chordata; class Aves; order Passeriformes; family Malaconotidae; genus Dryoscopus; species Dryoscopus gambensis. The sequence goes on from WEIT01039882.1 coordinate 161,544, forward strand.
TGACAGTTTTAGGTGCCCAACTTCAGAGAAGTTTGGGGAGAAAACATCAAAATAAGTTCTGAGCCTCATTAAGAGGTGGGAAGAGATTAAAGTCTGCAGCTCCTGGTTTTGGGAGACAACTTCCATGTGGAGCCCTGTCCTCCTCCTCCTCCCTCTGCTTGCTCGCTCCCAGCACCATCGCACCAAAGGCTGTTGGTGGCATTTGGCTCAGGTGACGGCTCAGGGGAGGACTCCTGCTCTCCTGGGGATGCCGGTGGCAGGAGGAGGGCCATCCACCCGGCCAGCCAGGCACAGGGGCCGGAGGCTTTTCCGACATGGAAATCGGCTTCTCCAGCACACACCTGGTATTCCTCAAAATCCCAGCCGTACCTCATTGCCTGGCCATAAACCAGCCCCGTGCAGCCGAGGAGGGCTCGCAGGGCGTCCTGCAGCCTGCACAAACACCCGGAGCTCCACCGCTGCCCGGGAAGGTGTCAGAGTGTCCCACACCGCCAATGGATCGAGCAGCAGCTGCAGCCCGGGGCTCCCACCCACTCGCCCTCGCAGCCCGCAGACCTCCGCCGCTGCTTCCCCTCTTCAGCAAGCCCCAGGAGCTGCGCCAGCCCCGCTCAGCCCCGCTTGGCAGCTCTTCAGCCCCAGCCATTAAACCGCCAGCCAGAAAAACCTGCCGCTGCAGACTCACCACTGCTACCTCTTTTATTACCCAGCTCTACATAATCTCTATTTTGCCTTTTATTACCTGGACTGAAGTCCAGCGAAAGTGAATGTTCCTACGCTGGCCACACTTTAGTTCCTAATCCTCACTGTAAGAAAACTAGGACTGCTTTCTCCCCCTCCTTCTTTTTCTTTACCACTGTTTCCTTTGGGTCTTCATTGAGCTGCTTCAGTGATATTCAGTCAAGATTAAATATTTTGCATTTAACATCATTCCTCCTACATTTTTTCCTATTTACCCTAAGCAGAAGTGTAATCCACTGAGGAATATATCCTCAAACTCTACTTTAGCAGCAGTCTAACTGGCCTTTTTTAAAGTCTGCGCTGAAATGAAAATGACTTCGAGCTCACAAATGGAAAAACCCAACTCCATTTGAAAGCAGGTATTAAGACTTGACACGTTACCAAATACGTCAAAAAAATAACTGAGGGCTGAGAGTCCTGCAGGCATGGCACTGGCATTTGAAATTGGGTAATAGATAGGACGTTTGTTTTTCACTCACCACTTCACTGGTAATTGTTGGTTTAATACCACAAATTTGATCGCACAGAGCACACAGAATTTGACCTCTCCTCCCCTTACCTCCAACCACTTGCACATGCTGTTCCACAGCGTTGGCATTTGGGACTGGTGCTAAGAGAGACCACATCGAGTGTTTCAGATTATGGGTAAAGAGAGGTGATCTTAATTCGTTCTGATGTGCTCGTGCTTTCTATGTGTGTCTGTAATGTCATCAAGAGCTTCTGAGGGGAACTGCTAACCTTGCAGCCTGTCGCATTTAATGGAGGGAATAACACGTAAAATCACCTAATTTGCTGTGAATGTGAAGTGGCAAATTAAAAATGCCTGTGTCATCACATTTGTCCGGAGGTATTTCCTGACCAAACAAAGGCCCAACTAATAAAGAGCATTCCAGATTTTCACTAAATAATGTGGGTTGTTACATAATAAAGTCTCCATGCTCCTGGCCCTGCCAGAATCCATGGGGAAACCTCTGTAGCTTGACTGTTTGGAGAGGCAGAAAGTATCTGGGCTTATTAGACCTTCATGCATGGAGGGGGTGCATGTACAGTGCAAATTTTATAGATTTGTCTTGGCCAGACGTTTGCCATGGCTGTGTCATGCTGTGGCCGCCAAGGTTTGGAAATCAGCACTGTGCATGCTACAAGGAAGACTTTTGTTCCTTGGATTCCCCCCCTCCTGTATATAAGCCGAAAGTCTTTATATTTGAACTACATATTTAAATGCTCTGTTATTCAGACAAATGAGAACTTGATCTTGGGTCTGAGCTGTGGAATTAATATCAATACACTGGAATATTTTAACTGACCTAATGTGTGTTCCTTGGGATTATGCCAATTGTCAGGTATGTTTGCACATATGAGGAAATTCTTTGCTTTCACCAGAGTGACTTGGAAATCTGCTGGTGGGGCTACCAGAGGCTCTGACTGAGCCTGTGCTGGGCTGGGGAGCTGACTTGGGCAGACCCAGGTTATTCTCCATTGGGCTTTGAAAAAGATGTGTGGAATTTCTTTTATCAAGTCTTCCACACTAATAATAGTCAGACTAAACCCAGGAAGGTTATTGTTCTCATTGTATCATTCATTTCCATATTTTTTTTTTCATAAAAGGCTCAGATTTTATAATTTTCATGAAGCCACCCCAGTTTTCTCCTTGCCATATACCTGGTGGTGAGATGACCTTTGAAGGCTGAAAGGAGAGATTGCAAAGGCATGTAAGCAAGGTAGGATTCTTCTTCAAAACTGACCTCAATCCATGGTGAAAAAAATTACTACTGAAAATAACAGGTAGGTTCCAAAACCACCAAGGTTCCTTATAAACGTGCTACCCCAGAATGGTCTTTGCTTTTTGGTTATTTTTGTCTCTTAATTTCATTTCTGGAAAAGTGATTTCTATTGATATATCTACAGAAAAAGGCATCAGAAAACACTTATGTGCCTGCATTTATTTTGGAAGAAATAACATTCATGTCAACTGCAGACCTCAGGCATCTGAACTAGGAAGTAACACAAAGAATAAAGAGAGAAGCCAAGCTGCCCCCAGGGAAGAAAGGTGTCTGGGTTATCACCTGGATCCTTCTGCTGAGGTTCAACATTATTTGGTGATGCTGCAAAAATCCTGGGAGAAAATGATTTTGAGGAATTAACATTTTAGTGCTTTGTGATGGGAACACATGGAAAACGTTGCAGCTCCCATGGCTTTTCGGAGCCTGGATTTGGAAGGAGCTTTCCCACACGGACCCTGAAGGTGGGAGACTGAGGCACCTCCCTGCTTGGCCAAGGTGCCACTGTTAACTTGGGCAGTGATGGCTGCAGCAACAGCTGTGCGAAGGTGGTGGCTTTTAAAAAGGGAAGTCAGGGGGTTGGGAAAAAAGTGTAAAGCAAAACAAGATGGTAAAATGGTAAAAGGTACAGAAGTTCTTACTAAAAGATGGGCTGCAGTATCTTTGTGTGTTACCAGGGGCTTGGGGCCGCACGGAAGTTCATTTGAGGGCGCTCCACACAGTGTGGGAGCTATTGCTAATGGCAGCCTCACAGTCGCTGGAGTTTATCCACTGCCATCTGTCTTTATTTTGCACATCTTACTCAGGGAGATGCCACAAATCAAAATGACTTGGTGCGTCATCCCGGCCCTTCCAGCTGGGCTGGGTGGTGTGTGCTGCTGGCAGTGCCGGGCAAGCTGCTCGGAGAGAGGCACAGGGCAGGAGCTGGGGCTGCCCAGAGAGCAGGGAGCTGCATTGTTTGCTCAGTATCAGCTCCACTTCTCTAAAGGTCACAGCGAATTGAGAATAGGAGCCCCAGTGAGTCACGATGGTTAGACACAATATCTGGCTGTTCTTTCCCTTTTCTGCCTTTTTCTGTGGTCTGGCGCTGGGCTCCAAGTCGTGAACTCCAGAAAGTTGCTGCAGGTGCGGTGCCAGTAACTCCAAGCTGGTAATGAGAGTCTTTCCCATCAGCTCGGCTGAACAGATTCTCTGTCAGGAGAGTGATCTGTGGTGGCCAAGAAAGTGTGGCATACATTTTCCCCTTTGAAAAATAACTTTTGTGTGTAACGTTGCCAGTATAAATCCCCTTAGTCAGCAATTCTCCCTCTGTACGTGAATGTTACTGTTCTGCAACATTGCTTTTCTTAAGAAAACAAAATAAAAGTGTTTAACAAGAAGGGAAACCAGTGTAAGGAAGGTAGTAGATGGTAACCAGGACAAGCAGATGTGACAGTAAATGAAACAAATGCTATCTTCTTGCCATCTTCTCTAAATAGTTTGATGATGCTTGACGGCTGTTTGCAGATTTAAGGCAAATTATTTTTGGGAGTACTCCCTTGCCTTCTTTCTCTGTAGCCAGTATTTCAGTAGTTGGATTAAGCTGATTTTATTACAGTTGTCATTTCAGTGTAGCTTTCCAATTTGTTGTAATGTTTATCTGGACAAGGGACAGAAAAAATCATGTTTTAAAGCCTGGAGGACTGACTGGTGGGGTTGATATTGAATCCCTTGCTGATGAAGATGAGGAAATGCTGAGAATGCTGGCCCTGAGAATGCAGGACCAATGCTGAGGTTGCTGAGGTGAACCCAACTGAGGTACACACACCTACCCAAACAGAAGCTCTACAGCCTCTTCAGGGGCTATTTCACCAGCAGTGCTTTGTCTTTTCTCTAAAACATCCATCTCATGAAGCAGAACTTGGGTAAAAAGCCCAGTTGGTGAATGCCAGCCCCTGTCCTCTTGCAAAAAAGCAAAAAGACCCCCCAAAACTTAGAAGAATTCTTGGTTTCCCTCCAGCAGGGTGGGAATAAAAGTGCTTTTTCTTGTGTTGAAAAGAACACGGAAAGAATAATCTGCAGCCAGGCCCCAACGGGGAAGAAGGATCACGATGCTGAGCTCCTGGCTGCAGCCAAACAGCAAATTCCAGCGCAGGAGCTGGGGATGCCAGGCTGGACCGGGGAAACACCGAACCATGAACGATCCGTGGACACAGGGCCAGTGTGTGACTGGGAACCCCGTTACCCAGGAATGTTGTGCTGGCAGGAGCAGTGGCCGTGTGCTGGTGGGAGCACCCCCAGTACGAGCTGCTGGAGCAGCCAAGGGGCACTGTGGGGAGCGGGCTGGGCCCTGGGCCACCCTGATCCCCAGGAAATGGTGCCTTGGATAGTGTCTGGCTGTGCCACTGCCGATCCATGGTGGGGTGGGGTGGGGTACTCGAGGGCAGCAGCTCTGTGTTCCAGTAACCATCTTAACACATGAGAAATTAGGACATAAAGCAATTGCTTTAGCAAACCTGGATGTGAGGAGCTTTATAAATATCTCTGACTTCAGCCCCAGATGTCTTCTAAGCCTTGTAAAATGGTTTCCTGAGTAGCCTGGATAATAACGATGGAATTTAGCATTATCACAAATCTGACAATTGCTAGCTTGAGTTTCATTTTTTCTTTTCCTTCCTTGAGCCTTCTCGCCTTCTTTCTCCCCAGGAGAGCTGAGTCTAGACAGGGAGCCGGGAACACCGGAGAAAGTGAGGCAGAGAGCACCTTCCTGGTACATCTACTCCACCTTCTAATCCAAGTTCTGCACATGTGCTTTTTTCACAGCTATTTCTAATTAGTTTTCACAATCTGAGACCTCACAGACTCAGAATATAGGAGAGCCGGTTGCCTGTAGAGGAACAAACTATCACACTTGTCTTTCCAATCAACGCTGTTTCATTAGAATGGAGCTGTTGGCTGCTGCTCATCTCTTGGGGTAGAAGGGAGGAGTTCCACACAGAGCTGGGAAACCTCCTGACCTTCACCTTTTCTCCTTACATCCTCAGAGCCTTTTTTTCTCTAGCACATTTTCATAAGTAGCAAGAGAGCACTTCTAGACCAGACTCCCAAATATTTGATTTACAAGAAGTGAAAGGCTCAGTAAACCACTCGGACCATCTCCTGAGGACGGAAGGGAGCTGTTCCAGAGGGCATGCTCCTCGGATCAGTCCGCATGTGTGCATACACCGTGGACACAGAGCAGAGAGATAAACAAATTCATGTAACACTTTGGTCCCATTTTCTGCTCTTGGTGAAAACTGTGTTTATCTGGAGAAGAGCATCTAGCACTAATGCAGGTGTGGGGATGTTGCAAAAAGGAGTAATTCTTCCCAAAACAGGCCACAGTCTGGAGTGATGCCATTTAAACACCATGAAAGTACAGCAGCTCAAAATAGTATTTTTAACCCAGATTAAATTATTCTGACCTCAGAAGCATGCGAGGGGCTCCTGACACTGATGTTCCTGTGTTCTGAAGCTCTGTAGCATGAAGCAGGCTCATAGTGACCCATCCTCCCCTGGTTCATGTGTACAGCCTAAAGCAGCTTTGCTGGAGGGGGTTGCCCAGCTCACTGGCCATGTGAAGCTCTGTAATGGCTTTTCTGTAGTAATAAACAGTAAAAATTGGAAAATCAGAGAAAAGTGAGGAGCAGCAGTGGGCAAGGGAACACCTTCCTTCTCAAAACCTCCCCTGTCTGAACTGCAAGGACCTTTTCCACTTGGATCAGTAGCATGAAGGGACTTTGCTAAGGAGTTTATATGGGGTTTCTCTCTGCATCTCCAGTTTCAGCATCTTGGGGATATCGCTGGCCTCCAGCGCTGGCCTCTCGCGGCAGAAACATGGGAACTCCGGAAGCTCTGCTCCAGGTCTCAGATAGGGAAGCTGAGTACTCGAGTCAACACTTCAAATTTATTGATGTCTTGCACAAATATTTATGAGGCCATTTCCTCCTGCACTGGCAGGCACAGAGCCAGCAAGCTCGCTAATTCATGGCATGGTATTTATTGACAGAAATGTATAATTGTTTTAGGTTAAGGACAAAACTGGGTGCTGCAGCATAGAGAGGGGATGTGTGAGCTGAGAGTTCAGTGAGGGAGTGGGAGCCTGAGGGGCTTTAGCAGCAGTTTCCTAATACAGCAAAGCAGGGGCACTGTGTGATGTGCCAGCACTGGGATCCTCAGGCAGCCGAACCCTCGGCACTGGGCTCTGCTGTTGCTCCCCTTCCTTGTTCTTCCTTGAGAAAACTTCACTGACAGGGTTTGAGGAATGAATTCAGGATCCAGCTGGTAACCCTGCAAAACTCCAAAGACATGTCACAGACACATGGAGCATCTCCTGGACATGCTGTGCAGGTTATTTGACACAAACACCGACATATCCTGACAATTGCCCCATATCAAATTTCTCAGATTTTGTATTCCCAGCCAAAATCTCTCTCCAATGAAAACCAGTGGTGCTAAGCTCTAGAAATACATATTTCAAAACCAGAGAGACCACGTATTTGTAGGCTTCCAGCTCTGAAGTGGTGCCAGGGGGTCTCTCCTGTTCCAGCCCAGGCAGCTGCAGCCGGGCTCCTTCTGAGCTCGACCCATGGAGCACCAGCTGGGCTTTAGCTGGAGCTCCACAGACCCAGTCCTTGGCCTCCCCGGGGGGACCATGAGGGAGAGAGCAAAACAGTATTGCAAGGCCCTATCAAACTCAAAATGTGTAAACCAGAAGAAGCAAGAAGGCTTTGCCATACAGGTGGCACAAGCACATTGAGTTTTCCTCCCTGCTTTGGGTCTGGGGTGAGAAGATGGAGTTTTTAAGCACAATGTGGCTGTGCTTTCTCCTTGGCAAGACTTCCTCGTGAGCCAGACCTCTGGCACAGCCTGGCAAGCAGAGCAGAGCAGAGCAGAGCAGTGGGTGAATGAGGAGACGGGCTTGCATTGCAGGGCTCCAGCAAGGCAAATCCCAGCAGATTTGCACCAGGAAGGTGCCAACCCAGCATCAAGGCACAGACAGAAGGATGGAAAGGTCACCAAAAGTCATTTTCTTCCATCTTCACCTTTCCCCTTCAATGAAGCCAAGCACAGAGTCTAATCAAAGGGTTGCCCTTTCATGTATGAGTAATCACACAGAAAAGTCACCAAAACTGTATGTCCCATAATCCTATTATAAAAAATGCAATAAAGTAATAGCATCTTTACATTGCCATGGTTGAAGTAGATTTTTAACTAGCTTTGTCATTGGCATGTAAAAAATGAAATAAAAAAGCATGGGCATTAATTTAAAAAAGAAATGATATTACAGTAACTCTGTGTATAGTGAGAGTTTCAATTTTAATTTTAGTTCATTATCTTTTTCCTTATTAAGAAAGCTAAATCTGTTTTGTGTTTTCATTATTTCATTAGCTCAAGAAACCTCATCAGTAACTGTGAAAGCTGCCAGCATAAATAGCACAATTTTCATATGTGAGATGGAATAATTTGCTTAAACACGTATTCAGCAGAGGCTGGAGCTAACAATTAGAGAAAGCAGCGTGATTCAAAAATAAGTTACAATTGATTGTGTTTCAGTGGAAATGAAGTTTGGAATGTGCTAATTTGATTTGATGTACACATCTGAGCCACAGTAAGTTGACATGAGACTTGGGACACCTCATGAAAGAAGATTCTTCTTAGGAAATGTACAAAAAATTGTTTAATATAATATTTAAAACACAATTAAAGCAACATGCTAATGACACTCTCACTTCTCAGAACTGACTGGTGACATCTTCCAGGATTTACATGCAGATGGAAAATTTAAGACATGCTCTGCAGTATGAAACATCATGTGCTCTGGAAGTGCTTATGGACTAATTCACTTTGGAGTGAATGTTTTAGAACATTCATAATTTCAGTACTTTTTTGGCCAAACTGTACCATTCCAACAGTGATCCTTGTGGACTAAATAACAGCTAAAGCCAAGAGGGTTAAAGTAATCTCTGTCTATACAGTGAATTATAAAAAGGAATCTAGTTCATTTTTGCACAGGTATTATTTACTCTTCAAAGACTTATGGAGGCAGGAAAGAAAGTTTCAAGAGGCCAGTTGGTCATTTCAGCTGAATTTTCTACAGGCCTGTAAAAGGCAACATTTCTATGTGGAAATACAAAACAACAGTACTTGGTGAACCTGCCCTGTCTTCTCATCACATACAGAAAAGTCTGGGCAGTTCCCAGGTGTGCAGAGGATTTGGGGGATGCTATGGGCACTTGTCAGCTGTGGAACTGAGAGCACGTGTGGGTTACAACCTTTTCCCACCTCCCTGGCAGGTGTGAGCCTTTGTGGGCTCCATTCAAAAGGTTTCTGACCTTCCTGACAACCCTTTCCCTGTCCCCAGCCATCATCGTTCTCTCCACCTCAATTTTCTTTATGCAACTGTTCTTTCCAAATCAGAAGAGCAACACTGTTTAGATTAAACTGAGATGTTCAAGGTGATGCTTCATGGCCTGTTTGAAAGAAACCTTAGACTGAGGAGGCTCAAAGCTGGTAGATCAAACAGGCAACATCCCACTGGCTGTATGGGTATCTCCATGAACTTAAGGAAAAAAGGTTTTAATTTCCTTTTTCACCCTACCTGTTCTGATTTGGCTTCCCCTGGAAGATGTGCCATGTGAGAGCACGTGTGTCAGATTTCGTTATTTTATGATGATAAATGTCTACAAGTAACTCCATTTTGAGTGAGAATGCTACTAGAGCTCTCAGACATGCGTAGATAGGATGGCACACTCTGTCCAACATAGATACATGAACTGCTAATCTGTAGGCAGAGAATCCTCTGTGCACTAACTCTTCTTTACATGCAGAGGCTACTGAGACAAAATACAAGGAGGTGTAGCTATATGTGCACTGTAGAAACCCATCTGCTAACCAGAGGACCACCCACAGATCATTGTTTTGGACACTTTAGCTGCAATTTTCTTTTATAGATGTCCTGCAGTACAGACTCCACCAGGATTCTGGTCTCTGGCACATACATATGTATTGAGCACACTGACAGAAACCTAATGACTTACATGGCTCAGGCATTAAGAATATATTTCAGAGGTTTTTAAAGGAGGAACCCTGAATTGTTTATGGAAAGCTCCTTGGATCTCCTTTTCCAGGAATGCATTATTTATTGTGCTGGTACCACAGAGGCACAGGGATATACCCTGAGGAGGAGAGGCAAAGCTCCCTGTTGGGTTTACTGTTGTAGCAAAGCACCAGGGCCTGGTTCTGATCTTATTCATGTCAGTGTAAATCATGAGCAGTGTGGCCTGTGGATACATGTTCTCTTCTTGCTTAAGTGGTGCCAGCACAGAAATTGGCTCTTTGCTGCTTTCTTGCTACAGGTTCCTTCTTTGCCAGCCCCAGTGCACAGTCCCAGGGCCCTTCTCCTAGAAATGGCTTGGCTGGGTGTTGTGGGCTGCTCCTTCCCCTTCTGCAGCCCCTCAGTGCCCGCTTTCCCCAGGAGGTGAACAGAGAAGGAGGCTGGGAGCACCTACCTGTGAAGCATTCATTTTGCCAAGCCAGGGGTAGAGGTTCACTGTAAAGAGCAAACTTGGGGCTCAAGCCTACAAGGCAGCTTTGAAAATCCATCTGTACCCTGAAGTATTCATAGAATAAGGATGCATTTGGTGTGCCCATCAGTAAATGATCCCACTGATGGTCCCATCTGTATCTCCAGCCAGCTTTCCCCCCTGCTTCCTCTTTGCTGCCTTGTAGCCCTTGCTGCAGACTAGACCTTCCTCCAAAAGGTGCAGGGACACTGACTTTTTGAGAGCGACACAGTCTGGCTGGGTTTATTCATCTCCTGGGAAAGGCAGCTTGGCCTCAGGAAGGGCAGCCTGTTGTAGCAGGCCTAGCTTGAAGGAGGTGAATCTTCTCAAGTCCATCCTGGACTTGCTGGGTAACCTGGGGAATGTCTCAAACTGGGTTGTGAAAACTTTGTGTTGGGGTGGTCTATGATTATGGATCTCTACTGCAAGCAGGGGTGTGTTTTAACACATTTTTATTATTGTTTATTCTTCCTAAGGTTTCTATGCAAGGCATTTGAATGGTGTCTAGCACAAAGTGGGGCATTTGTGGTCTGGAAGGGAAGTGAGAATGCAGAGTAATAGAAAAGTTTACTGGTAAAGACATGAGAGAAGAAGGACAAATCTGTCCTTTTCTGCCTGAAACAAGCAGGGCAGTTTCCTACTGGTGTTGTGCCCGGTAAGACCAGTGGGGTTTTAATCCCTACTGGCAAGGGGTCCTTTGGGAGAGAGATGGCTGCTTTAGTCATAATCTCACTAATATTACTAGTCTTCAAAAAGTTATATTGCAGAGCTCTTAAACTGCACAGAGGCATGGATGGAGAGAGGGGGAAATAGTGCCAAGTGTTGTGACAGGTGTGTCCCCAAAAGTGCTGAGCTCAGTGATGGGGGAGAGGGGGCCTGTGGAGCAGCTGCCTGGGACAGGAATTTTAGCAGCATGGTACCCTGCTCTGTGGCTTCTCTCCTTGCACCTGGTTTGCTCAGGTGGATGAGGAAGAGGCCACGGCTAAAGGAAAGATTTTCCTGCTCGGAATGCACGTCTGTGTGCTGGGGGTGGGAATGGTGTCCGGCAGGAATGTGAGCAAGGTGGAATTGCTCTCCCAAAACCACCCTCTGGGGCCAGAAATTGCATTTCAATCTCAGAAGTACTGCTGAGGCTATTAACTGGCTGCTTGCTCCATTTCACTGCTTTCTGGCTGCCTGGGTTATAAATTGCCGTTATTCCTGCATTAGATTTATATTAAGGGAAACTGCACAGAGCCTCAGCCGAGGGGTCCAGCTCATTCCTTCTGCCTGTCTGATCCAGGGACGGGATTTTAGCGGGACAGACAGAAACATTAGCAATGCTCTGCAGTTTATGGGGTGAATTTGAGCTTGTAGGAAATCCCGTCATTCTTCCAGCACGTGCATTCATTAGAGCTAAGGGCACTTCTACAGATGCTGGGGTGGAAGAGGTCACCTAATAATGTCTATCACAGGGCATCCTTTTTCAGTGGCTGTAGCTCCAAGTCAGCAGAAGGCTGAGGGTTTAATTAGACTGTGACACTACGGAGTTATGGAGATTAAAGGGCATTTGACTTCATTTTTTTTCACATGGCATTTAGTTTTTAAAATGTCACTGAGAAGTACTTTAGGGCCCTGTTTCGTCACTACATTATTTTTGTTCCATGCCAATGTCACCTCATTGATTTCTGGATGGAAGGCTGGAGGGCTCAACACACCATGGAAATTCTGAGGTTGGCTTTGAAATGAAATCTGGGATTCAGCTCATTTGTCGTCTTGGGGAGTTTCCAGGCTGTGGTCACACTGTGTGTGTTCGTGTATGCAGAGAATGAAAATTCTGCCAGTTTGAGGTTTCTTGCTGGACTAATGACAAATATCACCGCTGAGCCAACAGTCCCATGGCTCGTCTAATGTCAGGTGCCTTCAGGATTACTCAGGCCAGATGTGAGTTGTTAGGAAAAATGACTATTTTCATTAATATTACTTCAAAAATTGTTTTGTGAAAAAGAACTGGGTTTGGCATTTTCAGTAGGAAACTCATGAAAACAAGAAAAATTATTTTGAAATGTTGGGTTTGGTTCTATCTTTGTTTGGTTTTGAATAATTTCTTTCCTGCTATCTTGTTCTACTTTCTCATGTTTTTGCACTCAGGAGGTGAGGAAAGGCAGAGGAAAGGGTAGAGCACTCATCACACTTGGAGTAAAAACTCTACAATCTAATTTTGAAATCTGAGATTGATTTAAAAGAAAAAATTAGGGTTATCTGAAAAATATTAGGAAGGTAACTTTCTCAGAAAAAAAGTTTAGAAAATTGCCAGCCAGCTCAGCTTGAAAGAGATGTTTGGAAACTTGACAACACAGCATTGCTAGGATATTTTCCAATTATCATTATATGTTGTGTAGAGAACCATATAGCATTGAAAGTGGAGATTCCTCCTGTGGAGAAACTTGGGCAGGCAGGGATCATTCAGACATCATGAGCATGGCTTGAGGCTGCTCCTTTTCCCTTGACTGCTTCCAGTCCAAGGGACAGGGCACGTTCTGCACCCTGGGATGAGAAGTTTCTTCCAGGCTGGCACAGCCTTACACTGTTCCTGGTTGCTCTAGTGCTCCACTGCCTTCCCTCCAGCAAGAGGGCAAGGGATTGTTTTATTTGCATTTCTAAGCACTGCAAAGACCTCCAGCAACTGAAATGAGAGGCAGGAAGGCAAAGACAAACTTATTATTGTTGTTGCTATTATTTCTGTCTGCTTTGTGAGGTGCACAAGAGCAGACGATGAGGATCTCCTGTTTAAACTGGGATGCTGTTACTCTGCGGCCCAAATGTCGTCCCGCTTGGACTAAGGGATGCTGCAACAGCTGTTGGGACATGAGATGTTCCCAGGCTGGAACCAGTGAAGAGAAAAGGAAAATAAACCTGTTTGTTTCAGATACAGACCCTGTGCACAGGAGCCACATGCAGACCATATGTCCCTGTGCTGTGTCTGAGTGCAGGTATTTGAGCACAGCCCACGGGCTTGCACTGGGCATGTCTGAGCAGCTGTGCACAGGGTGTGAGTGTGCAGGTGTTGTACAAGTGCTCCTGCCCCGGGTTTGAGTGGTTGTTTATGAGGTTATGGCTGGGTGCACTCTGAGTATAGGCTGGGAGTACATCATTCTCTTTGTGGCTGTGGTGGATGGATGGGAATGCCCAACCTGCTTGGCTGGGAGGACATAAGATGTCATTGCAAAGAATTCTGATAATTGCTCAGTTCAGCCTTCATTCTGGCTTCAACTTCTGAATTTGGTTTGCATGATTATTCTTCATTACATGTAAAGAAGGAAAATGTGTAGTGGATAATCCATATATCCCTGCAGATCTTAAGGACAAAATGTTCTTTCCCTTCAGTTCTCCCTGTTCTTGATTTAATTTTAAACAATTAAAGATTTGACATTTTTTGTAAACAGTATTTTGACCTATCTTTCTCTGGAGAGCACCCCCACCGAAGGGACACTGGAAATACAAGGTCTGGCTTGTAGCTTCTACATGGCCAGACTGCTCTTTACATCTTTAAAGACCAAGAAAAGTTTTACATATGTCTTGTGAAAATTACCTCTTGCTGAAAAAAATGCAACAGATGAACTGTGTTTTCCTGCCCTCAATAGCATGAGCTGCTGTCTGAAGAGATCTAATGAGAAGATTAAAGATAAAGGTTCTGAATTCAATTCAAAGTGTCAATATGTAACTCAGTAAGAAATGAAACATTTTTCAATTACTGGTAATATGAAACAAAATAGTGGGAAATAGAAATGGCAATCTTTTTAGCTAACCTGAAGGCCATTTCCAAGAGGCACTGTGCATTAACTAAGCAGTGAAAATTTTTACATCACTATTTTCCCTTGTGCCCATAATAGCATAAAATAAAAAGATTTTAGATAAGATTTCATTCAGTGAATCAATTGCAAAACCACACAGAGCCTTAGTGGGCATTCAGTCCTCGATCTAATGGAAATTTTTACGAGGATGTCAATGCTAAGTTGATTCCTATAGCGGAAAGCACATACAAAGGATCCAATTACAGATGGAAACCTTTTGCTTTCTGAGAGACTTTATTAACCCCTGAAGCACTGAATATGCGAAGGGTTAGTGAAAAGTTTTATGATGAACTGAGTGATGGTTTGTATCTTGTTGCTCCCCCCACCACCAGCTCATATTCTTTTGTTCCTTCTGCAAATAGAAAATAATACTGTGCACTAGAGATAATTAACAGTCACACCAAAGCATGCAGAGAATCTATTTGGTCCTAGAGGAAAGGCACAAGCAGGTTACGTGAACTCTGGGAAGTATCTACCTAACAGATTTTAGCCTTAAAAAGATATCATGCCATGAAAATGGTCAGCAAAGAATAAAACTCCTTGTTAGACCTTCTGCCACAGAGTCTTCAGTGAGTGGGGAATTTGTAATGTAGGAATGGGACCACCAGCATCCAAAAATCAGGGGGGAAAGGAACGGTGATAGCATCACTTCGTGTGATGAGACAGTGTGTTGGTACTCTGAGCTCCCCAGTTCACAGAGCTTTAGGGGCAGACTGGGGAGCATCTCTCAGTTCAGATTCTCCCCTCCACAGGAAGGGAGGAGAAAAACTTTACAGTGGTTCTTACAGCAATATGCTCAGAGACAGGGTGTGCAGGTTTGGAGTTCTACTGTTACAAGCCCATGGGCAGCTTTTCTTAATTTATGTTAAAATGTTAATTATTTCATTGAAGCACTTTGCTTGGTGAAGTCTCAAACATGTGACCCCTGCCTGCTCTGAATGGCAAGCAAAGCTCAGGAGCTGAATTTTTGGTGAGGTGCTCTTAAGTGAGAACATTTTGTTGGTGGATGTGTGCAAGGCTTGAACAGTCAGTGGGGTCTGCAGTGTGTGGAGAGCATTTGGCAGAAGAGGCAGATGAATTTTTATAACCACTTTTGAATACTTTTTGTGCTTCTGCTGCACATGTGTTCTGTTTAACCTCACCTCCTCCTACCATTGCCTCACCATGCTTTAGCCCAGGGCTGTGCTCACAATCTGTGTACATATGAGCCACTGTCCCTGACTGCATTGTATATTATACATATATATAGGATGGATATATTATAGAAATGAAAAAGCAAGAAGGTATGGCTGGTGATATGAGTAAACTTTGCTCTATTCCCACTTGTGATCAGGCCTAGCTTAATTTCATGGCAGTAACTCTTGATTCATGGTGGAGTAAAGCTGAAAAAGGCCATGGCAGAAGTGTTTATGAACTGAACTCTAACTGAAACCCTAGAGGTGAAAATCCAACCACAAGTTTCAGATCTGGATTCAGATTTGACATGCCCCAAAGTTTCTGTGGGTTCAGATCCAGGCTTTGTTCTGAGCCCGTAAGAGCCCAGTGAAAAGTCAAGTACAGTGTTTGTTCAACACTCCTGACAGCTCTTATTCACTGCTCTGCTGAGACTGCAGATATGAAAACAAGAACAACGTGCCCTGGACAGCCTGGCCAGGCTCCAGTGGGGAGTTTCATCCCCCTGGAAGAGATGGAAAGATGGCCTGAGCCAGGGTGCTCAGCCTGTGCTAGCGAGTGTGCATGAGGGGCTTTTGGCTTCTCTTTTTGAAATGAAAAGCAAGAAGAATATAGGGTCAAAGTTCTTTAAATCTCCACTGATTTTGTTTGTGTTTAAGCTGTGGACATTTGAGATGTGGGAATGTAAAAAATGCCTTGTGCAAGCCAAACTTACTTATCCCTTGCATATTTTGAGAGACTTTTTTCTTTGTCCCCCAAGTCCAACCTTGGTCCCAGATGATGGGCAGTGAAATTGCTCGGTGTTTATCCTTGCAGGGTGAGCTCTCTAGGTAACTGTTGGTAATAAGGGATTCCTCCAGTTATTAGTCAGAGAAAAAGATCCTCTAGGGACAGAAGTTTTATATATTTATGTTACTGTAGCAGGAGAGAAAGGCAGGCCACTGTGAAGGAATGTGTTGCTCAGTCCCTGGTTGCCCCAGGCCGTGGCAGGCTGGCAAACACCACTGGGTTTTCCCTGAAGAAAGATGCATCAGTCTCCCACTGTTGTGTTGTGACTTCCCAAACCAAGAGATATCCTGAGACTTTCTTATGAATAACACATTTGTGTCTAAAATTAGGCCAAGCCAGAATGCAGCTCTAGGGTTGGCTTTGTCCCCACCATCTGTTGTGCTGGAGGAAGCTCATGGGCATGAAAGGAGGCTCATGGGCAGCTGAGTTGCTTCCATGGGGACTTGTCCAGGTCTTATTTCCCAGTCCTGCATTTCTGGTCTATTTGAATCATGAGTTGCAGGTCAGCTTGTGATTGAAAGAAATGTAAAATAAACTTCAGTGCAGAATGTATCTATGGACCTAATTTTTCTGTGCAAAATGACTTGATATTTCATTGAGCCACTCATCGGGCAGTATTTGGGCCACCTTACATGGCCCAGCTTTGCTGGTTTAGGCTTAAACTGTTCCAACAGTGCTGTTTTTACTTGGGTGTACCAGCAGCATCAAAGTCTCTGTCAACACTCAATAAATAAGATAGCAGAGAACCTGTAACTTTTAATGATAAATACTGCCAGTATCCTGTGATGGGCTTTTTTGGGGGGAGTGATGAACCATACTGCCATTGTGTACAAGGAGAGAATATCCTGCAAGTAAGAGCAGCTATATTTAGAAGACAACTGCAGCAGGCAATGGGGAATGCTGAGGTGGCTGTAACTGATCCTCCAAAATGGAGGTCAGTAATTTGACCTTTCTGCTTGGCAGCCAAGCAGCTGAGCCTTGCTGTGGTCTTTTTGGACAAATTATGAGTGGAAGAGCTGCTGCCTGTTCAGAAGAGCTCTAATCAATTTGCTATAAATTACTAAAAAATTATTTACAGCAGATTTGATAAGTTCATTACATGCCAGGGATACTGCAGGGTTTCTGCTGAAGGGGAAGCACAACCCACCACCACGAAAATGAGCACAAACTTGGAATAAATTTAATTGTGGGAAATAACTAAAAATAGACATTTCCAAAAAAACTTGTCTTTTAAATATTCTTTGTAAGATCATGAAACAATCTATTTTAATCAAAACCTGTTTTATGAAGTTAAACTGCTTTGATTTTTCTGCCCAGCTTTAAATTGAGAGATTGGGTATTATTTTAGAATTGTTTTTTCAAGCTAAAGAGCAGAAGTAGTTTTGGTGGTAATAATAATTAATAGAAGGAAAACATCCTTCTAACATGGCTCAGCTTCAAATATTGTCCAAATGATTGGAAGGGTCATTGGGCCCACAATAGACACAGAGAGCAGTAAAATATCCTGCTCAGCCTAGGGACTACCTGAGCCTCTGCTCGTGCCAGCAGTGGGAAAGGCAAAATGGGAGGTCACCCAATGCTTGTGCCCAGCAGGGTTCACTCCCAGCTGAGGTGTCCTGGTGGTTCACCCATTTTGCTGGCAATAGAAACGCATGTATATCCACCTGAAATATTATTATTTACCTTTTGTACGTATCCAGATAACTCCATTGCTGTGGTTTTCATCAGGTAAATTTGGGAGTGTTGTACAAAACCTGTTTTTGAGGACAAGGTGTCCTCATGCTCAGCTGTTCCAACCTGTACCATTCCCAGCCTTTCACAGAATCATTAAGGTTGGAAAAGACCTCTAAGTCATTGAGTCCAGCTGTTAACCCAGCACCACTGTGTTCAGCACTTACATGATTAGGACACGTGGAGATATTAAAGAAATCACCACTTGGTCAAACAGTTAATGAAAAGAAGGTGACAGGTATGCAAGGATCACACACAGGTTCTCAGAAGAAATACCTTTTCCACCTTCACTGCACACCTACTGCATTGACTTTTCACGTACACACTGCTGCTGGATTTTTTTTTTTTATTGGCCTTGTCTCTCCTGTGCTTTTGAACTTCTGCTCTAATTTCTTACAGTGCTCTTTATGCCACTTCCCTGTCATTAATTGCCTCGCTCATGAGCCCTACATGAGTGTCACTTTGTTGAGCTGCCAAGGTATGTAGTATATAATGCATCTCGCTTGTTTTCTTTTCCTACCCTCCTGGCCCCGAGCCAAGGAAACGCCATCGCCTCATCACCTGCAGCTCGCCACTCTAATATCTCTCATTTTAAATTAAATCTCACATTTTATTTCTCAGGCATGGCAAGAATTTTACAGCACTTGCACTTTAAAGAGGTGGCTTTGACCATGCTATAGGCAAAGACATGTCTCTCCAGATGTCCACGGGCTCTTTGCTTCCTTTCTGCTGCATTTGCATGGGTGGACAAGCTGATTCCCTGTGGAATTTACAGGGGCAAGCACTGGAATAGGAGAAAATGTATGGGACAGCTGATTGAGCTGGCTAACCTGACAGGTGCCCAGCTCCAGGGGTGAGAAACAAGTCCCATTTGCTGTACAATTTCAGCATCTCTTCACCATGGTCTGACAAACACTATTTAAGAGAACTTTAGCATATTTTTCTCTGATTTGAGGCTGAGGTGGGCAGATTTGGTGCCACAGGTCAGCATTTTTCATATGCCAATGGCTGCTCTCTGGACATTTTACCTTCCTGCTCCATAATGCAAGGTAAATCTTTGCAGTGAACTGAAGAGCAGACTATTGGTGGCTGAATTCTGCCCTTAAACTTTTAATGCAGAGATCCAGGACTGGGCTAGGCTGAACTTGGGTTTGGAAAGTTTTTATGTACCATGCTGGGCAGATATATGTTTGGATTCTCTTCTTGTTTATGTATTTTTCTTGGCCCCTGCAACTGCGTCTGCATTGTGATTAAAAAGTATTTAATTAACATACAAAAATAAAATTTAAAAGTGTAATAGTTATTGTAAAAATAAAACTGTATCAAACCACTCAGGCAAACAGCACCCTGGGGAGCTGGTAAGCTTGGAAAAGCTGGAAAAATACAACTACAACTGTAACAACTTCTCTCAAGAGGGGTACAACCAGCCAGGAAAATAAAACCCACCATCTACTACAGCCAACAACCACCCTGAGGGCACCGAGGCAAGGCAAATAAAACACACACCCAAAGCTGGACAAGAAAAGTGCCTTTCCCATACTGGCTCCCAAGACTGGGAAAAGGCAACTGGGCTTTTCCTGGGATGGCAGCTTTGGGAGATGCAGAGGTGAAATTGTGGCCCTTTGAGCTGCAAACTTGTGCCACTTGAACCCCAGGTGCTTTTGTCAGTGCTGTGTTATCTTTGCTTAAATGTCTGGGCATCAGGTCCTTTTCCCTCAGTTTCTCTGGCTCCAGGTATGGTGTAGCTGCAGGATGAAGGAGCGCTGCTGCTGTGTCACCTCCCCTGCAAGCAGCAGGAGTGTCAGGCCCCGAATCCTTGCAGTCTGACAGGAAATGTTTGTCAGAGGGAGCAGCATCTGATGGCATTTATTGTCAGAGCTGTGTGCCACTGCAAGGCAGCTTGAACAGTGGTGGTGTTGAGCCCACACTGCCGATGGACAGCGGCTCCCCCAGGTACCTGAGGGCAACGTGGGGCACCCAGGTCAGGGCCCTGAGCTGCTGCAAAACCAGAGATCACAGCCCTTGCACACCAGCAGCTCTTCCTTCACTGCATTCTTGTATTTTTACTAGTTTGATTTCCAAACAGTAAGTTCTTATTTTTCTGTCCTGGCAGTAGGTGGGATTAAAATGCTTGAACAGAATTAGGAAGTGAATATGAGAAACAGAGAAGGGCTTAGAGTGGGAAACCTGGGTCAGGGAGATGGGCTTTGCAATTAGTCTTGCATGCTGTGAGGCTGGGGATTGTCATTATCTCCCAAAGACCACATCTTATCTTGAGCCCTCTGAAAGCACTTTTCTTCCTGGGCCTCCCTGTCCTGGATGTTTCTGTTGGCCGAAGGCTCCTGGCCATCCCAGGGGACCGAGGGACCTCCCAGGCACTGAGAGAGGGTGGATGATGTGAGGGGCTGCTCCAGGGGAGCTGGGGGATCTGAGCTGCCTGTGAGGGGCCCGGGCTGGTGGTGTGGAGGGGTGGAAGGGGCAGGGGGGAGTTGGGAGGATGCTCTGAGTGTGGAGTGTGTGTCAGGGACTCCACTTAGGGGCAGAGCGAGGTTTCAGAGCACTCTCTGCCCAAAAATGCTTCTGTCATATAATTTCTTCTGGCCTTTTGCATTGCCCGAAGGCTCACTAATGCACCAATGCCTCTTTCTTAACTGAGTGATTTAAACCTCTCTGAGGCCAGAATATATAAACTCCTCTAAATTGCTATAGCCACATTTTTACTCCCTTTAAAAAACAAGTGTAAATTCCTCATGGCCAGCCACTTTTTATGGATCCCTTCAGTGCCTTTGTGAATTGCAAGTTCCTTGGGCCCTGGCCATGAATATCAGGTTTGCAGCAACTGAATTATTTTCATGATTAAAGATAGTAAAGGATTTACAGGCTTTTTTTCCCCCCCCATAGAAATCTCTCCTGGTTGCATTTGTCCTGAGCTCTGTTGTATTTCACAGAAAATGAGATAGGAATTTGTGCCAAAGCAAAAGCTTAATTTCAAAACCGCAGTAGAGTTGGGGATATAATGGCACATGATAAGGCTATATTTTTTTTCTGGTGGCTCTGGAAACAGAGTCACTATCTTCTGTGTGCAGAAACTCACCTTAACATGAACCATGAGAAAATACTTCTGCCAGTGGAATTACAATTAACGTGTTTTTCCCCTACAAAAAGGGGACATCACCTGTCTATACCCAACCCTTTTCTCTCAAACATGTGCACTACAAATTTTAATATTTTACTTTTTTCCCCCCACAGCCTTTGGACAGATCTTGTGTTGTCAGTTTATTTTACAAAATTTTCGGCAGCAGTTGTTATTGGAAGGCTCAAGGAGGCACCTGCATGTTGGCTGAGTACAGAACAAGTGGGATGGGTGAATCAGCCTTGATGAAATAAGAATCATCCTGGACTGCCGACCAAAACAGATCAGTTGTTTGATGTGACTAAACCACTTGGTGGTTAATGTCCCTGGCAGTATTTATTCCTGTAGCCTCAGGCATTTCCTGGTGCTGGTCCAAGCTGAAGCCGCTGTACCAGGTGCTGGAAAGTTCATGCAGAAATAGCCAAAGCCATGTTGTCCCCTGGGGGACTGACATCACCCTACAGGAGACGGAGCTGGTTCTGGAAAAGCATCCTTCAGACAGTGTGGCATCCTTTCCAGACAGGTGCTACTTTTGGCCTCCCTACTCTAAGCTACTAGAAAGTGGAGATTTATGAGCCAGCTCCATGGTATTTGATCCTTGTCCTGATGGCTTGCAAGAACTTGGACCTTGGATTGTTTCTGATCCCTTGGCCTAGCAGTGCTGTGCTGGCACACCTCCAGGGCAGAATTTAGCAAGTCCTGCAGCTCAGGCCAGTACAACTTTTTAAACTACTGACAAATGTGATCTTCCTTTGCTCCTTACCCTTGATTTGCCTCCATTTATTTTCCTGTCACTGAAATCCCTCATAACTCCCAGTCCAAGCCGTTCACGAACCTTGCTGAATTTCTTCTCTTTTTTTTTTCTTCAGGCTGAAACTTTGGTCTGGCCTTATAATTACAGTATTATTAATGTATTTTTATCATTGTTAATTATTTTTACATGCTGAAATTGATTCAATATGCCTGGAGCTGCCATGCTGGAACATGCCTTGATTCTTTTCCAAGCTGGAGCCCTTGTGCACCAAACGTGGAGAGTTCCAATGGCTTTAAATCACTATAAACCTCACTGAGTGATTTAAGTTATTGGAGTGTATTCAAGTTTTTATAAGCCCTCAAATGTGAACCCTGCTCGAATTCTGGGTATGTACAGTGCAGTGGGATCTAAAATGGTTTGAGTGCTCGACATACTTTCTAAGCCCCTGGCTGGCTGGAGAATAATCAGGCTTGTCGGGCAGTGCACTGTGCAGGGACTTGGTATGATGGGAACCATCACATTTTAAAAATGCTTTTAATTCCTTTAAATTGAAACATTCCTGCTTCATTTAAGGGACTTTGGGTAGAGGTTTCTGTGTGGCTTGGAGGACCAGCAGTGCGATGAAGTGGGTTTCATCCCGGTGCTGATGGATTGACTTGTGTGCAAGGTCAGTCTCAAGGCAAGCCATCACTGATCTCCGGTGACAGCCTGTGGAGTTGTGATCTGAGCCAGGACCCCAGGTTTGGGGTGTGCAGAGGGCTGAACCCTTCCCTGATCTCCAGGTCAGGTCCTAAGTCTGGGTCAGTGGTGTCTGTCCTGATCCTGGTTTAACAATGGCCACACACCAGAACAAGCGGTCCCTTGGGCATGTCCTCTGACCAGGAGGGCAGCAGGGAGGGACATCAGAGGCCAGCAGCTGGACACACTGAAATTTTTCATCTCCTTTTAGAAGGTCTCAGGTCAGGAAAAAGCTGTAAGAACACAGGTGAGAAGTTGGCTATGCAGTGGAGGGAGGAGATCAAGGTGGGTGTGAGAGAGAGCAGGGCAGAAGGGCTCCCTCTCACCCTGACGTTAATGGACATGGCCCAGCACTGCTTACACACGGTGTTAAACTTGCTTGGGAACCTCTCAAGTGAAAATGTAAAATCTGAAAACTTAAAAGGGGTGTTGGAGGAGTGCTATAGCTGCAGAGCAATGTGATTCACAGCTCTGAGAAGCTGCCTTTGAGCCTGGCGCATTGGAGACAGCAGAGAACCTAACGTCCTGCAAAATATTTACTCATTTCAGATTTCATTTTTTTATGGACAACTGCATAACATCTCCACTATGATTCCTTGCCCCTGCCATCAAGTAGCCAGCTCTTTTTACACTCACAAGTGCAGCTGCTGAACACGTTGCTGTAGTCGGGAGTTTTGCCTTGGTGAATTGTTTCATTCAGTTTGATATCATTAGTATGGGGGGGTGCTAACCTGTGCAATAAAACAGTTAAGATCTGTACCCATAAACCTAAATCCTGCTGCTCCTGCTCCGGAAATAATGACAGCTGTGAGACCTGTGAGTGCTGAGCACCTGAGAATACTTTTTGTTATGTACCTATATGGATTTAATACTCTCAGTTGGTTAAAAAGTAGTTTTTTAATCCTAATGGACCAAATTCTGCCCTGAATTACTACACCTGAACTAACTTTAAATAAAGCAGAGAAAACTCGAGTTTACATACCTATTAGTTAGGGCAGAATTAGACCCATATACTGCTCAAATCTCATTTTAATAGTAAGAGAGAGTTTTATTAGTCATCTTAATGACAGTGCAAACCCCAAACTACTGTTCATTCAAGGAACATGTTCTTATATTTTAAACAACATTTAATTCTACTTAAAACCTCTTTTATTAAAAAGTTTTAAGAATAATATTAAACACATAAACAGCCATGTTAATTAGATTATATAGTTAATGTACATTGGAACTATGACTTATTGCAGAGTTACTGACCATGAAAGCACATTTTGATCATTCCAGGCTGTAATCCCCACTTAATCCATCCCCAGTCTGTCAATCAGTCGAATACAATCAGGATATTTATGATCACATCAGACTAGAGATCTGGAAGAATTTAGCAACTTTGCAGAGCTGAATCCAGAAAAGGGAGGGGGGGGAAACGTTTCCACTGGCAAAATGAACCATTGCCAGGAAAAACATTATTGTTGACTTGGCCCATGTAATTGAATTTTCTACTCAGAAGTAACTTACAAACCAGCAACTAGGAGAAATTATCAATACTGGGAACTCTCACAATAACAAAGCAGAGGAGTTTTACCTGGCACAGCATTTTTTAAAATAATGTTTTTCTTTTTTTTTTTTTTTTTTAACCTAGTGCTGTGGTTTTTTCCTTTCCTAATTTTCTGCCATCATGAAATAATTCAGATTGCTAGGGCAGCAGGGGAAAGCATCCCTTTCTTGGGCCCCTGCCTCCTGACATCCACCTCAGCCCCTGCTCCAGTGATTGCAAGCACCTCCCAGCAAGAGCTGGGTCTCTCTGGACAGGGGAGACCTGAACACTGTTGAGGCAGCTGATCCCCTGCCCAGGCTGGGGAAGGCTTTGGGGTCCAAGCTACTTTTAAACACCTGAATCATGTCTCAGCATTTCTGTAAGGGATGTGCAATTCAGCAGCAAAACACGTGGCAGCAGTGAGGGTGTCCTACAGGAATGTGACACCTCTTGCAAAGGAAGAGGCACGAGGCTGGTCGTCTTCTGGGAGCTGCAGTGGTTGTCTTGAGGGTTATTTCAATACCTCCTACCCGTGAAAACATTCTCCATGAAAGAGATGAAGAAGCAGAAAGTGTTAGGAGGAAAGATGTATCAGAAGGGAGGGGACCAGCACTGCCCAGCTGGAGGTGGGAGAAACTGAATAGAGCTTTACAAAGATGGGGAATATGCACCGTCTCCATGCTTTCCATCAAACCCAGGATAGCCCTCCTGTATCCATGGGCCTAGCTCTCAGTGTCACGTTCTAGTAAAAAACTCCCATTCTGGATACCTTATTCTCTCACCTCCAAACAGACAGGAAAACTGAGGTAGGAGGCTGTGCTATCACCTTCCTTGCAGCTGTTCACAGCTGTACGTGGGGCGTGATTTCCACGTCTGTTTAGACAACAATATTGGTATTTGTCTACTCAAAGCCGCATGTAAAGGCCTCATCTGGCCATTTCTGCCCTAAGTAATGTTAAGAAATATTATGAAGACTTTCACCCACTGATGCACAGCCCCTGTGATCAAGCTCTACCAGTAAGTGACTTTTTTCCTCCCAAGCCTGAACGAATCCAAGCACGTTTCATACTTTGCCACTTGACAGTGATTTGGTCCTTTGCCTGGATGGCAAAGGGCTGGATTCCAAAAAATGTTTCTTCCATGAGTTTCAGTGATTGGAGCTATGCTGAGCTTGGATAGGCAATCCTGTGATGAACTTTCCAAGTTCCAGTTGGCTTTTTAACAAACTCCCCCTCGTTAAGCTCAGAAGGCCATTGGAGATCGTGCTCAAAGGATGAGCTTGCTGGCCTCTTGATCTTGCCTCCTCCAAGGCGTATTTTTCTCAGTTGCTACTTTATCACTTTTGACTTAGAACGCTCTCAATAATACTCTCTATGAGAAGTAGACAAATATTTCTTAGGGGAGGGGTTTGGTTATTGAAGAGAGAAGTGAAAAATAGAAAACAGCAGGATAATCAATATTCCGTTAGGCTTTGCCAGGATCCTTCTGATAGAGATTCAGTCAACACCCTTTCCCCACTCTAATAGCAATAGAGTCCTTGGAATGGAGCATTGTCAGGGGATTAGTCTTCTGCTTGTAAAAGAAATGCTTTAGCAGTTTGTTAGCAGCGTGATGCCATTATCTTGTTGACAGTGCTCTGTGTCATTGATACTGTCTCTGATGCAGCTTCTGTTCAGACACAATTTGTTTTCATTAGCTTTCATCTAAGCTCTCCCTTTTGCAGGACATTTGCCTTCATCTTCCTACAGGTACTAGGGCATCCCTCAAGAACTGTGTAAACCAAAGTTGCAATGACGGTGTTCGATATTAAATGAGCATTAGGAAGAAATGAGGGAACCAACAGCTCAGGAGTCTTTGCTGCCTGTGGCACAACACGGCTCCTTGCTTGAGAACTTGAAATATGTCAGTTGTAGTTTGTTTCTATCAGAGTAATGTGGTAGTTGTATATACGCCACTTTCCCAAGAATGCAAATGCTTCGTTAGTTCTGTCCCCGTCCTGAAAAATCTAATATGGCACAAATAAAGTGCGGTAAATGGCTTCATGGAAAGCAGATGTGAGTGGAAGCCTAGACTCCTACTAAGGCTTTAGGGGACTTCAAAGACTGAAAGAAAGAGCTGAACAAAATATTTCGCTGTGCCAAATTTTCACTGTTCTTGATGAAAGAGCAAAAGTGAGGAAAAAAAAAAGAAAATCTGGGTCCTTGTTTTCATTTTCTGCTAGCCTAGGGCAAGGCTTTTAGAAGGAATAAATTACAAGCAAACAGGGAGAGAGACTGAATGGAGCAACTGCTGAACAAAGGGCATTCTTGGAAGGGTCTGGTTTTAGAGAACCTAGAAATTGTCAGCTCAGTTATCAGGAGGCAGTCTCCCTCCCCTCTTGCGAGCCGGCTGCTTCTGAGCGTTGCCGCGGCTCCCCAGGAGCTCCCTGCCTGCAAACGCTGTCCCCGCACGGCCACGGGGAGCACTTGGAAAGTGTCCTCTGCAGGCGTGTCTCGTAGGACAGCCAAATGCAGAATGCCTTGAAAATTTGGCAGCAGATTTGAATGTGACATAAATGATTGCAACCTTTAAAGTTGTTTTGCAGAACAAGCCATTTGGGCTGTACTTGGAAGTGATGTAGAATATAGATGATGGCATTCAAGAGGCTGAAACATGCCAGGTCTGAAAACTAGAATAATTTATTCCTGTTGGTTTGGGTATCACGTACTACATAAGGATTAAAAAAAAAAGGCCATGCACAGAGCAATCAGATTTTTTTTTTCTTCCTCAGATACTGTGTGGGGGTAAAGGCTGTGACTTAACAAAAGTTGGTCAGAAAAGAGAGGAGAAATAGAAGAAACTGAGCTGTGTTGCTTGTGGCAGTTTTATGAAATGATTCTTCATCTGTTTAAAATCTTTTCCATCCCTGTTTCCTTCCAAACTGTCCTATAGGCTCCATCCCTAGTGAAGGTTTGGCTGGCAGAGTCTTGCTGGTGGCTTTGACTGTCTCCTCCACCAGCGAGGACCTCTGTTGTAGGTGCCGTTTATGATCCTGAGCACTGGGTTTTCCTCATTCCATGTGAGAGTAATCTGCAGGAGAATCTTTACCTACATGGCCAGTGAGGCATGTCTCTTACACAGGCAGAGAGCTCTAGGACAAGAGGGGAACAGTTTTAATGTGAAAAATGGAAGATTTCGATTAGACGTAAGGAAGAAATTCTTCCCTGTGAGGGTGGTGAGGCCCTGGCATATGTTGCCCAGAGAAGATGTGGCTCCCTCATCCCTGGAAGTGTTCAAGACCAGGTTGGATGGGGTCTGAGCAACCTGGGATAGTGGAAGGTGTCCCTGCCCATGGCAGGGGGCTTGGAATAAGACAGGCTTTAAGGTCCATTCCACCCCAAACAATTGTGTGATTCTATGGTTTGAGCTTTGCAATATTACTGTCGCCATTTTTCCTGCTTTCTTGTACTTCCTTCTCCATCTCTTAAAACAGAGATACCTTTTAACCAGTATTAACCCACTCTTAGTCACACAATTCCTAGCTTAACTCATATAAGTGCTCATTGTGGCTACATATGACAATGAGCTGATGGTTTGCAGAATGTATTTTGTAGATGGACACATAGTTGGGAAGTAGCTGTGAGACCTCAAGGCACATTTACCAAATACAATTGTGATGCTGAAAATAATTACGTTTGCTTGATTTTGGGCCAGGCTGCCTAAAGGTTCTCCACACTGTAATGAGCTGTTGCTAGCTCAGCCTACAGTTTAGGTGTAACTATGGAGGTTTATTTAATTTTTATCGTATTTTATTTTGAAAACCAAAAAAAGGAAATACGGCAGCTGGAGTGGATGAGCTGACTGGAAGAAAAACCTGGTACTTGCTAAGTGCTTAGCTGATTTCCCACTCCATTTTTTGCAGTAGCCCAAATACCAGGCTGTATTTGTTTGCCGCTGCCTGCTGAAGCCTTCGACCTCAGCCTGCCCTTCTCTCCCTCAGTGCTGACAGTAAGTGAAGAAATGCGAAATTCATTCATCTGCCTGAGAACCCTTTGAAGTTCCCCACTAAAAGCTCTATTGTTTTATTAGCTGTTAATGCGGCACGGGGGAATTCGGCTGTGCATAGCAGAGCCAGGGTGCGGGGGGGCCCTTCCTGGTAATTTGTCACTCTTTAGAAGTATGACATGCTCTGCTCTGCAAACACGCTGGCAAGTTGGAGTGCTGAGGGCTGAGGCTGGAGCTGCTCAGTGCAGGGAGCTCCCACCGCCCTCGGCAGGAGCCCTGGGGCTGGCGTGGCAGAGGGATTAGGACAGGCTGGGGTCACACACCTTGGTGCTCTCCATAGGATGTGATGCAGGTCAAGGGTGATGATAAATTAAAGATCATGCACAGAGCTAACCATGCTGGCTACAGCTGGAGACCGACTGTCGAGAGCCTGCTCGTCAGAGTGGGCAAACTGGGGCTCTGGAGGGTCTCAGAGGGGAGGTGGCTGTGGGTGCTGGGATTGGGGTAAGTTGCTTCTTCACTTCCCTGCATTAAGATGGTTTGGTAATGAATGCTTGAACGCAGCTACTCTAAATCCTCTTCCTGCCCTTTCTCAGATACACGGCACGTGGAGCTGCAGGGTGCTGCTTGTCTTCTGGAGACTCTCCCAGCACCAGCGGTGCTCAGGGCTGGCATCTCGGCCCATGGTGATGGCTGGTGGCTTTTAGGGGTGATCCAGTGCCTGAACATCATCGTGGCTTCCTAAGCAAATGCAAACACCTGCTGGGAATGCTGCTAAACTGCAAGATGAGGCTTGTCTTTCTACACATGTGCTCGGCACAGGCAGAGTCACTGAGCCACAGGTAATTGATTAAGCACCCATTGCCTTTTCCTCGTGGCTTTCATCTCTCTGTATCTCACTTCTCTCCCAAGCAGGGAGCTGCAGGAAGCTGTGGTGTGTAGCTGTCTGGACACACACCCTGTGCAGCCACAGGCTGGCTCCTGTGCCGGGTCCGAACGCCGGGCACAGCACACCCGAGAGCGACGGAAATGGAGCGGGGGCTGCCTCGGGCTGTTTGTGGCCCAGCAGGTACAAAGGGTCTCGGCAAAGCCATCCATCACCGGCAGGGCCGCTCCCCGCAGCACAGTGCAGCTGCGGGCAGCGGCTGTGTGCTGTAAACACAAACAGGAAGGCGGCACAGCCTCCCGGCCCCGCTGCCCGCAGGCAGCTCCCGTGTTTGCTTTGCTGAGCTCCGATTGCTTCTCACTGACTCAGCTGAGCAGTCTATCACCACAGCCTTTCTTTACATCCTTCTTCCCAGAGCCTTCTGTGGCACTTAAACTGAGTCAATAGAAACGCAAAACTGATGTCTTCTGTCCTCAGCCTGACAGTCCTTGAGAACTTTGCTCATGGCTTGCACAACTGTTTGACTGCGCCGCGAAGGGAGCTCCTGCGCTGAGGCGCAGCTGGATAGAATGTTGTCCTGCCCCGTGAAACTGCTGCTGTTTGTTCTTGCAGGAAATGACTCTCCCGACATTTTCCCGTGGCAGAAGGGTGAGGGGTCACAAGGAGCTTGTCTGCTAACATCTATAATGTGGGAGTGTGCAATCGGTTTGATCTGCTGGGCCCTCGCCTCTGGGCTGGGACACGTCCAGGCAGGGTGGCACTGGAGCACAGGGGACAAGAGCACATCAGTGGTGAGATCAATGTTCCTCTTTGGCAGGGCATTTAAAATTCAGTGCCTTATTAAAACACAAGGAAGTGGCAGAAAATAGCTTCCAGTAATATCCTGATTCAGCCAGTCACCTGTGAGACTTGTGCGTGTGTGTTCTGCATAAAACACATCCCTCGGGTTTGAAATGTGCATCAGTGGTGAAGCCTTTTTAAGGTTTATTGTTACTGATCACAATTCTGCTGAGGGGTAACCTTGCAAGGCAGTTGTTATAGACCTAAACTCAATGCACAGCACACATTAAGCTGCTCTCAAGAAGTTTAAAAGCCAGTGGCCTATTCAGGCTCTCTCCTAACACTGCTTGTGGGTTTGACAGTCTTATCAAAAGATTTGCAACCAATTTAGTCCAATGTCAGTACATTCGTAAACCACAAAAAATTATAATAATGAAATATTAATTAATAAACTATTTATTATGCTAGTGTTTCTCTTTTGTTTAAATGGTGGCACTAATAAATTAACATGATATATGTGTAATTGCATTACCAACCTTTGTATGCAGTCACAGCTACTGCATAGGCAGGCAGGGAAAGCACACCATGAGCACGTGCAGCTGCTGTGACCCCCCCTCTGCAAATCCCAGCCCCTTTGGAGCAGATGGCAGGGAGAATCATCCTTGATTTAGTAATTAATGTCTTCTGGGCTGCTGTGCACCTCTGTGTTTGTAAAGCATCCCCGGGACAGGCTGCTTGACACTGGGAAGCACCACCCTCCTACTGATCAACTTCACTGTCTTCCCAAACCCCAGTTCTTGGGCCAGTGGTTAGGTGGGAATTAGGTGTGCAGAACGCTCACATGCTCCCCAGCTGCTCAACTAGGAAAGCTTTATGATGACACTTTCCCCTCTGAGGCAAAAGGTGTCAGGCAGCCTTGGAAAGGTGCCATTCCCGGACAAATCCCTGCAGGCAGAGTGCATACTCCTTTTGGGTGGCTGTGCTGGGTTTCAGGGCTTTTATCAGAGCACATGTGGGTGCTGTTTCCCAGTTAGTGGGGGATTTGCCCATGTGGGTGCTGATTCCCAGCATGGCCACTGCACACCCTTTAAGCCCTGAACTGGAGCATCCCTACAGCAGTGCAATAGATTGGTTCCTTGCCACCCAATTTCCAGAGGTTTGAGAGGGATTTGAACTCTATCCCAAATTTTTCTGCTATAATGCTCGGAAAATGTATTTAAGGAGGCACATACTCAATGTGCTGCTCTACAGAAATGGCTCTTTCATCATGTTCCCATTAACCTTAGAATGCTTTTAAGCACTTTTCTTCCATGGGAATGGAACTTGGGAATATTTCCAGCTACTCAGAAATTTTTTATTTCAACTCATGGGAATTGGTCAAACTCAAGATATCAAACAGAAACCAAACCTGACTGGCCTTTTGTCTTTCAAAAAAGCCCTCTGCCCCATTGTTATGGCGCTGCATTCAGAGCCCTCTTTCTGAATATAAAGCAGGGGTTTTGTGAAGGTCACCAGCATTTCTAGTGCCAGCACGGTGCAGAGTCTCACTGCTGCATTAGAAAGGCAGTTTTGTGCTTACGACATAGCTTCACAGCTTGATAGAAAAGACACTTTTAGAAAGCAGTTTGTTACTTCAAGCATTTGGCTTCCAGTGGAAAAATGGTGTCATGTCCCAGGTGACTTGTGCCTTCAGAGCTGGGTACATGCCACCATGGGGTTGTGGCTTTCTCTTGGAAAACAACCAGAAGGGTGTGCTGGGGTTTTCTCTCTCTTTTTTTCCCCTGTCTTTAATCTTACAGCTACTGTTTAGGGTAACTGGAGGCGAGGCCAAGGGGATGGCTGGGTATTCTCTGGTGTAGCTCAAGCTGTAATAGTACCAGAAGGGTCCCAGCGTGGCTTCTCCACAGACTTTGGTGTTGTCCTGCATGTTAAAGCACAGGGTGAAGACTGGAAGTGATTCCAGCTTCCCTGATTTCTTTCAGGGAATTTGCAGTAAATGGACACACAATGTTCAAGTGGCCTGTGCTTGCAGGGAATGTGAAGAGGCAGATTTTAGAGGGGTGGTGAAAGCATGATGCCCAAGGCAGGTACTTAAATGTGTTTCTCTGAGTTAGTTTTAGAAGAAATGGAAGTGAGAAGTGAGGGAGTTCACATTACAGAACTGCTGGCATCCAGCTGGGCTGCCTGACACAGGGTCTGTCCTCCGTCTGTTGTCACACAGGAGAGAGCAACCCCTTCCACAGGCACTTTGCTGAGGGCAAGCTCGCTCCATGGGGGACTGACAGCTGTGGGGAACCTGTGGCACATCCCATGGGGTTGCTGGGGGTTTATACCCACAAAATTCTTCTCTGTGTCAGGGGGATGTTTGACAAGTTCAAGCCAAGAAGAGACATTTGCATCCTTAAGTCACGAAGCTGTCCAAGTTACAGGCAGCCATATTTCCAGATGAGTAAAATTCCAGAGAAACCGTGATGGATTTGACACATCTCAAACGGTGATGGCGGAGGTGCTGACTCCCCCTTTAACTCCTTCCCCTAACAGACAGGGTCCCTGAACCTGGACCACTTCACCGACACGTGCAGCACTTGTTTCTCTCTCGCTGCGTGTCTGGTTGGCTTTGCCTTCCTCCCCTGACTCGTAACTCCCAGCTCCTTTCCTGCGGGAAAGATTAGGGAGGATAGGAAGTCGTCTGTGCAAAAGGCATCCCTGGCCAAAATAAATACAGGTCACAAGATTAGGCTTCATCAGAACTTTAAGCCTAGCCCAAGCTAAACAAATGAGCTGTCATGCCTTGGTAAAAGCTCCAGTATGAGTGAGCTGGCACGACTGCAAAAACGGTAAAGCAGTTAATAGGTTTTGCAATATGGAAGCTTTGAGTTTTGTTTTCAATGCTGCATTCCTGATGGTCAAGACTTGCACTGAACTTCAAATGTCATTAATTTTGTGTGCTGACCGTGCTGGCTACTATGCAAACACCCTTCCCAAAGCACAGCAATAGCAGCAAAACAGCACCACGGGGCTCGTCCACCCCAGAGAGCCCTCACAGCGCAGAGGAACAAGATGAGATGTCAAGAAACATCCTGTTGTGTTGTCTGTTGACAATCTGAGACTGAATCTTTGAATGAATTACAGATCTGGTTTGAGAAAAAAAAACCCTCTAGCTGCTCAGATACCTAATTTTTGATGTCCAAGTATCTCCATAAAGAATACCACCAGGCATAGTCCATAGCCATTAGGTAGCTGTTCATGAGAAAGGGTAACTGAAGCAGTTAGTAGGTGAAATCTCCCAAGTTTCCCTATAAAGAGGGTAATTTGCACCAAGAGAGGACTCTGAATATTTTCTCTTGCAATGAGTGGAGTCCATGAACACAGGACTCAGGCATTGTCCTCTGGCTCTGGCACTGCCCTGTTATTCATCTCTGGAGATGTTAATCCCCCTGAGCACTTTGATTCCCCCTCCTGCACAGTGGGGATGGCAGTGGCAGGACAGCCACTGTGCTGGGAAAAGTATTGATGCTGCAAACCACACAGAGGCTGCAGCAATCCACAGTGCTCTGGTATCTTCAATAATTACTGGTCTTAAACATTATAAAGGAAAAAAGCAAAACCAAACCAGCAAGCATTAAAAGTCTTCATGGAACAAAAGCCAGGCTTTTAATAATGTTTTAAAGTACTTGACAAAGCTTTGGTTCAGAGCTAAGGCTGGCCTCTTGCAAGTGTGCATGGGTTGAGACAATTGAAAAACCAAAATACTTCTCCCAATAGAGACCTTGCAGCTTATCAGGTAACTGCAGACTGTATTTTGGCCACTTTTAACTGGGCATTAAAAGTCTTTTTGACACTTTCTTTATTCCCCTACAATAGACTCTAACAGCCCCTGCGAGGCCTTCTACAGCCCAATGTGTAAAATGTAATGGGGATTGGTTTAAAGAGTGGAATTTGACCTGAGAGAGATGTGAGTATTCAGGGACTACTTAGTCCTCAGTAGCACTTGGGGGCTCTTTAGTTTGTGGGGCACTTTATTACTCATGAGTGCTCGGGGACGCTGCACTCGTTCGCTGTCTGGTGGCTTTCTCTGTTTTAGCATTGCTGTGTTGTTGCAGAGCAGATAGAGCCTTCCTTGTCCTCCTCTTCCTCCTCCTCCTCATGGAAGGAGCAGCTGGACCTGGGGCTGCTCAGGGATATTAAGGTGTTCCCGAGGGTGTTTGCCAGTAGAAAAGGACTGGAAGTCCAGTTGGCACAAGCATCACACCTGTGGATGCAGGGGAATGTCTGATGTTCACACAACTGTAAATGTATGGATAAGAGACCAAGGCATGCTCACAGGGAAGCTGTTTGTGCCGGTGGGGCTCTGCATAATTCCAGTGCAAAGCTACTCATCAGTGCATTCAAGAGAGGTACTTGTTTCAGCCCTGTCCTGCTGCTTTTCCTCATCCTCCTGGCTGTGTCCGAGCCCTACACCAGCCACTGCCAAAAGCAGAGGGGGATGCCCTGGTGCTGGCAGACTCTGTTATTTTCTGTTTCTGTGAAACAAGCTTGGGTGAAAGTGCCAAAACTCTTGCCCTGCCACTCTCTTGCTTTCCAGTACTGGCCAGCTGTGGAGATGTGATCATTCCTCTTCCATGGCCACAGCCACCCTCCCAGGCAGGGCTGTGTGCTGGAGGGAATGAGGTGGGCTCAGGGACAGTGGTAGTCTTTCTCACTTTTACTTTCCCCCTTAGCTTAAATTATTCCCAGACGTGTGAACTCAGCAAACAAGGATCAAGTTTTCTCCACAAGGCAAGGTTTAGTCCAGGCCTGGAATAGTGCCTGAGCTTCCCAGTGGTCAGGAAAAAGCTTGCAGGGAGCAGATGAGCAATTCCTTTTGTATTTTCCATCCATCAGGAAAAGCTGCATCTGAAAAAATAGCTGAACTGGAAAATAAAACTAGACAAGTCTGAACAAATATGGAAACCATCCCTGGCCTGGTATTGGAAAAGTCTCAAATGCTGGAAAGGAGAGAAGCAGAGAGAGGGAATGGATAAGTTTTGGCCTCCGTTAGGAATATGGAAGGAATTATTTCATTCTTTTTCCCCATCTATTTGTTCTCTATATGGCTCTCTGTGTGGTTAACCCTCCATCTTTGTCATAAATATATGTGGCAGAGACAAGTTTCTTCAGAGATCCCAACCAAAACATCTGTTTTGAATCTGTGGTTTTGCATATGTAAATATTATTACTAATAGTAGCAAAAGCCATCGTAATGGCAGCAGGAATAGAAACACTATTAATAGTCATAGTGCTGACATTTTATTTGTGTTGTTGCAGGAGGTCACATCATGCACCAGCACTCAGCTGTGAATTTGAGTGGGAACAAAAGGATGGCTGTGAGCCCCGGGAGCTGTGAGTGAGCAGGACTCTGCCACGGGTGTGGTGCCAGGACTGTCACTCTGGCACCGTGGCACCTGAACCCAGAGATTTCCCCCAGACCCTTGCAGAGGACATTTACAAGGGGAAATGGCTCCTTGCAACTCTTGTCATTGTGGCAAGGAGAGGAGGATTCCCAGTGGTCAGCGTGGCTGAAAAGCACCTGAAGAAAACTGGAAAACTTCCCAGTAAAGGCAATGATGTGATTCCTGCTTATCCGGAAACCGAATTTGTCCTGGTAGGCCCAGGGGAAGAGCAATGGTCTTGGTGTAGCTCCTGCTGCACCTGAGGTCTCACTCCAGCCCAGCCAAAGAGATCTTGTCTCCCTTCCTACAGACAACAGGCTCTTCTGCATGGGTGACCTGTCAGAGCAACTCGTTCTGCAAACCATCAGCAGCCAGGTGGAGACCTTCTCTTTCTGTCTCTGCTTTAGTGCTGAGATTAAAAGTGACAGCAACTCCCCTTCTTCCCTCTGCTATTGAATTAGTGGACCTCAGGGCTGGGGGAGCGGGGACCAGAGATAGCAGCAGCAGGAAGAAGGCCAGATGGAGCAGGAGGAACAAGGGCACAGGCCAGAGATATCAAACCTGGAGAGCCTGGAGGGCCTCATGCTGGCAGCAGCACTTCAGAGAGGAGAGATGCAATGAAAGGAGGAAGCACCCGCCACGTTTTAGGCTTTGGTCTGATCCATGCAGTGCCTGGAGACACACAAGCTAACAAAACACAACACACCCATCTCCTTCCAGGTTTCCCCTGGGCTGAGCTGGTATCTTTGTTTCTATACGAGGAATGTTTTTTGTTCAGCTCTGGTTGTTTTGCTGGATCTGTAGTGCATTAAACAGCCCATCTTCTGGTTTGTATTTTTTCCAGTTATCGTGTTTCATGTATTCTGGCTCCTTTCAGCCAGCTCTGTATCCCCCCGAGCAGACACTAAGCAGGATCCAGTCCTTGAGCTTGCTGCCTTCACATGCACAAAAGGGATATGGACTCAGATCCCACATTTCTCTGCTGAGTTGTGGGAATATTTGCAGCAGGGACTCACACCTTGCTCTGCTTTCAGTCTATCACCTAGACCCCGTTACCACAGCTGGACATTGCAGGCTCAGGGATGGTACATGCTGCCACTGAAACTTTACATCACCTCTCTACGAGCTGGTTCCTGAAGTCGGTCTGGACCAGCTAAGGTTCGTACTTATGTTTCACATCATTCAGATTTTGATTATGGCACACCAGAGCAGCACGTGTAAGAGTGGGTGGTGGCTTGTTTGTGGTTTTTAAAGATCCACCCTGACAGCCACCTTCCCTGGGACACTTTGTCGTGTCCTTGTGCCCAGCCCGGATCCTCCTGAAGACTCTCCCGTTTTCCAAGAGATGCTCCGCTAATCCTTTCCTGCCCACTTTGAGGAGCGAGTGGTGCCTGTGGGTGGGCTGGGGCTGGCGGGACTCTCCCAACCGGCAGTGATTATCCAGCAGCACCTCGGGGGAGCGCGGGGGGAGGCAGGGAAGCCACTGGCTAATCCGTCCCGGGCTGGATGTGTGCCTGCATCATTTCAGCGCGGCTTCGTGCGCCCCGACGGTGCGCACGCTCCGCAGCACAGCCCGCCCCCTCGCAAAGCTCATGGCACAGGCATCTGTCACCGAAACCTGCCTGCAAGAAAGGCTGTCTGCACAACTGCGGGGAAAAGAAAGGCATGACAGCACAATTAGTGAGAGCAAATGAAAGGCTGTTTGAAGAGGAGGAAGGAGGAAAGGGGAGAGCTGCATAAATCCCTGGTGGGGTTTTGGGCTTGACATCAAAACCCCTTAACAGTGTATTACTTCAGCCCCCGATGTGGACAGATGTTGAGCTGTGGCTCAAAGGAAGTCAGAAATCTTTCCTTAGAAAAAATTTGGCTAGGAAACTAAAGAAAATATTGTGAAAGAAAAGGAAATAAAAGCCCACTAAAGAAGATTTATCACTGCCTCAAGCATTTCTGTATCCTCTAGTCTTATGAGGTCTCAGCCTCAGGGGAGAGAAGAAGAGAAACAGCCTGTTGCTATGTTAATGGGTCAAAATTTGGAGCGGGGACACATTTGTCCCGTTAGACGATGATGGAGGGAGCCAACTCACCCAGCCGAGCACTCCTCCCATCCATGCTGACCCCAGCCAGCCTTCAGGCGCCTCTGGCACCAGCCTGCAGCGTTCCCCAGCACACCCATCCCAGCTGCCCTTTTTGCCCACTCACTCCCTTTGGTAAGGGTTTTATGGAGCCCTTTGTCAATGGCAAAATGTGTTCATTCCTAAAAGAATTTAGTGTCATCCACAAACCTGGAGATTTTGCTGCCCATTCCCTTGCCAACACTGAAGGTGCTGAATAAAACCAGACCCAACAGAGATTCTTGGGCAATCTGGTTGCTTAATCTCATTTATCTTCAAAAACTGCCTGTTAAACCCTGCACTTTGCTATCTACAAGACAAAAATATCCTTAAAGAGGTTTCAATACATGAAAGAACCATTGCTTCAATCCCATGGCAATGTAAATGTTTTAAAAAAGAATTTTGACAAAATCTTTCATCTGTTCTGTCTGTTGGGTCCTCCCTGCCCATGTGAATAATTGATATAGTCCATTCCTAGATTCCCAGTGTGCTGACAAGGGAAGCTTTCTGTCTTTGGCATCCATGTGTGCTGGCTCTTTCCCAGCTGCCCAAGTGCTTGCTGCTGGTGCAGACCCCACCACCCCAGCAGGGACAGAGGTGACACTCGCCCCTGCAGCTCCCATGGTCCCCTTCCAGAGCTTGGTTTGTAGCTGGGAGCTGCACTAGCAACCTGCCACCCCTCTGGTACAGCAGCCATTTGGGAAGTCACATTGATCCAGTCCCTCTAATTTACTGGGTGTGAGGTTCTTCCAAATACCTGCAGCAGTGGAGACCAACACCAAGCCTTGCCGCCATGTCTTGGCCTCCCTGGCACCCTGTTGCACCTTTGTATTGAGCAATGGCTCCCTAGCCAGTTTCTTCCTTTTCATATAGTCAAATAAAGATTTTTAGAAGATACTTGCAGGATCTTTGCAAGATCTCCATGCTCATTTTTAGCTCTCTTTTCTGTCTACTCTTTACTTGCCATGTTTTACGGCTTTTCCTTTTCTCCTCATGTGGGAAACGTTTACACTTTTAAAACACTGACCTTCTCCCTGTGATACCTCCTTAACCTTAGCAGCGAGTCAGGCAGGGTGTTTTTTAGGACCTCTTAGTTCTTTTTGAGTAGTGGCACATGTTTTGCTTAGGCTTTAATAGAGCATTTTTTAATCACCTCCAGACTGCTTGCAGGCTCCTTGCTTTCTGCCTGCTCCTTTTTGGTTTGTTGTTATTGACTGATCACCTTATTTTTTCATAGTTCCCTTTCTGGAAATTGTAGAGCCCCAGGCTGGATTTATTTGGTGTGCACTCTCCCACTACAGCATTAAAGGTTGTTTTGTGGTCACCAGCAGAGACCAGCTCTCCCACAAACACCTTGTGAAGCAGGTCCTGTGCACCGCTCCCCACCAAACCAGAGCAGCAGCCCTCCTCACACTTCCAGCACTGCTTGGTCCTGGAGACCCTTTATTGTACCCAAACCCACTTTTTATTCCTTCCTGATGGATCACTGAGCTGACTAACTTCTCTAATCTCATTTTATATTTGCTGTTCATTACCTTTATCCTTATCAGGGCTCAGTAACACAGTACTGGCTCTACTTTTTTTTTTTTTACTGGAATCTGTGATTTCTCATCTCAAGAAATCTGTACTGGTTCTGGGATTGTTATTCAGGATTGGAAAGCCTGGCATTATCTCATTTTTTAAGCTTCTGGTATAGCGACAGAAGCACATGTAGGTTCTGTCTTTGGTTGCTTAATAATGTTCCTGTGAGTCTGCTGGTACCATACACGGCCAAATGCACCTTATCTGCTGCAGCTGCTTCCTTTATTTCCCTGCTGCTCTCTGCCAGGATATGGGCCACGTCCTCCTCACAAGGGTGCTTGTCTGAATTTCTACACCTACTGACTTTCCTTCAGCTTTTCATCTGAACACTCCTTTATGGCTTTTCCATCTTGCAGTGCCACCCACCCAGCTCTGCTGCGATGGAGGGGCCGGGCCCTGTGACACCAGCTGGCATGGTTCTCCCAGCAAAGGAGAACCTTTGCTGGTTCATGGCAAAGGCTGCAAGAGCAGAGCTGGGACCTTGCCCTGCAGCCCCGGGGCTCTCCCACACCGCCTCTCTCTGTCGTGGCCCTGCAGGCTGTGCAAGCCCAGACACCCAAACCCCGTGCAATGTGTGACAAACTGGGCACCTCTCGCAGATTCCTCCTCCTGGGGGCCTGAAGCTGCTGGGTTGGAAAGTGCACCGTGGGGTTTTTTTGTATTAAGTGGGAATGACAGTCCTTGACCCTGGGCTCTTTGATCCCCCTCACCATGAGCTGTCTCACAGCTTTCTGTACCGTCACCGCAGCACCTGGCACTGTCCCTAGCCCTGTCTGCTGGCCCCAGAGCTAACTCGGGTGTCCTCCCGGCACAGCCAGCCCCGCTCGCTGCCCCTGACCCGGACCCCCAGCATCCCCATCCGCTGCCCTTTCCCCAGCACAGCCCCAGCAGCCTGCTCACCCCCGCGCAGGGTTACCCCGCATTCCCAACCGCACATCCCTCCTGTCAGCCCGATCAGGCCCGGGGCACAGTGCGGGGGGCAGGGAAGGGGGCGCGGGGGGCTGGGATTTTGGGAATTGCGGGGGTCTGTCCGCATCCCCGAACGGGCGGTGCCGGGCGCCCACTGGCGGCAGGTCCGGGGCAGGGCACCCTGCCCGGCCCCGATCCCCCTGTTCCCGAGACCCGGAAAATAACACACCTTGCTCACAAACGAGCTTCCCGCATGGGATCATTGTCAGCGAAACCCGTGCTTTAATTCCTGCGTATAAAACCACTAATCTCTTAAATGATAGGAGACGCAAATGATGAAAAATTAAAAGATATCAAAGGAAGGATGTATTCCCTGCCTGTGAACAATGATTCTCCAAGGACCCAAAGGACACGCTGTTGGTTTGTTCCCAGATCTAAGGCACTGCAGGGAGAACTGTCTCTGACCAGAGGTCACCAGTTAAAGGCCCCAGAAAAGAAGTGTCCTGATGGCCCAGCCTCTGCTGCTGGAACTCCTCAGACAGGATGCTGCGGGCAGGTCGCTGGTTTCATGTGCTGCTGGCGTGCTCCACTCTCTGGTACTGTGCGTGTGTGCAGCTCGCTCCTCTTCCACGTCTCTGCTTGAACACATTTCCTTCCCACACCCTGCCGGGCAGTGATGAAGGTCAGGAGCAGCACCAGGGAGCCAGGCAGGGGCTCACAGCAGCCACCCCTCCTGCCCCCCGAGGAGCGTGTGCTCGCTCAGCCATGAGGCAGCACAACCTCTCCTGCTCCAGCAGTGCCTGCCCTGCCACCTCCATCACAAACAGGATGGCACAAACACATTTCGATCTACCCTAGCCCATTACAAACATTGTGTGAAAATTACCAGGTGGGAGCCTGTGCTCCAGATGTCTCTGCCTCAGAGAAGAAGGATCAGCCTGGGATTATTCTAAGGTGTAAAGACAGGACTATCATCCCCTCCTGCCTCCTCCCAGTCCTGACCTTCCTGTCCCATGTTGTGGTCCTGGTCTCCTCTCCTTGACCAACAGCCCTGATTTTTAGCCCATTTTCCTTGAGTGTCACTACTGCCCTCCAGCAGCACAGCTGCAAGGCTCAGGGCAGTGACCTGCTGATGAAGGCGCTGCAGCTCTCCCACCCTGTCCCATAGCCCTGCCACAAACTTGAGGTTTTCTATTTTCTCAGCAGCACTGGCCAGACTTTGCTTCAGCCCAGTGCCACAGACCTCAGGGGGTGTCAGTGGGAAGCACCCAAAGCCAGCACTCCTGCTGGGACAACAGCACACGTACCGTTTGCTGGAGAACTGCTGATCTATCTCCTCTAGGGACTGTCCTTTTGTTTCTGGCACAAAAAGGTAAATGAATATAACAGCCATCACTCCCATCAGTCCATAGAGAAGAAACATCCAAGAGAATCCAATGGCATCTGCAGAGATTCAAGTGTGTGAGGGTCACACCATGGGGTACAGAGGGAACTGGTTGCTTACTGTGAGGTGGTCATTGATGCCTGACAGGGGCACCTTATATTGTGAAGCCTTCAAGAGGGGTGGGAAACTCCTTATCTGCAAGGCCTGGACTGGGAATTGGCAAAGGGAGAGGCTGGTGCATGCCAGGCTTTGCCAGCACCAGAGGAAGGAGGCAGCTGAGGTCCAGGGCCAGCAGTGCCTGCTGAGAAATGTTGTAAAGCTGCCGGTATGGAAGCTGCAAACTCTGTTTCCTGATACTGTGGTGCTACAGTGCAGCCCAGTGGGCAATGGGTGATTTTTATAAACGAGTGAGAGACAAGCTCTGACCAGTGCTGCTCGTGCTGGGCTTTCCTGCTCTCAGGGGCAACGGGGTCACACCTCTTCCAGTCTCAAGTCCTCAGGGTTCAAAATGCCACTTAATCTCCAAATAGCTCGTGGTGGCCACCTTCCCTAACCAGCTGTGGGAGGTAGAGGGAGGGGAAGTGGCTACTTACCAATAAGGTCCAGGAAGGAGAGGCTGATCAGTAAATTACCAGCCCAGTTAAAGCTGTTACAGAAGGCAAAGGCTCTTCCTCTTATCCCAGCAGGGTAAATCTCACTCAGGACCAGCCAGGTCACTGCACAGATTAGAGAGATCACAAAGACAGTGTGGAATTAAGCAATTTGTTTTGGAAATGGGCAAGGGAAATTTCAGCAGGGGGTTTAAACTCTGGCTTCACCCAGCACCCGCTGGTGGTGGTGTCAAACATTCATCGATCTCAGAGACAGGTCACAGCAGAACACTTCACACCTCCTGTGTTCAGTGCTTCATGGAGGAATGAAATAGCAATAAACAGGCCCAGGGAGTAAAGAAGAAAGCAAGGTAGCTGGTCATTCCATTCACAGGAGATGGAGAAAATCTGACAGGCCTGCTCTCAGGTCATGCTCCTTGTAAAGAAATGAGAAAAGGGTGGAATTAGGGAGACAATATTGCATTTGGGCTAAAATCAGAGTTAAAGCAATATATATCTTTAAGAAGTCTCTCCTATCCTGGGGTTATTTTGCTTGAAATAATTTGCAGGGTGGCTGTCAAACACATGAGACATTCTCACTTAACATACTTTTCTTGAGTTAAATGCTGTTTTCTCCCATCAAGGCATGTAAATGCCAGAAAACAGTAGAACTCACATGGAAGCAAGAACTAATCTTTAATCTCATCTGATGAAAAATAAATAATAATAAATAGAATTAAAAAACCCCAACTGATACTGGAAAACCTTCAAAAGACATTCAGCTTCCAGTTCTGCACTGACTTTCATAATCACACAGCAGAAGCCCCTCAGTCCCTCTGTCCTCAGCTCTGTATTTTCCTCCTCACCAGGGTGACAGGAAAATTATGTAGTGCTCGTAGGGCTTGTAGGATGCTCTGATTTTCCACTGAACTTCAGAGAAAATAAAAAAAAACTTTTCAAGGGAAGTGAATAGCACGGAAAAGAAAGTTACTCTAGTGCTGTAGCTGACAGAGCTGTAGTGCTAGGAGATGATCCAGGGGGCAGGAGGGGACACGGGGCCAGTTCCCAGACACTGAGCTGCTCAGCACAGCAGATACATAAGGAATGGTTCAAGCAGGCAGCTTACAGATCAGCCCTAGTTTTATTCTCTGGGTTAGTGCGAGGATAAACACCACACTTACTTGGCCCAAATCCAATTGAGAAGGCACTCACGAAAGCCATCATGCTCAGCAGTGTAATCCAATTTAAGACCGCATGTTGTGCCCAGGGAGCAGCACCGAGAGGAGGGCCCGTGCTTTCCAGTGCTCCTTTCTTGGACTGACCTACCAAGTCCCTTTTCTGACTGAGGGAAGAATTGGGAACAACCGCTTTGCTTTGAGTGCTGGCAAAGACTTTCAAAAGGCCCCTTGTGGCAGCAAAACCAGGGCCTGCCTGACTTTTGGCAGCACCTGATGCTGGTGGGACAGGTGACACAGCAGACTGGGGGAACACAGGTGTCAGGGGGTGCTGGGTGAGGCTGTGGGATGCATTGGGGCCTGTGGCGGCTTTGCAGTCCCTGGCCATGGCCAGCGGAGCCATGCGGCTGGCGAGGCCGATGGTGGTGACGGAGATGGCCATCACCACGCAGCCAGCCATGAGCAGCACTCTCCTGCCTGCCTTGTCTGCCAAGGCCATGGCCACCAGTGTGGCCACCACCTTTATCGCTCCCAGCCCAACTGAGGCCAGGATTGCTGAGGAGTTGCTCTGGAACCCCACTGAGTGGAAGATTTTGGAGGCATAGCCCAGCACATTGGGCTGCCCAGTGAACTGCTGGAAGAGCACCAGTCCCAGGCCCACCAGAGTCCGCCTTCTCATGTTGTCTCTGGTCCTAAAAAGGTCAAGAAATGAGTAATGCTTCTCCTGATATGGCTCCCGCTTTGCTGCTGCTCTGTCCTCTGTGTCCTGCAATGGGATGAGGCCCTTCTGGCAGTCCGAGTCCCACGAGCTCAGTTTAACAGGGTTCACTGGCAGAAAGAGGATGCTGAGGAACTGCATGACCGTCGGGGCAATGGCCAGCCCAAACATGTACCTCCACCCCTCGTCCACGTCCGCAAAGATGTAATTCAGTGCATAGGACAGCAGGATGCCCACGGTGATTCCCACCTCGTAGAGAGACACCAGCAGGCCTCGCTGGTGAGCAGCCACCATTTCTGAGACGTAGATGCAGCAGGCCATGGACGAGACAGAGGTGGCAAAGCCCACGGTCATGCGCCCAATGACCAGCACAGCGAATGACCTCGCCAGTGTGAGGATGAGGCTGCCCACCAAGAGGACCAAGTTGCTGACCAGGATTGCTCTCCTCCGGCCGTGGCGGTCGATGAGGATTCCCCCAGCCAGGGAGGCGAGGAGCGCTCCGATGAGGACGGCGCTCACGAGAAGTTCTTGCTTGAAGCAGCTGAGGTGAAAATCTGTCTGCAACTGCAGCAGTGCTCCAGAGATTATCCCCAGCTCGTATCCAAATATCAGCCCGCCCAGGAGAGACACCGTTGCAGACAAGAGGAGGATCAGCAGTGCACGACCTGGAAAACAAGCAAGCAGTGCGAGGTTCAGTTTTCTGATGCTGTAAGACAAGCTATCAGCATGCACAGGCTGGAAAAAGCTCTCCCAGGACACCCACAGTTTTCCATCTACAAAGTCCTGATGTGGAATTTCCCCATAGGTCACCAGGTCACATGTACAGAGGAACTTGCAGGCAGTCACACAACCCACCAGACCTCCACTGACTGCAGGGGTACTCATTTCGGGTGCAGAACTTTGAAATCAGGACTTCTTAACAGAGTTAAGACTTGTTTTTAAGTGCAGGACAGTGATTTGTAGTGCCTGGAGTTGTACGGCAGGATCCTCTGTGGTATCTCTTGATTATAATTACAAAATTTGCTCTGGGCCGGAAATGCAGCTTCTGCTTTCTGGTTCTGAACTCTTCTGCATTATCATTTTCACATTTCAGTGCATGCGGTACCACCAGCTCTCCCTGCAGGTTTTGCATTCTCACCCCCTATCTTGTTGTTAAAAGCCTTGCTCACAAAAGTTTATTTTTTCTTTATTTTCTCCTTTAATTAATCTTGTACTCTCTTCTTTCATTTAATTAGAAATACTCAGTTTTGGTAGACTGTACATGGAAAAAATGTGGGCACAACCACCAGACTGGAAACTTTTCTCACTCTGCCAAAGGACTTTTGTCCTGTCACAAGCTGTGTTTAATGGGAAGTGTCTCTGCTTGGCCTTTAATTACAGCTAGCAAGAAAGGCTATTTATCAGTGATGGCTGTATAGAAATACAATTATTTTTATTTATTCTGCAACCCTCTGTGTTTCATTTGTGTTACTTATGCCATCCCAGCTATCCCAGTCCCTGCCACCATGCTCTGTGTGACCACCTGCACTGCTTTTAGCACTCCTTGTACATGTTATGCAGATAATTAGAAAAAATATCTGCTGAGAACATAAGGCATAGGTGGCCTTCCCATTAGCTTCAAGCCACA
Source organism: Dryoscopus gambensis (assembly GCA_013389985.1). Lineage (NCBI taxonomy): Eukaryota > Metazoa > Chordata > Aves > Passeriformes > Malaconotidae > Dryoscopus > Dryoscopus gambensis. Next base: position 206,505 of record WEIT01039882.1, read on the forward strand.
AATTCTATTACACACAGACAGTCCCACTGTAACTATCATGGCTGATTCAATCAGGTTTTGCTGCATTTCTTGTTAACTCAATAAGCTGTCATGGCTTATGAACTTTGACAGAAATCCAGTTTGTGTATCATCTATTCTGACTTGGCTGGGGAATTTGAGGACTCTTCAGATCTCCACACGAGGACAAAAGGTTTGGTGGGTCTCGCAAGGAGCTGTGCCGGGCGATTCCCTGCCTACAGCAAACTGGTCGGGGGACCGTGCTCCAGGGCAGGGCAGTGACCCGCTGTCCAGCCGAGCTGGGACTGGGCTGACCCCGGACTCTGCTCACCCCAGCGCCAAGGCCAGCGGGCGCTGCGCCGCTGCCTCCAGCAATCCCCACTCCACAGCAAACCCAGCTCCCTCCACGTTCCCTGAGCCCCCGCTCCCCTCCCGGCGCGCTCCAGGGACGGCCCCGGGACCGAGCCACAGGAAATTCCTTGGCTCTTATGTTCGCTGTGCGCGCTGCTGGGACCGCTAAAAAAAGAACAGAAAGAAAGGAAGGGGCGGGGGATGCACCCCCAGCCTTTGGGAAAAGTTGCAAACTTTCTCTTCTTTTTCGGAAACTTCTCCCCGGGCCAGGACGTGCCCGTTCCACCCCGGCTGCCCCGCCGCCAGAGGGGCTCGCACCCCCCGCGCCCGCCACCCGCGCCCGTCCCGCACTCACCCATG
>WEIT01039882.1:215513-280413 GCA_013389985.1 Dryoscopus gambensis
CCGCAAGTGTCCTAGCGCGGCGGGCTGCCCGTGCCCGGCGCGCATTCACCTCTTGCCAGAGGAGCCGCCTGGGCGAGTGCCCGACCCCGGCGTGGGGCCCGGGTTCCACCGCCCAGCCACAGCTTTGGCTGCCGGGCCGGGCACCCTCGCTCTCTGCAGGACCGGCACCCGTTGTCGCCGCTGTGTTTTGTTTTCATTCGTGGCACGTGGGCGAGAAGCAGCCGAGCGTCCCTGCAGGGAGCAGCGGGGCTGGAGGAGCTGCTGCTGCTGCACCTTCTCCTCCCTGCCCGGAGAGCGACGGCCCGGCCCGAGCGCTCACGGTCACTTGAACCGGTGCTCCCTGGGTGTCCTGCGGGCTGCTGGAGCGGGTGGATGTGAGCTAACGAGTGCCCTGACGAGGGATCGCAGCCCCGAACGCCGGCCCCGCTGCTCCGCAGCCCGCCGTCCCCCATCTGTACAAACACCGCTCGCACCGTCTCCCAGTGATGCCAGGATTGAGTTCTGTTTGCAAAGCCCTTTGAAGAAGTCTGTTTCCAACTATCATCATGTTTGTTAAAATGCAGCTCTCCCTGCGGGACAGCGGAGCAGAAACAAAGCTGATCCACGGGAGGTTTTCACGGCCGGCGCGGTGCCCTGAGCCGGGGTCGGCAGCCTATGGGGAGGCCGGTCCTCCCGAGGAGCTGGTGCGTGGGACTGGCCTTCGAGCAGGAACTCCTGAACTGGCCTCTGCTGCAATCAGCTCTGGGATGGAGCTTCAAAACAAAGCAGAACATTACTGGTCATGAAAAGCAAAGTGTTTTGCTTTTGCACTGCGTGATAAACCCCTCCTTGTTATATAAGTGTTACTTTCTGCACATCTGTGTTAGGGCTTGTTGATATTTCCTCTCGATCAGCCTGATGTGTCATATGGATTGCTGTAGAGAATGCTGAACTGCTGCTGTTTGAAGGTGGAAAAATCACAGCAGGTTCATGTCCAGCAAAAAGGACACTCTGGACCTGCAGTGTGTCCACCCCACATTTTCTTGCAGCCTCAGCTGTGATCAGTCCATCAGGAGCTGGACTCAAGGATCCTTGTGGGTCCCTTCCAACTCAGGTTACTCTGTGATTCTGGGACGAGCTGTGTCTGCAGCAGCAGCTCCTTGGATGAAAGCCACTGGTTCCCTGACTGGTTCACAGGGCAGGTGGAGGTTCCAGCTTTTGTTGACTGGGAATTGCTTGACATGCCGCTGTGTTAGCTTTCCATGCATCTGTGTGGTCATAAGGAACACTGAATTACTATTGTTATTGTTATTAAAATAATTTACCATTGCATTATTAACACTCAGACTTTATGTCCAGTGCATGTGCATTCTTGTAAGGTAAATAGGACTCCTATTTTCTTTCTTCTCTTTCTCTCTCTCTCTCTCTTTTTTTTTTTTTTAATAAATAGTTTATCTGCTGCAAATCCAGTTTTGAGCCACCAATATTCTTCCAGAGTTTGGCCTGACTTTTTACAAAGTCCTTGCAACCCGCACTGGCCAAAGTGGTGATGTCCTGCCCAGTCTTACCCTAAGGGGCTGTTTTCCCAAAGGCTGTGTTTTCCTTCAGCCCCTCCAAAACCTTCTTGCTTGCCTGATGGGGGGACCCCGAGACTGTGGGGTGTGACAGGTGATGGCTGGTGGTGCACGGAGCCACTGGGGGTCTCTCTGCCACCACCACTAGCGCCAGGAAAATCTGTATGTTCAGGGGAAATCTTTGAGCAGAATATATTTACAGCTGTGTACTGGATGTGCAGCTGATCACTCTGGGTCTTTCTACTGCTTGAATCTTTCTGCTTTTAAGGATGAATTGTCATTTCAGGGCATGAACTCCACGCCTGCTGGGAACAGCTTCATTTCCAGAGGCTTCCCAGCACCTGCTTGATCTTGCTCCACGCCTGGAAATGCCATGAATACAAGGAGATGCAGATAAGCTGTGGAAAGAGGAATTGAAGGAAAGAGGGAAACATGAATGAAAAAGAGGCATTTTATCAGTAGAAAGTGCAATGTTAGTATTTCTGAGGGAATTGCTGATTATTGATGAAGTTGCCTTTTCTGTTTATTTTGGTATCTGACATTATCAGTGATTCCTGTGGTGGGAGTGGGGAGCTGGATTGCAAGCTCTTGGCTACAGCCTGACTTTAGCATGGTGATAACACGAAGTTCTGTTTTGCCCACTGATGCCATGAGGGCAGAACTGAACTAGGGTGACTTTTCGAGATAAATGTGAGTTGGAGACCTATAGGAGCACTAAGAGGAAAGAGAAACCTGAGAAAAAGCCCCACCTACAAGCAAGGAACAGGGATGAAGACACTGTTGAATAATCTGGGAATACTGTTGCCACAACTTTTGGACAGTGGCTGCTCTGTGCTGGCAGTTACTGTGTGTATATGTAAAAATTGTGCATACAAGATATACAGTGTAGTTTTTTTCAGTGAACTTTTTTATAGTCTAGGCCTTGATGTCTGCAGGAAATTGATATTCTCCAGTTTTGCAAGATGCAGAACACTGATAACCTTTTGCAACCCTCTTCTCCCATCACTGCTCATAGGAAACCAAGTTAGTGCAATAAAAGCATAAAAGCTCATTTGTAACCCAGGGTTCACTCCGTGAGGGTCACTACAGATAAATAAAGCCTCTCCCTGGCCCAAGCACAAGCTGTGTCCCACAGTGGTCCCTTTGGGCACTACACAGCACCTTTCTTTTGCCAATAAATTAACCTTACTTTAAGCAATGTCCCAGGAGTGGTCTGACCCCAGTGATGGCTGTGGAGCACAGAGAAGGCACAGGCAGGGCAGCTGCAGGCACTGCTGGCAGTGGAAATGGCGGTGATGGAGATGGAGTTTGCAAGAAAACAAACTAATTAAACGTTAATTCCCAGCTGAAGTCCAGGAAGGCTGAGAGAACCAGCGTGTAGCCCCTGCACAATGGGCTCGGCTGGGAAGCTCTGAAGGCTGAGCCAGCATCCGCCCTGCTGAGCTGAGAGGGGCCGGGTGGGGTTGGGGAAGGGGCTGTCCAGGCGTGAGTCACATCTTGGAGGGGAACGTGCTGCCCATCCCCTCGCCCTCCACGCTGCCAGAAATGTGTATCCTCGTAAGAGAACAAACAGACTGTGCCCACTGTTATTGTTTTGAAGCTTTTTTTTAACTTACAAGGTTGATTTAGAGAGAAAAAGTTTTGTAGAGCTCCTTTGGTCCAGCATGTGACACACACTCATACACAGGCTCCCATCTCTGGCTGATAGGTATTTTCGGTAAGCTGAACCCGTTTCAAGCAGTTGCATTGTTTTAGTGGCCTGAATTTTGCTTTCAGGTCTTCAGTCATCCCTCTGCCCATCCTCTCCGTCACGCACCACTCGCCGAGTAATGAAGCAGCTTCTGCTACCACAGCCCGCTGCAGTGGCGTGGAGGCAGCACAGCAACCTCCCACTCATTTACTTTGGTCATCGTAACTTTGTATTCATGTTGCTGAGCAGTTTAGGAAAAGCAAGATGAAAATCCTCATAGATTTCTGTCGGTCAGCTGTGTGCTCCCTTCTGGGCCCCGAGGGAAGGTGCGCTTGCCAGCGGGGCTGGGCAGCCGCGGGGCCGGGAGCCAGGCGGATGCCGGATCCTCGCGTTGCCAGCGGCCCCCGGCAGTGCCCGGCAAAAGCTTTTGTGTCCGTTCTGCTGTTTGAAAAGAGCCGCAGCGGTGATGCCGCCATCCTTTAGCCCCTGCCCGGGATGGCTGTGGGCATTAACCGATTTGTTACTATTTGTGCAAAATTACGTGAAATGCTGTTAAGGAGAGGGAGGGGTACGGAGGAGGTGGATCCAGGCCCGGAGCAGAGTCCCTTCAGATGGGAGCACAATCCTGTCTCTATTGCTGATTGTACCAACACACTCTAATTTCTTGTTCCCTCTGTGCCAGTGATTCATGGTTTGTATAAGGGGACGGGGCTTTCTCATATCTGCGTTTTAATCCAGTGCATTTGACTCCAACTTCCTTTGATCTAGGAAGCAGCATCAAGATGGAGTAACTCTCCAGAGAGCTGATTGATTGTGAAACGGAGAGGTTTCTCTGCTGAGCATGAGATTTATACATCTGTCATATTTGGGTCAATTTGCCCAGGTTTTGAATATGTTTGAAAGCACTCAAAGGATGCTGGTGAAGTACCAAGGGTGCTACTTCGCTTTCCTGTTTTTCTCCCCACCACTCAGCTTTGTTTGGCCTCCAATTGCAAGAATCCAGGCAGTGCAAAAAAGCAGCTCGCTCGGCTTGGATCATCTTGATAGTGGAGCAGCTCGGTCTCCTGGGGTGTTTGCCTCTCACTGCTGTCAGATGAGACCGGCAACCTCTGTAGCGCTTGCTGAGGTTCACGGCGGTCAGGAGAGGGGATCCTGTCCTGCCCCACATACTCCCGCATTTTCTTTCTGATGACTCCGATATAGGGCAGAGCTGGCAAGAAAATCCACCCTCGGAGTTCAGATTGGGCAGCATTTGTGTTTTCTTTTTGACTCATGAAGCATCCTTAAGGTCCAGCCTGACAGGACACCCAGGGTGTAGTCATATGCTCGTTGCTCGCTTGCTGCGGCTCACACTTGTGTGAGCCAAGACCTTGCCTCTTGCTTTTCCGCTATTTCCCATGGCTCTATCCTGCTCCGCACCGCTGACCTTTTGTTTGCTTGCGTTTGCTTATTTTAAATAAGGAAAAAAAAAATGAAAAAGAAGAAAGGCTGGGAAATGGTGAGATGGGGGAAAGGAGAGGGACAGAGGGGCCATATAAAGGGCGGGCATAGGGGACGGGAGGCGGTATATCGGGGCGCAGGGCCCCTCCCGGCGGGCGAGGCGGGGCGGAGAAGGGCGGGGGATCCCGAGGGGGTCCCTCCCACCGGGAGGGCCGTTCCCGGGGGATAAAGCGGGTGCGCGGCGGTGGATGCGGCGATGGGCGCGGGATGGCGGCGCTGGGGGCGCTGGTGAAGAAGGCGTGGAGCGTGCGGAGGTTCGTGGTGCTGCTGTGCGCGCCGCTGGCGCTGGTGCCCGTCCTGCTCAGCCTCCCCCCCAAGGTACCGCGCACGGGACCCCGGGGGGGCACTGCGGGCTGGGGACACCCGCTGCGGGGCACCGAGCGGGGACACGCACCAGGAGCACAAGCTGGGGGCGCTGGCTCGGGACGCGGAGCAAGTGCATGGAGCGGCGTTACACCCTGGGAAGCGGGGCTCAGCCCTGGGGACGCGGACCGCGTGCTCCGTGCCACCGCTCGCCTCAGAACCCGCGGTATTTGGCTCTCGAGACGGGCACCCTGCTGCCTGCCGGGGTTTGACCGTGGAAGGAGGGGATAGCAAAGAGTGTGGGCTACCACAGCTCCTCACCGTTTTGCAACAACTTAAAAGTGCGAATGGAGGGGGCATCCTGCGGCCGCGTCAGGTTTATAGGGGGAAGAAGGCATAGATAACGTGAACTGTGTTTAATGTTTCTTATATGGACTTCGGGAGGTGGGAGGATCGTATGGTTCAGCATCAGCTCAAGCTCTGTGGCAATAATTAGTGCTTCTTGCACTTGCACCCAAGTGCCCTCTAGTTTTTATCGGTAGTGCCCAAATGGCTTCTCGGGAAACTGAGGCAAGACCAGCACACCCAGCGGGGGGCTTGCGGAGCTGGGGTAGAAGGTAAGTGCCCGGTGCTGAGAGTCTGCCCGGCATCGCCGGCCCATCCCCTCAGCGATGGGAGTGGCAGCGGGCAGTGGTGCCGGCAGTGGGACAGGGACCTGCAGAGCTGTCCCGCTGTTTGTGCTGCAGGGCTGGGAACGCTGGGGAGACCTGAGTGCTGCCCACACCGCTGTGGGTGACTCTCAGGGGGACCTTGGGTGCTGTACCCGAAAAGGCTTTGTGAGTGAGAGAAGTAGTGTTTTGTAAATGTGGAAGAACTGGTCTCCTCATAGGGTCTGTGCTTTAGCATGTGTGATGAGCTGCACATAAAGCAACCTGTGGCAAGACTTTGGGAGCTGGAGGATTTTTGCTGCTATCCTACATACACAGCTCTTGTGCACCAGGAGCCTCTGAGCCTTGGGTGGAAGTCCATGGGGCAGTGAAGTCACTGTGGAATTTTGCACTGTTGACTTCAGTGCGAGTAGGATTTCACCCACATGTTCTGACTCTGATCCATTTGAGAATGACTTTGTTTACATCAGAAAATAGGTAATGATCAGTATGTAGCAAATAGAGAATAGTTTAAGTGCTGTAAGGACACAAAGTTGGCACTTAGTTCTGCCTGTACGGTGCTTGTCAGGTGAAATCTTCTCGTTTGAGATACAAAATACACCTGTGAAATTAAAAAATAGTATGGATTGGTCATCGCTTTATTTAGTGACACCATATATTAAAAGAGAAATTTCTTTGGATTTAATCTCACTTTTTTTCCTCTGTTTTATGTTATTGGCTGAGTTATGAATAGGACTATGTTAAATGTCTGCCTCAAGGAGCAGAAAACACATTGCACAACAGGTACTTAATTTCCTTGCGGATTCATAAGTCAGTAGTTACATTTCTACATTCATTTTCAATAGCTGAACAAATGACTTCAAGTGTATTTAATAGCATCTTGTTTGACTTTGGCACTTGGTAAAATTGTGAGATAGGATAAGGGAGTGAGGAGATGCACTGTATGCTAAGTGCAAGCTTGTGTCTGGACTGTGCAGGGGTTAATTGTGAGAATAAATCACAGATGAACCCAGTGCTGTGGGAAGGGCTTTGATCTGGATGTTCTGTGTGCTGGTAGAAGTGTATAGTGTCACGCTGTACAAGGATTTGGATGTTTAGGAAAGGGATTTCTGTATGTGTGCAGAACTAAAAAATGTCTCTGTGGTGTAATGGTGCTGCTCACACCCACTCAGCTCCCCCAGTGAGCTGGTAGCCCGCTCCAGGGCGCGGTCCATGGAGGACCTCAAGAAAAGGGTGGTCTGATCAACCAGAAAGAAAAGAAAAATGGTGTTGGGAAATGCAAATGTTTGCAGCTGAAGGAGCCCCTGGCAGAGCTTGCTGCTCGCCTTGGGGATTTGTTCTTCATTCTCCATGGGCTCTAAAGCATCACAGGTGGTAGCAGTGACACTGGCTGGTACCTGTGCTGGTGCCTGTCAAAACCTGGATGCTCACGTGGGTGTTAACCAGTGTAACGTTTCAAGCAAGTCCAGCTGCAGCTTCCCCAACTTCTCCCAGGGTTCGGCATGGGGGGAACCTGCAGCTGTTAATTCCTGTATGCAATTGTATCTGTTCATGTTCAGGGGTCAATGATTCATCTGGAGTTTCAACACTAAACTCTCTCACTTGTTCAACAAGAAAAGAAACTTGCTGTTGCATCAACAGGGGATTAAGTTCTGACGTCTGGAGCTTGCCTGACCCCCTGTCCGCAGCCTGAACCGCGAGGGGCTGTGGGAGAGGAAGGAGCAGGTTACGCTTTTAAACCACAGTATGAAAACACCAAGGGGGAGGAACAGGTGAGGGGTCAGTGGGCAGGGGATCAGGGGTGGCAGAGTGTGGAAGCTGTCCTGGCGCGTGATGGCAGAGGCATGCCCTCAGCTGCACTGCCCGAGTCAGGCGGTCGGTCTGTCCTCACAGGGGCTCGAGTCCAGCCTCGCGCTCCCCTGGGCAGCCAGGTTGCGAGAGCTGCTGCAGGTGTTCAGCAAGAGCTCAACTGACCGGGCTGCTGGTGTTACTGGGAGTCTGTCCCAGGTAGGGCATCCAGGGCAGGCAGGCTGGGGCAGGAGGCGCTCCCGCGTGATGTGCAGTCACTAACAGCCGTGATGCTGCTGAGTACTTGCGCATCTGAAACATGGGGATGTTGGACAAGCTGGAGAACCCTGTGCTCCTGCTGGGATGGTTGGAATGCTGCCTGGCAGGGTGTAACAGAAACTGGTAGGAGGTGAGAAGCAGTGAGGCTCAGCCTCTGCTGGTCTCAGAATGAGCCTTCCCTTGAGAGAACGTGTCTTACAGACACCTCTGCAGTACTTTCCTGCTCTGCCGATACTAAAATCTGTTCCCAAATCATGTCACCATTTACCTTCTCCCTACTGGGATGCTCAGCAATTTTAATTTCCCAAGGGACTGCCACCATAAAAAGCTACCTCAGCTTTGGCTTCAAGGACAGCACATCACTTGGATCTGGAGACAAAGAAATCTTGACTTAAAGCTGATAGAACACAACAGGATGTGGCTTCTTGGATTAGTATGTCCTTTCTGAGTGATATCCAGTGATGTGGGTGCAGGGGGTTTTCCAGTGAAACCTACACCCAAGTGATATCCCCCTGGAAACAAAATCCTTTGAGAAAAATCATCCATCAGGTCTGCTCTTGCTTACTGGTGATGGACGCCAGCATCCACATCTCCAAAGCTCCTGCCAGCTGTCACCCTGCAGTGGTTTTTCTCCAGATCACTATGTGAGTCCCTTCACAGAGGGATGGTGACAGGGCTGGCACTGCTGCTGTTATGTTAATTGCCCTTGTTTTTAATTGATGGCCTCTGTAGGTTGTGGTTGTGGTGAGGGAGGCTTGTGTAAGTGGTTTTGTCTACAACCTCCTTTCTCTTAAATAGAGAAGTGAAATTTCTGCTTTGTGGGTACGTTCGCTGAGACCTCAGGGTGTGCTCCTCAGGCTGTGTCTGGAGCAGTGGTTTGTGTCCATCCCATGAGGCAGCAGGAGGAAACGCTCTGTGTGGAGCCACTTCCCAGTTGCTCTGCACAAGGGTCTGTGTATCACCTCACGCTCTGGTTGCTGCTGAAATGGCTGAATATTTGTCCCGTGAGTGGGAGTGCCTGCGACCCCTCTGCTCGGAGGGCTGTGAATGATTGCAAAGAGCTGGGGCAGGGCAGGAGGGGCTGGAGGAACTGTTCTGCTGGAAGGGGCATGGGGGCACTTTTAATGAGCTGTGCAAAGAGCTCGTTCCAACAGCTTCTAATGAACTCAATGTCTACAGCCTCTTGGCTTGGTAACAGCTGAGGCAGCCAAATCTGCTAAAAGGAGCTCTGAGCAGGCAAATAGGGCCCAGTGCCTTCAGAAAACAGACTTGACTTCCTCGGTGGCCATAGAGCAATTTAAAATTAACTTGGATGTTATGGGTCCTCCTGGTTAGAACAAGGAGACTTTGAGAACTTCCAGAAGAAAAATTACATTGCTTGCGCTGGAAAGCAAAGAGCATGAAGGGCGTCTGTGTGGGCAGAGGGGTGATGGGAGTGGGCTGTCCTGCTTGCTGGAGGGGAGCTGGACCCTGGCTGGAGAGCATAGCAGGAGCATGGACAGGTAGGGAGGAGTCTAGAGAGCAGTCTGGCAGGAGAAATAGGTGATTGTAGCCTGATTATACATTTCATACACAAAGTCCATCTCTGTGATGATTGTGAGTGGTGATTTGGGAAGGCCAGTTTCACAAAACTGGAAGCAATGGTTAGTTAAAAGATGAGAGGAAGAACTTCAGTGGGGGAAGAGGCTGGTAGCTCAAAGCACAGGGACTACATTTTACCACATCCTCTGTGAGCTTCAGTCCAGAGACAGGGCAAGCCTGGCAAAGACCAGGCTGGCGCTGGGAGGATGTGAAAGCAGCAATACTTGGGTTGGGGGAAAGGGAAGCGGACAAGAGTCAATATTAATTGGAAAACATGACTGCATATAAAACGTCTACCTGATTCCTTCCTGTGTCTGCAATGGTTGACTCAGTGATTGCTAATGTTTTTCCAAACTATTCGTTTCTGTGGTTCTGTGAAAAGAGATGCGGAAGAATTGAGGAATAAATCCTTGGGCAGGGTGTTGAGGGTAATGAACACAAATGTTCATCAAAGAAACCCAACCCATGGCAATCTGTTGCCGGATGGACAATGCAGGAAAAGCCACATTCAGTGAACCATTTTTGCTCTATACTGAGCAAAGTTCTGACAATGCAATCCTACAGCATAAGAAGTTGACTGATAATAAATACTTTTACTGTGACAGTAACTAAAGGGAAATGTAAAATTTCATACATCCACCCCTGGCTACTGTAAAATCTGTATGTTTAAGCAACGTCCATACAGTAATTTTGCAAGAGCTGCCTGAAGAGTTTATTGTGTAACAATAAACTGGGTATATTACTACAAGCCCCAGTACAGATGGAGATCACCAGGGGTGCTGACCACAGGTCAGGCTGATCTGTACCCCTCCTGGGGAAGCATTTAAAAAAACCCCAAAAGGTGGGAGATATGTAATTAGCTCAATACAGCTACTGGACTGGCTACCCACAGCTGAGGTGGTTAATGTGATATTTGAGTGTATGGGACATGTGAAAGTTGACAAGAGCAGTGAAGAGTTCACCAGGCTGCTGTTTGAGTTGGGGACTTTTTGCCACACACTCAATTTGCTCACTTTATCTGAGCTTCAGCTGTTTCATTTTAAAACAGAGAAAATGATTCCTTTTTTCCCCCCACCAACTGCAGAATACCTCAAGAAGTTTAAAGACGTTTAAATAGAAGTGTTTAATAAGGTTTATGTCACTTTAGCAGAGGCAAGTAGATTCCCTGAAGCTCTTGCAGCTTTGTGGCCCTGTGTTACTGGCCCCTTTCTAGCCACTCTGCAAATAGCCAGCGGGAGGAAAACGACTCCACTGGCAGGAAGGCTGGTAAACAGGGCTTGGGTTATGTCCAGATTACATAATGCTCACAGGAGCTGGGTTAGTAGAAATCAGATTCACATCTCCATCCTGCTGGAGAACGGGCAGTGAGCACAGTGTGGCTGGTAGCACAGTTACAGCTGTGACATGAGAACACTCAGCGGTTTTTTTGCTCCAAGTAGTTCTGTATATCACAGGTAGGATATTTCTTTGTGATAGCAGAGGGATGAAAGGGCTTGAAAAGTTCCACTTCAGTCAAAATCTCTCTTGATATTGGTATCAAGGTCCTGGAGGAGCCCTGTTTGCCACTCTTTTACCTGGTTATAGGGTGGTGGGGGAGCCCATGTGGGGCTGATGGGGCTGTAATGACCGTGCAGCATTCAGAGGTTGATGGAGAAAACCCAAAGTTTGGCAGTGCCAAGGTAGGGCTGCTTTGAGCACTGAGTCTGCCTGGTGGGGAAGCTGTGGGCACTGGGACTGACAGGGAACAGGGTCCAGCTGAAGGTCCTGGTGTCCCTTTCAGGCTGGCACTGAGGACTGGTGGCTCGTGCCTGTGTCTCAGTGCTACGCCTGGGTGAGCCAGCTCGCCTTACCTGACCCACATTCCCTGCCAGAGCCTCCTTTCCCCAGGGCACCTCATCTGCCCTTCCCGGAGACCGCCAGGTCTCCTGCCCACAGGAGACTACCTCGTGGCTTGGCTTCCTCTGCCACAGCTCAGCAGGTCCCCCAGTGTGGAAAATCCCCGGCGCTTTCAGTGTAGCAAAGACAAGATCTGTGTCTGGAGGGGCAGAGGTCGAACCCAAGGCTCTTGAGCAACAGGAAGAAGAGCTGCTGCAGTCCGGACCTGCAAGCCACTTCTCTGGAAATCATTAAATGGTTATAAAATTAACCCAATCACAAGATCCATTTTAAAGTTCATATGTGCCACCATTTTTCCCCCATTAACTTTGATAGAATTCTGTTGAAAAATATAAATGCAAAGCTGCAGGGAGGTACGAGAAGTAGAAGGAGTCTTGACAAGGATGCAGCCAAGGGATCGAAGGATAAAGACCCCGTGGAGGTGATGGTGCCACACAGAGCAGCGGTGCAGCTCAGCCTGTCCAGGGGCACCCGTGGCCAAATCCCTGAAGGACCATTCTCCTGACATTTGTTAGCATTTGTTGTTTGTGTACTAACCAAACATACTAGACACTGGGGGCATCAGTTAATTAACATTTGCAAAATATCTTGAAATCAAAAAGCTTTCAATTTCATGTAGAGCTTGGTTCCATTTTACTGATGACTTTTCTTTTTATTCTGGGGAATGCTCGGTTGAAATTGAAGTTATTCTGGAGTGGTTTTGTTCATTTTTTTGTTCAATGATGGTCCTATCTCAAAAGCCTTTTTAATATAGCTGCAGTTTGTCCTCTTTTAGGGTAGAATTAAATTGGATAAACAGGACTACAGCTTTCTTCAAGTGGTTTGCTGTTCATCCATACAGGTCTCAAAAATTCAGGGAAGCCTTTCACATAGCAGTTCTTTCTGCCTTGTTCTGGTTTTACCCCTTGGCTTTTGATCTTGCACTGAAGAGGAGTTATTAGATTGATGCTGTGTTTCATTGCAATGTTTTCCAGAACATTTTCCATACACTGGAGAATAAATATCCATTACTTATAATTAGTTTTCTAAATTGTACATTATCTATTTCATAAAGTCAATTAAAGCCTTCACTGATATGCTCTTGTATCATTGTTAAATATTTTCAGTTGCTCTACTCCTGTAAGAGCCAAAGTGTCTTTATTTTGAAGTTGACTTTGGTGCAACTTTCCTTGCAGGAAACTGAAGAATATTTTGCTGGTGGGAGAAAATAAATTGGCCTTTGAAAATCAAATAGAAAAGAGGTTAATGAGAGCAAAGCTATTTCTCTGGCATAAAAAAAAGAACCATAGCAAAGAGGAATTATCAATGGGCACAGGAATTAAATCACTAATCTGGTGACAAACACTTTAAAGGATGATTCTTTATTTTTGTAAAGTTTAGCTCTCCCAGGTTTGCTGCTCTGGTCCTGCTGCTTTGGGGGAAGTGAAGCGCAGGGAGCCCATGAGAGCTGCCAGGTGCCAGGGCTGAGCTGAGCCCCGAGGGTTTTACTTCACACGCTCTCATATGTCATCTTATTGGCATCTAAAATTAGGTCTGAAAGTGATCTTTAAAACCAGATCTTGGGCACTTCATATGAGGCATTGACACTGCTACAATTAATGTATTAAAAAAAAAAATCCAGTTACACTCAGTTCTGCTGTGTTCATGTCTCTGTGTACACTGAGGTGCTGGGGCTTTGCTAGCAGGACCACTTGTGAATGCAAAGCCTGGGTAATAAAAGCAAATCAGAAATTCTATCATTTTGTCCGCCTTTCAAACCCTCATTTGCAGATGTAGTGAACAATAAATCCATATTGGTTTTGACCTCATTCAGCCCAGGCCTGCGGCAAATTGTTCGTAGGTGAACAGGCAGGTGGTGGCTGTGCTGTACCTGCTCCGGTGCCTGGCTGAACCCTCAGATGCTGTGGCTGAGACCACATTATCCCCAAAATGGAGCTCCCCACAGTCCCCAGCCCACGCTGTTCCTAGCCTTGGCAGGGAGCAGAGCCATCATCTCCCTCTCAGAAGCCCAGACTCGGTCCAGGGGAGGAAGGTCCCAGCAGATGGACAGAGGTGCCTTTGAGTAACAATTCAACTCGCTCAGCAAGCTGGAAAAGTGATAAAATAAATAGTTCTGTGGCTTCCAAGTGATTCTCAGCAGTTATTTATAGTTCTGTGGGCACTCTGCCCCGTGCTCGCTGACAATATCCCTGTTCAGCCCCGCCGTGGCCGTGCCCAGCTCTGCACTGGGCTCCCCGGGGCTCTCCCATCCTGGGCTTGGGGCCGCTCTCCTGACTTCCTTCCATTGCTCATTATTTTGGCCATGGCTGTCATGACAAATGGTCAAGTGGACAAATGGCTTTGGTCTAGTTTGTGCCTCCTGGGTGGATGGATGAATTCACACTGCGGTGTGGGGGCACTGGGTTTCCGCCAGCCTTGGCCAAGGCTGGGGTGATGCCGGGTGATTCCTGCCCGCAGGAAGTGGTGTGACACCAGGGTTCTTGATTTACTGATTTCCGTAGGGGCTGGGATGGGTTGCCATGGAATGGGTTCTCACAAATCTCTCGGGAGACTCTGATCCAAGAAAATAAACTTTTCTGCGTGCTGCCTATTGCAAATGTGTGGAACATACATCTCCCAAGGCTGATTTTCCACAGCTGTGCAGAGCATGTGGAAGTTGAAGGGAAAGCACAAACATTAAATGGGTCAGATACTGGGACACCTGAGGATGGTAGCAGAAATGCTAGCCCTAATTCAACATTGTGGGACAGTTCCTGCTCTCCAAAGATTCCTTGATTGATGCCTGTGAGCCTGCAGCATGTGGGAAGCTCAGGCAGTCAAAGGAGGATTTTGGTTTTGCTGTGGTCTCGTATCAGTCCTGAACCCCTTACACAATATAGGGGGGAAGATGTTGTACCTGATGGAAACAATTTGGGAGAAATACCGTGTCCTTAAGTGAGTGACTGGAGCATTCTGCTTGCCTAAGTGTCTCCAAGTGACAAGATGTCTCTGCAATGCCAGATGTCTCACTTTTGCTCTCCTCCTTTTGCAGGAAGGAAGATGTCTCTATGTGATCCTGCTGATGGCCCTGTACTGGTGCACGGAGGCGCTGCCCTTGGCTGTGACAGCTCTGCTGCCCATCGTCCTCTTTCCCTTCCTGGGGATCCTCCCATCTAACAAAGTTTGCCCACAATACTTTTTAGACACCAATTTCCTCTTCCTCAGTGGTTTAATCATGGCCTCGGCCATCGAGGAGTGGAATTTACACCGCAGGATTGCGCTCCGGGTGCTCATGTTGGTGGGAGTCCAGCCAGCCAGGTGACTATGGGAGCAGGGGGCTCTCCATGGGGGATGTGAGCTGCAGGTGCTTGGGAAGTGGCTCTGCTGTGCTGCTCCTACAGTGGGGGGTGTCCACATCCCCTTTTCTCCAGCTTACTATGTTTGTTCAGCTGTTTGCCTTTGCCCCTGGGCCAGTGGAGCACAGGGAGAATCGTTTGGTTCAGCCCCATACTTGTGCTCCATCCAGTTTCAGGAGAGTCACAGAAATCCTTTTTGGTATTGGTTTTGTTATCTCTGCACATGAGCTTTTTCTCCTAATGTGTCAGAGAAGTCGTCAAACTGAAGAAATTCAGCTTTTCCTTTTTTCTCTCTTTCAGACTAATCTTAGGGATGATGTTGACAACGTCTTTCCTGTCCATGTGGTTAAGTAACACTGCCTCCACTGCTATGATGCTTCCAATTGCAAATGCAATTTTAAAAAGCCTCTTTGGGGAGAAAGACACATCTAAGGATATGAACAGGGAAAATGATGAAAACCAAGGTAATTGAGACAGAGCAGTAGTACAAGCCAGCTGAGGTCTGCCCTGCTGCTCTCAAATCTCCCCATTTTATTGACTTCACTGGCACAAATACCACGTTCCTGAGCTTGCAGCTCGATCTCAGGGCTGGTCCCACTTTACTGTACACTTTATTCCCATGGTGGAAGAATATTGGCAGAAAACTCCCTTTTATCCTGCCCCTTCCTCATGTCATGCAGGGAGGCAAGGCTTAGGAGTGGCCTGGAAAGCCACAAAGCGGCGATGCCCAGCCAAGCTGCTCCTTAAAGCTGCTCCTGGCACAGGTTAAAGTCCAGCTCTGGGGCATGGTGGTGGTGGGATTTGTAGGGGTGCATTGCTGTGGGGACAGCTGGAGCCAGGGAGGGCTGCAGAGAGGGCAGATGCTGAGTGCCAGGTGATGGTGCAGGGTGGGTCCCTCCCCGTGGCACACAGAGCTGTCCTGTGCTTGGGACACCTGTGTTCTCCTCTTGTTTTCCTGTTTGTTCACCCATGGAGCCGGAGCCTGAGCTGGAGGAGAAAGCGAGGACACAAGGGAAGGCTGGCAGGTTAAATACCTATCTATAAAGTGCTTTGTGATTTTTTTTTTTTTTTCCCCATCTCGATGCTGCTGTTTGGTGTTGTTCCTGAGCAGGTTGAGGACAGGTCAGGGGTATGTGGCCAGGCAAGGCCTTCTTCCAGCCCTCTCCTCACAAATCATGTACCAGAACTTTGGGCTTCTGGCACACAGTGATGAGAAACAGCAAACCAGAAATGACGTCCTGACATCCCCTTTGGAGCTACTGCTGACAGCTGGAGCAGTAGTCACAGCTTCTTCTTCTTCTTCTTCTGCTTCTTCTTGCACTAATTAGTAATTCATCTGCCTCTGTGATTTAAAAGCAATGTTTTTTTGGTTCCCGTTCAGTCCTAAGATAAAGGAGTCCCCAGAAGACTTAAACATGTGCACACTCTAATAAAGATATAATTAATCATTCATCATTAATGTTTAGGAATCATGAGATATTGTCACTCCAGGTTGCTTTATCACGTTTGCTTTATGAATTTTTGACTGTTCACAGCTATTAAAATCAACCCCACTGATTTCCATGCTATAATTTCCTGTTCTGTGTTTTTTCTGCCTGCTTTTAACCTTCTTGACCCCAGCTCTGAAAGTGACTGTGTAGTTGTGACTGCAAATACAGTAGAGTTTCAGAACACATAAAAGGAAGATTCCCCCCTTGTCCTCGACACTGTTAACCACAGAGTTAACATCCTTGACTCATAACACTTGCAGTGGTAAGAGAAACCAGAAAAGGCAGGGGAGGGGCGTGCAGGTAGAAGAATGAATAAAGCGATGCTTTGCAAATATCAGGTGATGGTGTGATGATGGTTTGTTGTGGAGTTTTTTTGGTTTTTTTTTTTGGAGATGGAGGCTTTTAAAAGTTATTTATGATACAAGTGATACTTCCTCCAAGTGAAGTAGGAATTACCTGTAAAATGTACATTTTGTAAATCAAAATGTGTGTTTTCATGTAGACTTTTTATTTGAACTTCAGTGTCCCAAGGTGGACTCATCCTTTTTGGTAATCTTTCTGAATGGATGAGCAAAGCTGAGTTCCTTGAGGGAAGCCCTAAACCTGAAGTCAGTCAGAAGTGATGAATCTGATGTTACACTTAGGAGTGGAGATGTGCAGATGAGAAGAAGGTATACTCATTTCATAGTTTGCTAATGTTTATCATCTGTCTGAATGGTGATCTGTGCTCCAGAAAGACAGATTTATTTGTGAAGGGAGCTGTATGGGGAAGAAAACTTGTACAATGGCATGTGACAAGATCAGCTTACAAACTGACTTGGTTTCATGACACTGTAGTAGAGTCCATGTGGCTAAAAAATATTAGGGTGGTTAAAAATAGTAATTTAAAATATAATAAAGACTATGTGACATTTCAAAGCACTTGATTTACAGAAAAAAAAATCTCAACAAGTGTATGAAACCATACACTTTTGTGTAGGGCTTTGCTTACACACACAGTGCCAGAATTTAGGTGATCTCTGATCAGTTGGTGACACTTTTTTCCTGATGAGAGAATCTCAAGCATTCAATCACCTATGTCTCTGCTCGGCCATGTGGGCAGCATGTTATAGATCAGCAAATATTTACATTCTTGTGTCACTGACAGCTAAAACTGGGTGTAATAATTTGTTCATTTTGACACTCCTGGCTTCTGATGCAAGAGAGCAGGTAGTGAGGTTGGGTGGGTGAGTCCCTGCTGGGTCTGGTGGATCAAAGCAGGGTTATAAATTTAACACCAACAGACATTTTTCAGCTTCTAGAATTTTCTTTTTGGAGCTGGGCCCTGCAATTCTGTCTGACATCTCCAGCAATTGGTGTGTGACAAGCTGGAAGCTTCTGTGCCAGTGAGCCTGACCTCTCTCCTGCTTCTGCCCACTAACCCATCATTGGCAATATTTCATTTCTCTGAGCACCTTAAATGTCTCCAGGTAAAAATCACAAGAAAATATTTCCATTCTTTTTTTCCTTCATAGAGAATATTCTGCGAATTCAAGATAAACTGCAGTCGGTGCTCAAGGTGTAAGTCTGAGTCACAGACCTGGAAATAATGTCTCTAAAGAGGCAGGTGGGAGATGTGCATTTTTGGACACTGCTGCCTGGTTTGACTGCCTAAACCCAGGCTGTGCCAGCAGCATGTGGCCACAGCACTGCTGCCTGCATCCCGCAGTGGGTGAAAATATTCTTTCTCGGGTCTTCTAAACTTTTTAAAATGAGTAAAAAGATCACTGAAGCAAAAATTATCTAGGAGAAGTATTTCTGCCTGTAAGGTGTATGAGGTATTTAGGTGAAGTGGCCACAGAATCCTCATATTGCCCTGTGAGAGGTGTGTACAGCTGGGTCCAAACTCCGTTATCTATGGCCTTTTCTGACTCCATAATAATTTTCAATTCCTTTTTTACAAGTTTCATAGGAAAAGCTCTGCAGTGTGCCTGGCTTTCCTTTGCATGGTTACCTTTGCAGTCCTTCCTTGAAAGATAACTCACAGATGGTCCTGCCCAGATGGGATGGTAGTCTGAGCTTAGCAGGGAAGAAAATTGAAAAATGTTGAGATAGAATGAAATGTCTTTGCAGAGCCAGGACTGGGCTTGAGTGGGAAAGCATTGTAAGAGCCTTTGGGCTAAAATCCATTGAGGGATCAACAGTCAACCATGGGTTAATGTTCATCCTTCTAATTACATCCCTTCATTGTGGCAAGGTTGGGATGAAAGCTCAGCATGTGTGTGTCCAAGCCAATTAACTCCAATTCAGTAAATTAACAATGTGTAAAACATGACATGGCAGAAATCCCTGGTTCGCTGAGCTGCAGCGAGCGCGGTGCCTTTGGCACACACGTGAGTGAGTCCAGAGACTTTGACCAGTGGCTTCTCTCCATGCTTTAGATCTCTAGGTCGTATTGGGTGGGAGGGGATCAGGTTTTGGGCTACGAAAGGGGGAAGGAAATTTGGGGACTGCTTGAGTGGCAGTACCAGGAGCTGGGCTCTGTATGTAGCCATCTGCAGAGCCCAGGGAGGGGCAGGCACACAAACCTCTGGACCCAAAACCACACAGAGAGCACAAGGAAAGGCAGCAGAGCCAGCTGGGCCACCTGGGCTGAAGGTGGATAAAACTCACGAGTGCTCCAGTCCTGCCAGGAACATGGGAAATGGGGTTTGATGGCACATGTCCCAAGCTCAGGAGGTCAAGCCATGACCACAAATGCCACGAGCCTTAATGTCAGGTCTGGTAGCAGAGAGTGACTGTGTTGCATTTCCATCTTTTGATTTCTGAGTGCTCCCATGGGTTGGTGTGGTCCAGTGGTGTGCAGCCCCCAGTTTACTGGGACTGGCTGCTCAGCCTGCAGGGTCTGTCATTTGTGGAGAGGATGATGGTCTTGGAATGGTCCTTGCTGTCAGGGTGGCTTTTGGAGGACCTGGTACAAAGCCTAATCCCCAAATGTGTCTCACCCTTGTCTTTAAAGAAGGAATTACAGCCTTGTGGTGACTGCAGTAGATGTCTGCAGGGTGTAAAGCTCTCAGCCCGTGGGAATGAAGCTCAGTGACAGGAAGTGCTCCTGCTGTGCCTTGGGGAACCTGGCTTACAGATACAGCAAGGCCCAACAGTGTTTCTTCCTAAGAATGACTTATGGTTAATCCTCCCCCCAAAAAAACCCACCCCAAACCCATCACTTGGTGAGGGATGCCCTGGGACTCTTGGCTGTGTTAGAAGATCCCAAAGCCCCGCCTGTGGCAAAAGCAGTAGGGGACCAAGTGCCTGGGTGTTGGAGGAGAGGCTGGGTGCTGTAGTGAGACTGGAGCAGTGGCAGGAGGAGGTGGGCTTGTTCATCCCTTCCAGGTGCTCATGACCCCATCCCCTTGGTGTGAGCTCACCCTTCATCTGCCCAGCCCCTCCTCTAAAATGGGGGTTGTTTCCTCTGTCCCTATGTTTGGTTCAAGGAGAATTTTCTAGATGCTTTGAACTGTTTTAAAGTCCTCATCTTTCTTTTTCAGCATCTTTACATCAGAATAAACTTTACACTGTACCAACTGAGATGCAGTTTCTGGCAAGTACTGAGGAGTAAGTTAACTATAAAGTTTGTATTAGAGAGTTGAGAGAGAATTATCCCCTGAGCTAGACCAAGTTTTAGGAATTTGAAATTCAATCATTGCAATGTTTTGATTACACCGAACATCCCAGTGACTAGAAGCCTGATGATAAAAACCCTCCTCTGTGTGTCCAGCATCCTTCTGCATGTTCAAATCATTAGAGGTTTTTTCAGCAACTCTGCAATCATAGCCAGAGGTGTCTCCTGCTGGGGATTTGTGCCTTGTTTTCCTCGGGAACATCAAATGTGTGAAGCCGATGATGTAAAACCCCCCAGGATTTACACACTGGCCATGGTCCTGCTTTGATAACAAGGATGGGAAGGAAGCATCTCTTCAGGACCACAGGAACAGATGTTTCTTTCCTCAAATCGATCAAATTTTAGTTCTGTTTCCTTTTGGCAGTCCTGTGGACTTTATGCTCAGGGTTACCAGCTGCTGAGGGGCTGGGCAAGGCACAGGCACCCTCAGCTCCTGTGGATGGGTCTGGGGGTGCTCTGTCCTCTGCAAGGCTGACAGTCCCGTGTGGCGCTTCACCAAGCAGACCCCTCTGCAGCACTGAGCTGCTGAGGTGTCCTTGAGCACACTGGTAGCTTGGGTTTCTAAAAATGGGGACTTTTCCTTCTGTCAAGGCTCTGAAGCGGCTGCGCTGTATTTAAACCAGGGCTTTCACCGGATTCTCTTTTGGACTATTTTAAAGCAAAGATCTGGCGGAGGACAAGGAGATTTCCAGTGATGCTCTCTCAGACTTAAAGAAGGAGGAGGAATACAAAGCAAACATATGGAAAGGTTTCCTCATCTCAATCCCATACGCCGCCAGCATCGGAGGTACAGCAACGCTGACAGGGACTGCGCCAAACCTCATCCTTCTGGGACAGCTGAAGAGGTATGGGAGGCTGTCCTGGGGATCCTTGCAAATCCTGCAAGACAGAGGCATGGTCTTCATCCCTGCAGGAAATCCCTTTCTGTGCTGAGTGCTGGTTAGGAAAATTCATGCCCTTCCAGAACATTTTGGGAAATGAAAGCAGGGAGTGCACCAGCCTTAGACTTAATAAGCAGGTTTCCAGCGTAGCCAGGCAGGCTGTCAGCCAAACTGGAGCACGTGTGCTTCACCTCACTGATGCTTTTAATCCCATTGAATTTAATGGGACTTGACTCCATGCCTTCAATTAACCTGGTAACTGTTTTGATGAAGCAGACTGTGTAGTGCTTTGTGAGCAATTATAGCTACTGCTGTGTAGGAGAAAGAAAAATAATGAACCCACTACTTCTGGCCTCTTTTCTTAATCATAAAAGATTCCTCCTATGTGCATAGGAGCAGAGATTTGTGCCAGCCCAGGTGCCCACAGGTATTTCTTACCTTTGCTGACCTCTACAAGAAGTACAGCCTGTCCTGAGCACTGCAGCATCCCGGCGAGGTTCATGTCCAGACTCTCGAGCAGTTGCTGTTGCAGGATTTAATCCTGGGTGCTCTGGAGTATCTTTGTATGAAGGCATTGCCCATCTGGAGAGAGATTTCCAGGTCTTTCCTTGCAGGCTTGCACAGCTGGGCTGGGTGAGATGGGGGTGGCAGGATGTCCTGGGGGTTGTCCCAACACAATGCTCCTCACATTTCCTTATGTCCAGATAACTCCTAATGCATGCACAGGAATAGTTTTTAAAAGCACAGGGGAAGATTTGTGGGATATTTCACTGCTGATTTCAGATGCTTGTTTACCCGTGGATGGAAGGGTTGCTTTCCCATCTTGCATTAACTTGATTTTTCCCGTTTGCTTAGTTATTTTCCAGAATGTGATGTGGTGAACTTTGGTTCTTGGTTTATGTTTGCATTTCCTTTAATGCTGATTTTTCTCCTCATGGGATGGCTATGGATCTCCATCCTGTATGGAGGAATTAACCTGAGGTATGTTGATATTCACTGTTCATATATGTACTCTGGTTATATTAGCATTGTGAAATACGTATTCATCATGATTCTCATCCTAAATCTGCTGATACCACCTAGGATCATCTC
This sequence comes from Dryoscopus gambensis, assembly GCA_013389985.1. NCBI lineage: Eukaryota > Metazoa > Chordata > Aves > Passeriformes > Malaconotidae > Dryoscopus > Dryoscopus gambensis. Next base: position 237,231 of record WEIT01039882.1, read on the forward strand.
CTGGAAGGTGGGAGAATTTATAACTAACTCTAGCATGCCCATCCCATAACAAGTAATCTGTTTTTAAAAAGCTGATATGCAGTAGGAAGGTTTTAAAGATATCTCATGGTTACATATACTTTATCCAACTGAAATACGTGTACAGAGTATGTATTATATTCATTCAGTTAAACATAATTTTTAAAGGTTTTTTTACTGCCTGACCTTGGCCTGTGGGGGGTAAATGAGAGATTTTTAATGACAGAAGGAGAAGCAGGATCTAGCTTTGAAGACCATGACAAAAATCTTAGTTCCCCATAAAAGAGACAGGATTTCTTCTTGGGGCAAAACCCTGGGTTTGGAACAAATTACTTCACAACAGGGCTTAATTTTACAACAACGTGTTAATCTGTAACTGAGAATAACATGTTTTTCCGGCGAATCTTTGCTGGGTGCATGCACCCCCTCAGCGTGCACAACCCAAAGCGATTGCAGCACTGCACTGCTGCTCGTGTGGAGCCCTTTCCCCCCTCCACGCTCTCACAAGTGCTCGTAACAAAGTCGGAGCCTTGCTTCCTCCAGGGACCATACAGAATTTGTAACATTTAGAAAAGTCTTTAATTGTTGTTTTGACTTTAAAATGCAAATGGGGGGAGAGGGGGGAAAAAGAGAACAGGTGTCCAAATATTTACACTGTCTCAGACATNNGAGGGCCGGGCACGGCCCCGGCACCGGCCGGCACAGCCCCAGCCCCTCAGGTGAGGGAAGAGGCCGAAGCCCCCGGTGAAAGGCAGAGTGGCCCCGGTGCTCCGGGAACGTGATGCTCGGTGTTTGGGTTGGCCCGGCTGTATTGGGATAGCTGCTCCAGCGCGGATACCAGGATTCCCCAGGGGCGAGGTGCGCGGAAGAGGCGCTGCGAAGCTTTGCGAGTGCAGCCAAGGCTCCACAGGAGCCCCTTGGGATGCTTGGGCTGTAACTGCTTGGGGATAGTGGCTGGATTTCTCTGTGGGCAGGTCCTTGGTGTCTGCAGCAGGGCACGGGCAGGTGGACATTTCAGCTTTGCTTGAATCCAAAAGGCATCAAAATGCTGAGGTATGGGCCAGCTGAGCTGAGGCTGCTGCTAATGACACCTCCCAAAAAATAAGAAATTAAGGAGCCAGGAGCTTGAAGTACAGGAGCTTCTGAGTGATCAACCATTCAGCCATATAGAACATCCAGCCAACACATCCCTTTGAAAAAATGAGTTAAGGAAGGGCAGGCACCACGGGGATGGGCAGATGCATCTGACACAGAAATTTGGGTTGTAGGTTTAATCAAGGTCACAGACAGTGGTAGAAACCAGGTTCAGTGTCATGGGATGTGGTGGGAGATGCAGTGCAAGATATGAATGTATCATTTGTATGCACATGCTACAAAGGGGCAAACTGTGTGCAGTCAGTGCAGCCAGGCTAAGAGGCTTAGCCAGGAGCACATTAACATTCCCGGCCACTTAGAAATTCCTCACATTTTTGCTGATCCTCAGCAGCATCCTGGGATCACCCAGGAAATTACAAGTGACTTGAAAAATGGAGGGACAGATTCATTTTCTGTGTCACCCTATTTCCGAGTCGTTCTGCCCAAGTAGGTAACTTGCTTGGAAGGAAGACAAGGAAATCCTGCAATGTTGGGACTTTCATTTGGCAATCACAGCCCATTCCTGAGGAAACAGCTCAGAATATAAATGAGAGGAAACTTCCTCACCTCTGCAGGGTCTCCTTTGTATGAAAGCATAGACAAAGGAAATAAAAAATAAGGCCTTATTACCTTTATCTCAGCAGAGATTTTTGTTGTTAGTCTTCATAATCTGAAGATAACACAAACTGAACTGCCACAGATGTGCAGCTCTTTGAACCTTGCAGAGCAGGTGCTGGAGAAGGACACTGAGTCCTGCATGTGCCGCAGTAGAAAATACAGTTATTTCCTGTGTGTCACTTGGGTCAGAGGCATGTGAACATGTAATCGTGTTTCTTGGCAGGGGCTGGAAAACAAAAAAGTCAAATATAAGAGTGGATGCAGAAGCCCGAGCCAAGGAAGTGATAAAGGAGGACTATCAGAAACTGGGTCCAACAAAGTGAGTTGTAAAGTTGGGATGGAAATGAGAAAGAAATTAAGTGCCTTTGCAAACATCCTGTTTTAAGAGTGGAGGAGTGGGGGGAATAGGGTTTTTAAAAGAATACCTGTATTTCCACTCAGTCTATTTGTAACCTGCTGAACTTTGCTTTTTGCCTGCTCCAGCCTCTTCACCCTTGCTAGTGTGAATAATTGCAAATAGCAGCTTGCACTCAAATCTTCTGAAGAACAACAGTCCTATTACAGAGGGAATTCATGCTGGGCTCTTTAATTACCCTTTATGATTTTTCTACTCCAGGAACAAACCCAATTCTGTGTGTATTAGGTGCTAACCAACACAGGCTGGATTTCAGAGGTTTGTGCATACCTGTCCTGCAAAGCAGGAGGCATTTGCTGAGAAGGTTGGCAAATCATATGATTGTGGATATACTTTAAGAGACCTTAAAGCTCAGGGAAAACATATAGAAAGAAGTCAGATCCCTGCCATGGAATACATTATTTTTTTCTGAATAATTCTTTCAACTATATTAGTCAAGCAAGGAAAGTAAAAGCTGGTACAAACTGCAATGATGGGGATTATATTTTGGAGTAAGCAGCAGAAAGAAACATGAGTTTTAGACTTCTGAGAAATGCCAAGAAAAGGGGGAGGCAGGAAAAGCTGAGTATCTCTAGAAATACAACCCTGGCTAGGTCCAACCATCCACTGATATTCTGGGCAGCCAAGGCTACTGAAGACTGTTGAAAGACTGCAGGTTTTATCCTTAAATTGTCTGTGTTTCCCCATCTGTAAACCAATATTTTCATACTCAGGGCAATGCTGTGAATATCCAGTGATGTTTGTGTCGTGCTATCGACATTGTAATTATTTCTGTTGTGTGGAACATGGAGTGGTTCTTCAAAGACAGCTCTCTGTGCCTGTGCTGTAAATGAAAGAAATTGGTTTATTTGTTCCATTCAGTACATTATCGAGCAGCCTGCAAAATGTCTCTGAAAGAATCAAAGTCCCACTTTGAGATCTACGAGTGGGAAAGTCCATTAAGCTGAGCTCTACCAATTTGATTAGCAACCCCTCAACTAAAAATCAGCTCAAGCAGCCTCTTCCCAAGGCCCTGCTTGTGCTCAGAGAGATTTTAAATAACATTTTGAGGCATCATCTTGGTTAAATCCTAACTCCACTAGATACTTAGAGAATATTGCCTTTTACCCTGCTGTTTGTCATGTTTGTCTAAGGGACAGTGTTTAGAGTTTGACCTTGGAGGAATTTGTTCCTGCTGTCTCATGTATGATTTGAATCTCAATCATCCTTTTGTGTTGCTTGAGCTGCAGTGACACCATCCCTGGCTGGCATCCTGGAGGGGCATGAGGAGCTGCTGGGCCCTTCCTTTCTGCCACACCCAGAGGGTCAACCTTGCATCCAGCTGTTGTGACATTCCCGATCTCCATCTTACCTCTCCTTAATGTCTTCCAATAAGAGAGAATTGCTGGCAAACACCAGCATTTGCAAATAATTTTACAATCTGTTCCAGTGTTTCACTGTAGTTGCTTTTAGACAATCAGCCTCACTTCTCAGCCAAGATGCTGCACAGGAGCTGGATGCTTGTCCTAGCTTGGATCCACCCCTTCAGCACATCAGCATTTTAACCTCATTTCTTTTCATTTCAGGTTTGCAGAACAGGCAATTTTCTTCTTCTTCTGCATGTTTGCAATCATGCTGTTCTCCAGGGATCCCAAATTCATTCCAGGTTGGGCAAGCTTGTTTGCACCAGGGTAAGACTATTTTCATTCCACTGTGCCATTTTGCAATAACTTTGCCAAGTCATTGAGATTCCTGAGTTCCTGATTGTGTTGCTTAACACAATTACTCAGGTTTCCTGGAATAAATTAAACTGACCATCAAGTAGTAGAGCCAACTTTGTTTTTTCTATCTCCTAGAGGAGATGCATGAAGCTAGTGGGGAATTGGGATGTGTCTGTTTGAGGCCATCCCTAGGATTTAATGTTGGGAATGTTGTTTATAAGTATATTTACAGTGAAATACTGAGTTCTTTAGGCAACCCACTGATTTCACTGGAGGTCTGAAGACTGAAGAGAGATGGCAGGTGCTGTTTCCAAATGTTATCCTGTCTGTTTGCCAAGTTTGTGCCCCTTGTGACATCCATACCTTGTGAAGATGAATAGATACAGCAGTTAGGGAATGCTAAAGCTCAGAGAGGGTGTTGTTATTTCTTAAAGGAAGAGACCTTCATAGTTTTGTGGGTTTTTTCAAATAAAACCCTAGTTTAATAAATGATTCCTTAATATAGCAAAGTAGTTATGGACTTTTTCCTCATCTGTTAATAACTTCTTAAATCTAACACATGCTTAAGCTTTTTACTGGATGGAGCCTGCCTTTTGCCTGAGAGTTTGAGCATTTTGCAAAGAGCTCATATAAATAAGATGGTTTGGGCTCTGTCTCTCTTCCTCCCTGCAACAGGCTGAGGAAACTGGTCCTCATGACTCCGCAATCAGAACAGCCAGAACATCAGTGTGGAGGGGATTAGATCTTGGTTTTTACTTTTGTAGGGCAGCTTTTCTGGGGGGGTTCACAGCCCATCGTAGAAATGTAGCTCGACAGGGAATTAAAAAAGAAAAGAACTGTGAACAACGAGCATTGTTCAGACCTGATGGAAACTTGTAATCTTCTTTGGTAAATCCCTGTTCTCATAAACTTTGTAATTCTACAGGCTTGTGCTTCTTACAAGTGTTTCTGCTGCTTTTGGACAGGTTTATCTCAGATGCAGTTACGGGAATCACCATTGTGATTATACTGTTCTTCTTCCCGTCACAAAAACCTTCCTTCAGGTGGTGGTTTGACTTGAAAGGTGAGTATCAGACCCCTCCAGGCAGGGACTCTGTGCTTGCCTGTGTCCTGGCAGGGCAGGCGTGGGGCAAGAACCAAGGCTATTCCCCCTTGGACCTGCAGCAGCAGTGCGGGCAGTGGGGAGCAGTGGGGTTGAAGGTGCTGTTTGATCCCAGAGAGGCTTCTTTTCTGAATACCAGCAGCAGCTTAGCAGTCACTGCCCTGCTGCTGATGGCAGGAACGACTCAGTTGCTCATGTAGCTGTCAGGGTTGATGCCATGGTGGGGAGAAGTGACCTGAAATGAGTGTTCATTTAGCATAGCAGACCTGATTGGGAAACAGTTTGGTGTCTGACTCCCCAACAGCTCCTGTCCCTCGAGGGGGGCATGGACCTCTGAGAGGGCAGAGCTGGGCTAGTTGTCCATTCTCAGATATAAGTTCTCTTTCTCGGTTTCTAGAATGATTTAGAATTTGAACTCCTAAAGCCCAAACTCTCCAGCAGGTTTTGAAGTCTTGGGTTGGTCCTCTTGAGTAGAAATGAAATACAAATTTTAATTCATTAGTTGCTTGGAATAAGAGATTATCTTAATGTGGAGAAGTAGCTGATGAAGGCCCTTTGTGGATGATGGAGCATTGCCTGGGGTCTGTGGGAACAAAATACCGTCTGCTCTGAGTCATGCACATTTGTTGTGTTGTCCATATACAGGAAGATGTTTAATCAGGCCTCCTGTGGATAAAATATGTGCCCTTTTCCAACAGAAAATTTCAGTCCCATTAGTGCATCCTTCCATACAACAGAGCTCACTTCATCATGTATTAAGAAATGGCTTTTAGGGGAGATGAGCTCCCTGCTATAAAACTCACTGGCTGTTGAATGACAAATGGAAAATTAGTAACATCTTTATAATTCAAATGGCAGAAAATTTCCTCCTCCCATGGACCCCCATGTGTTGAAGACGATGTTTATATCTGTTACAGAGAGAAAATTAACCTGATATAAATATTAAATCAAGAAAGCCTCAAAGAAAACTCTAATGCTAGAAATTTTTTTTTGTGGACATCTGGCATTAAGTTAAATGTTCCTTTAACTGGCTAACTCAAGACACTCTGTGTGTGTATGAGGTCAGCAACTCATGGTCAGTGAGCTTCAGCACTGCTGTCAGACTCACGGTGTCATTCTGTCAGGTGATGACTGATACTCCTCTTCAGGTGGGTGTCTGACACTTTACTCTGTTTCCAGCACCAAACACAGAGACCCAGCCCTTGCTGACTTGGAGGAAGGCCCAAGAGACAGTGCCCTGGAACATCATCCTGCTGCTTGGAGGAGGCTTTGCCATGGCCAAGGGCTGTGAGGTGAGGCCCACAGCAGATGCCATGTGGCATCATCCTGCCCAACAGGGTTGGATGTTATCAGGGTGTCACTTGGTGTCCTCATCTGGCTTTGGAAAACTTGTATCAGTGGAGTCATCACACTCAAAGGACATATTTCTCAACTCCAAGTGACAACAATGCACAGTGGATAACTAAGGAGGTTACAACTCCTTGCAAGCTGCTTGCTGTGAGACACCCTGAGGACAAGTTCTAGGAGAGGATCAGTTCCCCTGCAGGGATGCAGGAGGATGACTCCCATTTTTGCTCTCCTCTTCTGCAGGAGTCTGGCTTGTCTGTGTGGATAGGAGGCCGTCTGCATCCCTTGGAGGGTGTGCCACCACCCGTGGCTGTCATCCTCATCACGGTTGTCATCGCCTTGTTCACGGAGTTTGCCAGCAACACTGCCACTATTATCATCTTCCTGCCTGTCTTGGCAGAGCTGGTAAGGTCATCCCATGGCAAGACCAGCTCGTCCTCTGCCCCCTCCTTGCCCTGCCCCTTGGGTGGGCAGGTTTGTGTTGGGTCTGTGCTGGGACAGGCACTGGGCAGTTTTCCTGCTCCTGGGCTTCAGGCTCTTCAAAACCCTTGGGAGCAACAGGCATTGTAGCATAACATGGACACTGAAGGATAATAATCCTTCAGACTTTGTTGTGAGATATGTGATTATTTATCACAGAGTGTGGGACTGCACACTCCATGGGCTATTTGCATTCTTTGATTCATCTGTTGGCAGCTCGAATCCCCAAGGTGCAATTTCTGTTCCTTTCTGGTTTTGCAGGCCATTCGTCTGAAAGTAAATCCCCTCTATTTAATGATACCAGGAACTATAGGATGCTCCTATGCATTCATGTTGCCAGTCTCAACACCTCCCAACTCAATTGCGTTTTCCTCTGGACATTTGATGGTCAAGGATATGGTAAGTTCCTTTAGATACATAAAAGGATGAAAACAATCAGTCTGAGTGTTTAAAGAACGGATTTTTCTGGATTATTAGTACTTCAATATGTAGTAAAGTGAGAAGACAGAAGTATCAACAGTGTTTGAAGGCACAGGATGGAAGGAGCTCGTATGAAGCTGAAATTTGGAGCCATCATGGCTCCAAATGGTGACAAAAGTGGTCTTGAATGTGCTCAGCATCCCCCAGCCCCTGGTCCTGTTCCTCTAGTGTCAGCAGCTCAACTTTCATAGGTTTCTGGATGCAGGAAAAGTTCCCCAGCTCAGTGAAATAAAGCTTATGAGTAAAATTAGGCTTAGTCCCAGTTCCTGCTCACATTCCTGAGGCTAAACAGATGTTAAAGTTTTTGATGGATCAAAGCTTGGTAAGCAGCTGCAGAATGGCCTTTGTGGCTTTAAGCCTGCTTAAGATGTTGCTAATATTAACAGCAATTAAGCCTTCCATTTTTATAATGTTTGTGTTCAAATAGCTTCATGCTTCACATGATGTAGATGTCCAGTCTAAACTCAACAGCTGTCTTTGTATTTCTTTTGTAGGCAAGAACTGGGTTGCTCATGAATCTTATGGGAGTTCTGCTTCTTAGCTTGGCTATGAACACATGGGCCAAGAGCATCTTCCAGCTGGGGACCTTCCCTGCATGGGCCAACATCCATGCAGAAAATGCCACCTCACTTTTGACAGCTGTAGAAAATGTCACTTTAAGTGCACTAAATAAAATATGAACAAAGCCACCCCCGGGGAAGGACTCACTCACTTAGGACTGGGGCACTGGAATCGTCAGAGCTTGCACAGGAGGAAAAGCCACGTGGCCGCTCACACTGTGCGGGACCTTCTGGTTCAATTTCATTTTTAGAAATCCTGGTCAGTGTCACAACATCCATTTGTTATTTTCTCTGGAGATCTTTCCCCACCTTCTGCAGGTACAAATCCGACTCTCCCAGAGTCCTTCTGTCATAGATGGTTGTTAACTGGACAACCTGTAAGCATGGAGCATCTTTGGGTAGATGCCTCTCCCCCCATGAGAGCTGGAGAGCCTTGCTGCTCTAGCTTCTGATACCCTACCTCGTTTTGGAGAGCAGCCCTAGGAACAGGGTGGAGGCAACTGGATTATTTATGTGCAACCCAATGTGAGTGAGTGTATCAGAACCTGGCCGGGGAGAAGGCGGCGTGGCCAGGTGCTTCTGGCAGGGTGTAAGGATGGGGTCTCATTGCCATCTCATGAGTAATTCTCTCATGGAGGATGAAGACTATTTCTTCAGGGTTGTGTGTGAAGGGATGACTCAGATGTGTTGGTAGGACTCAGTGCGTTGCCCCACGGTTTGGAAACTGGAAGGCCACAGTTTGTTTCCAAACATGTTCAATGTTTTGAAAACCTGGGACAGCGATTGCTGCCTGGTTCTTTGCACTGAGCACATGGATGGGCTTTGGGACCAAATTAATTTCTGACGTAACTTTGGACATCGGTGGTGTTTCACCGTTGGTAAATGTGGCCAGTCTTAGGTTTGTGAGATTGACTCACTCACAAATGACCCGCTGAGTCACAGGTCAGTGGACAAGTTGCATTGGAATATTATTGACATTTCTTAAAAATAGGCTTTGATTCTTAACGTCTTTTTAAATCAGATTGCTTGGGTACTTTCAATGAAAGCGTTGCAAATTGACTGTGATTTTAATCACCATTTTATCCGATTATTTTTATTTTATTTTCTGTAAGAATCTGAAATATTAAACTTAAATCGTCAGTCATTGAAATAGATGATTGAATGATAAAGGATCTGATTCTTGTGTTATGGAAGGTGAGTGACTGGATCCCTGTGCTGGGACAGGTTCCCTGTGCTGGGACAGGTTTCTTGACAGTGTAAACTGGTGGAGCTGACAAGATGAACTGGCCCGGGGTAGGGATCCAGCACATCCCCCCTGCTCCTGTGCTGCTGATAACCCCCAGGGCCAGGTGGGAGGGCTGGCAAGGACATGTTCACCAGCCACAGCTGCTGCTGCAGGGGTTACCCTGTGGGGGTCACCCTGGGGTCACGTGGCGGGTGAGGACTCAAGGGGGTTGAATCAAAATTGCCAAAACCAATTGAATGTGGAACTTTGATTAAGTTTAAAAAAAAATACTTAATGTTCAAACAAAATCCGTAATGATTGTGGAAAGCTTAAAATAAAGCACGTTGGTTAGCATGTCACATGGTCCTGTTTGCTCTGTAGATTGAGGGGAAAAAAGCAAAACCTGAGCCTCCACCTGCTCCAGCTTCATCTCTGATTTGGGCAGTGGCTCTCCAGGAGGAGCAGGAGGGCAGTGCAGGCCTGTTAAGCAGTGGAGCAATGGGAAAACCCCTGGCCCAGCATCTCAGGGCTGCGCTGCTAAAGAGCCTTTGAGCATACCCCAAATCCCTGTTCTGCTTGGCTGTGCTGGGTTTGGGCACTGTTGTTCTGCTTGGATGCTCCTCATGCCGTAGCAAAGATGGGCTGAATGGGAAGGGAAAATTGCTCCCTGCAGTTTGCTTTTTCAGCCAGCTGTCTGTGAACAGCCCGGGATTGCTGTCCCGGGCCAGGGAACAGGGAACAGGGAACAGGTAACAGGGAACGGGCTGTGCCCGCAGGCTCCACAGGAAGGAGCCCCACGGACCCACTGCCCTGAGCCACTGGAGCCGCTGCTGCTGATTCAGGGGATCCTCGTCAGCCACTGGGACAGAGCTGCCTCTGTCCCTGCAACCTGGAGGACAGGCAGCAAGGGCTTTGGGATCATCCAGTTCCAAAGGGTAACATCCAGTTCAACTCCAACACAGATGTTGGGGTCACAGGTTTGTTTATGGTCTCAGCTCTGACTTGGTGCATCCTCAGTGATCGAATCCAGAATGGTTTTCCTTGGGCTTGAAAGCAGAGCTGAGACCACAGAGTTGGTGTAGAAGTCTCCAAAAATCACTTCCAGTGTCCTGGCATGCCTTGGCACTGTCTATCCAGGGATCAGGAAGTGTTTCACAAATGCAGCCAGGGCAGGTTTGTGATCTCTGGGCCAATGTGAGAAAATGAGGCAGAGAGGGGACCAGTGACTTACCCCAGGTCCACAACGAGGCCTTGGCACACCTGGGAAAGGTATTAGAAGCACCTGGATCCTAAACCTCTTTAGTCCAAGACCTATTTGCCAGCTCTGTCAGCAGCCCCTGTGTTTCCCAGGGCTCCTCAGAGGATCTGATTTAAGAGATGTGGACAGCAGCACTACCTAATGCTGCTCTTTTATACCCAGGCATCTGTGAGAGCAGGACTAGTCTGGGATGCTTGAGTTTTAATTAATTTTTTTAAACAGGGATTTTAAGATTTAGTATTTCTGGGTTTCAAAGGTGAACAGGCCTGCATGAATCATTTCTGATTCCATTTGCTGCTCCTAGTACTAAGATTTGCCAAAAGCAGCTTTTAATGGCAAGCCAACCCCATCAGTCTTGAAGGGTCTGTGATATGTGTAGAGATATGAAAATTCCCAGGAAAGGGTATTTCAAGTTCTGTAATAACCTTCTATAACTTCGACTGTGTTATTTTAAAGGAACTTTGCTTGCCTATGCACCATTTCTCTAGGAATGTAAAAATCCAACAACCATCACAAAAGCCATTCACATTAGCAGCCTCCTTGTGAATTTTAATTAACAGGAAATGCCACTCACGCATTGAAATTCAACATCCAGAATATCTCTGCTTTCCTCCTTTGATGTTCCCCATCCAGTCCTGGACTAACATCCATATGTTCTCCTGAGACACTTGGAGGAAAATAATTTTGGTTTATTTACAGTAGGAAAGCATTTTGTCGTTGTCTTTTATCCCAGAAGCGTTCGAGTTGCTTTACAAACTGTTCACACGGAGGAGCTGCTCTGTGGGTGCTTACAGCAGGGAGTGATTCCAGAGCTGTGCTCGTCAGTTTGCACTCAGCAGCAATGCTGGAATTTCAGGAGAGACAGGGAAAGACTCATGAAACAAGTGAAAGTCCAGCATGATAGGGAATTCAGCTATTACAGGTTAGATAGCCTTGGTTCCTGTATCACATTTATCCCTCATCAGTCACTGACGGATGTTGCCGGGATTTTCCTATATTTCTATGGTAGTAGCCTAAGAAGACATGATCTGGCTCTGTGTTACTGTAAGTTCATTTGCATGTGATTTCAACAAGCAAACAACCACCCCTAATTGGTTAATCTTTCCCACACCCTCAGTTCCTCGAATGGGCGGAACAACGTGATCCACAGGTGCTGATGATACTGCCATGGAGAATTATCTTCAGACTTAAATCATTCTATTTTAACCCTTCATTCATCTTCTTTCTCCAGTCATTTTCTTAAGCTGCAGAGTTCATTCCCCCCACCCTCCACCTGGGGTGCAGTGTCACCACGACGAGGTTACACTGTCACCACAGCTCGAACGTGCAGGGGTCTTGGCACGGGCCCACCCTGGACGCTGCAGTCTGCAATCAGAACTGAGTTTAAAACCACTGTGCTGGTGGGTACAAGCTCAGTCCTCCTCCCTAGTCCAGGTAAAGCCAGGCTCTGCTTCCTGGCAACGATGCCAAGGGAAACCTCCGCTGCCTCATAGTTCCAGCAAGCTGCTCACAGGCATGTGGGGCTTGGTTTCCTCCTGCAGTGCTAAAAAGTCAAAACTGGTGATGTTAGAAAATTTTAGAGCTTGAGCTCTACAGAGACTGGAGCTTGTCAAGAAAGCAAATCCCCTTTATACCATCTGGAAATGACACAGGGTGGGAAAAGGCAGTTTGGAGCACCCCGGGAGGACACAGTGTTCCTCCTTATCTTCATCAGTTTTCCTTAGAACTCTCCCAGCCACAGAGGATTTTTTTTCAGAACCAAAACGAGCCAGACCTCAGGGTCCTTGAGCAGAGTGTGACCACAAGATGTCACAGTTGCTTCGTTGTGATGAGTGGTCTTGCCTTTCCCGTGTTCCAATCCTGCCCCTTTCCCACTTCCAGCCTTCACCCGCTGTTCTCCAGGTATCCCTAGGAGCACACACGCTAGTATGTGAGATTTTTGCTGCTGTGTTTTGTTTGTTGGGGTTTTTTTGGCAAAGCAAACTTGTTCATTGTGTTCTGGGGAAGGTTAGGCATTTATGTTTCTAGCTCATTTACAGCTAGTTCATGGTATAAAATCGAAGTTACCCCAGATTTATGCCCTTGCTCTAGGTCCAGCCAGCAGGTAACATTTTGAGTTGAGCCAGAGGAAAAAATCTCACTGCAAAAGAGCACTTCTTGGTGCTGCCAGAGTAACTGCTCCATGTCCCCACAGACCTCAGGTGCCTTTGCCAGATGATGTAGCAGACTCAGAAAACACCACAATGTTGTGGACTTGAGAGGTTTTTGTTCTTTATAGCCTATTGCTAAATTTATTTTTTTTCCTGCCCAGAAAGCTGCCTGTGTAGCCTGGATGGGGTCCCAGGGGCTGATGCTAAGATCAGTTCGCTCTGAAGTAGAGCGAGAAAGGAGTTTAGTCATAGAAGAGGCTGATGAGCCTTGCAGGATCCAGCTATGGGTCTTTTGGGTTAGTCCCTTATAGTGTGCACATTGAATTCAAGACCTAATTCATGGCCTGTGCAAGCAATTGCTATGGATGCTCCAAACAAACAGCACTTTCTTTCCCGCCCGCCTGGCTGGTGCCTCTTCCCGGCTGGAGCCAGTCAGAGTTTCTCATCCGGCCTCTGAGCTCCGGGGCACCAGGAGGAAAGCTTTGCTCCACCAGCCACACGGGAAAAACAAAACCCCCAGCTACAAAGCGGAGTTGTTGAGTGGAGCAGGAAGGGCACCAGGGACCTGGAGCCTGCAGGAAGGGCAGACGAAGCAGGCAGAGGTTGTGCTCGTCATTCCTTGTCCTCTGATGCCTGCCGCTGCTGCAGGGCCCAGCTGTGTCCTCTGGGGAAGGTGCTGCTCTCCCACCTCTCTCTGGAGGGCAGAGCCCCATGTGCTTTGTCCCCAGGGGTGGCCGGGACAGGGCTGACCTCCAGCCCTTTGCCCTTTCCCGCCCAGGGGAGCATGAGAACATCCCGGGGGCCCGGCGGTTCCCAGCTGGCGGGAGGGCTCGGCTTGGGACAGCCTATAAGGGCTGGGCTCAGTGGCAGCTGGGTGAGCTGTGTCACCTCTGCCCACAAATGGTGGCTTAGCATGAGAGCATCTGGCCAAGGCACAGGTTTGGTGGGAGCCAGGGAAGGCTCCTGTAACCCCCGAGCTCATAACTGAGGAGCAAACACCGTGGTTGGTCCTCATCTCCAGGTGAGCAGGTTTGGTGGCTGGAGCTCTGTGCTGGGCACATCCTGGGGGCCAGGCAAGTTTGTTCTGTGTACATCCTGGCCTGTACATCTGGGAGCTTCTCAACAGTTTCAGAGTCCTGACTGTGGCTGGGTTTTCTCTGCAGTGGATTTGCTGGCTGTAGGGAATTCAGAAAGGTTCAAGTTTGAAACTTCCTCTTCCTCTGCCAGGACTGTGAGATGAGCCTTGAAGCTGTTTGTGAGCCCTGCACACAGTTTCAGCAGGGAGGAGCTGCCTGTCAGAACAGATTGGTTTGCTGGATCTTTGTGCCATGACTGATGTCTGAAAGAGGAAAAAGTCCCTTTCGCTCTGAGAGAGATGCCAGCCCTGCTCGCTGCGTGCTGGTGGGCAGTGCGAGGAGTCATCTGATTCCCCCACAAGGAATGATGACACCCCAGGTTCCATATGATCCTTGTTCCATCTTCGTCAGCGCATGTGTCATTGACTCATTTTTTTTTCAGCTATGTGTCTTTAAACTAAGCCTTCTCTGCAGTAACAGTAAGACCAGAAGTGTAAAGCCCGAGCAGTGCTGTGCATCCTGGTGCTGTTCTGTAGTGCTGTCACTCCCCAGGCTTCACTCACCAGCTTTTGCACACTTCAGGGATTGCTGGTGTTGCTGATCGGAACTTAAAACATTTTGGTTTTTGAGTCCTGGCTCTCTGGTGCTGCCTTGGTTTCCTACCCTGCCTCTCCTGGGATCCTCTCAGAGCAATAAGACACTGGAACATGGAGAGTTTTCGGACAAGTTTGGGGCACCTCACTGCCACTGGGTACGTAGAGTCAGCTTTAATCCCTCCCTTTCCTTCTGTCTGGATAGCTGTTGTATGGCTTTTCCACAGAAAGCCTCCTTTGCTAGCTAAAACTGTCCCTCAAAGGATAGCTGAGGCTGCTGTCAAGTGGGAGACAGGGATTGCCTGGCTGGGTTTCACCCAGGGGACAGGCTCTTGTCCTCACCAGGTTTTCTGGTTTCCGGAGAGTCACTCCAGATGTGAGGCCTGAGAAATTATATTCTTTCCCAAATGTTTGTTTCCATTAGACATTTAAATAGCTTTATGGGACATTTCATCCTGTCTGTAGTGGCCAAATTTGTGTCCTTGGAGATTTCCTCTGGCACTGCAGCTTCAGTGTGAAACTGGTTTCTCTATCTGTCACCATTAAACATGTAGATTTGTGTTTGGCCTCCTCTTAAGAGGCAGGCAGAGCACCACTCAACTGCCTCTTGTCCATGTAGCACCTTTTAAATACAGAGCTGGTCTAACAATTTCCACAGAAGCCACCAGCCTCCTCTTTCTCCCCCCAACATCCTCTAAATAACCACTAAAGCCTCAGCCACTGCCAACGAGTTGACCCCTCAGAATGCCTCTATTACAGTTTTTATAGAATAACGCAATGCTTTCCTGTGCTTGCATTAATACAGGAGCAGTTGCATCGCACTTAGTATTTATTTTTCAAGAGACGCCTTGAACTTCCCTGTCCTGCTGCTTCCAGGGGAGACCTCAGCCCCAGCTACTTGGGGAAGTTAGCAGGGAAGTAAAGAAGGGTGAGACCAGAGGCACTCAGAGGAGGACATTGTAAAGCCCCATAAGTGACCATCTCAACAAAGCCCCCTAATTAGTGTGTATGAAATTCCTCTGCTAACACCCAGGTACTTGTTCTTTTTCCAGGATGAGAGCCCGTGTCTACTGTGAAGACTCTCTGTTCCCAAAGGTGCACAGAACTATGGCAGACCAATGGTGGATTTACTCCAAACCTGTCCCAGCAGACGGCAGGGAGCTGTGGACCTTGTTTCTGCAGTGTTCCTGCATTACAGCGCTGATAGGAGGCCTCTTTTACAACTGGATGTTTGCTTCCCTGGAGTACTCCTGGTGCCTCTCCACTGCCACGGCCGTCTCCTTCAGTCTGCTCCTTCTCCTGACCCTCCTTTTGGTGCATCCTGCCCGTTGTGTCTTCAGCATGATCATGCCCACGCTAGGCACCAAACAGGGCCGGCAGCTTCTCTTCTCAACCTGCATCATGATCGCAGTGGTGAACATAACACCCAACATCATAAGCAACATTAAAACCATACTGCAGGTTATTAAGTGCATCTGCAAGAACTCCTCTGACAGTCTTCTGAACTCAACTGCCCTGCTAGAGAAAGTTTCCTGGGAGTTTGGGGCTACAATCCAGGAAACTCTTAATTCCATTTATAAGCCTATGAATGGACATGTTCGCTTTTCATTGCTTCAGAACAGCTCCTTGATTTACCAAAAAATGCACCTTGCCGGTGAGAAGATTAGCAGAGAGTTCTTGTCTGTTGAGGCACTGGTGAAAGACTCTATGCGAGTAGCCAACAGACTGGCTGCTGGTTTCTTCATGCTCTATCTCTGTTTTGAGTCCACCTGGTATTTGAAAAATTATCTCACCAACCTCCGCTTTGACAATTTTTACATCACCAGGAAGCTGGAGCATTTAGCTGTGGACAGAAAAGCAGCTCATCTGCTGGTGGGCTCATCCAAAAAACTCATCCGACCAACAGGCTTGAAGCTGTCCTGGGAAGAAGTGGTGCTGTGCCTCGTGCAGGCCATGCTGGTCACCGTGGCCCTGATGCTGATGCTGGTGGTCGTGGCCATGGACCACTTTGCGTTCAGCGTGGCAGACACGGCGGTGAGAAGGGCAGCTCAGTTCTCCACAGTGCCCGTCACTCTCAGCATCAAATACAAAGTGAGTGCTGGGCTGTCCTGTCCTGCCCTGCATGGGGGCCCCACTCTGCGTCACTTCAGGGAGGTGGTGGTGGGGATTGCAGTCTTTGTACTCTTATTTACAAAATCCTGACTTCCCTCCCCAGCAGCCAGCTGGATGAGCCGCAGGCTTTGGGGGAGGAGGCAGTGCCACAACCTCAGTTGCTCCTCCCAGTGCATCAAATAGCAGCAGATACACTCTCCAAATTACAGTCCCTTGGGAGCTTGGAGGGGAGCAATTAGTGCCTCATGCTGCAGAGACACTGCTAGCACCAGGCAGTCAGGTGTCCCTGTGTTTCCGAGTCCCTTTCCTAAGCCAGGTGGAGGAATGGGAGTCCCTTGGACACTGTTCCCCCACTGCAGAGTGAAGGCAAGTCCAAAAGGAAGGGAGCAGCTGATGAACGCCGAGGATGTCTCTTCATCTTATTGCATGGGCTGTTTCCTCAGTAGAAATCCCTGCTCGCTGGCTTTGTTGTCACCCTCTGCAGTCCTTTTCACAAGTCTCCCTAGTTTCTATTTCAATATTCTTTGGCTTGGTGTTTTAGCTTCCCTCTTCTGCCACACAGCCTGCCTCCCTCCCCAGCCCTAGGATCCTTAGTGCAGATACCTGCTTACGATGGATTTACAGGAAGATAATCAGGTCTTAGAAAAAGCCTCTAATATTCAGATATTCAGCCACTAATACCATGGTCTGGATGATGTCTTTCACCGTAAATCTCATACAGTGAATGCCTGTTATGATCTCTGTTACAGTGGGTGAAGATGTCAGATAGGACTGGGTCTCACCATGCCCAGTACTCAGTGCCTGCACATCACACTGCTACTCAGCCTGAAGCGTTCACACTATTCAGTGTCCTTCTCTTAATGCTGTAACAGTGATCCCACACCCCCAGGCTTTTGTTTCTGTAGTAACCAGTTGATTTTGGTTTCTTCATACCCCACTTACCTATTAACTCTCCTCATTTCAGGTTGAAATAGGGATCATGCCCTTTATATTCAAAATTTTCGGGCGTCCTTCTGAGGAATTACTGCTTGGGGATTTCAACAGGACCTACCACCATCACCTGATCTTCAGCTCTGCCCACTGCACGGTCAGTCCCCCCACGCCTCCCAACCCCTCTGCGCTGCTCGTTGTGGGGCTGCTCTTCTGCATCCTCTACGCCACCGTGTTCCTGGAAACCTACGCCCGCCGCCTGTGCCGGACAATCGCAGCCTCCTTCTTCCGGAGCCGGGAGGAGGAGAGGGTGCTTTACCTCTACAGGAAACTGTCCAGGAGGCACAGGAAGGAGCACAACCGTGGGAAGGGTGCTTTTGGACATCAGGGGGATGTCTGACACCACAGCACAGGCTTCTGCCACGGGATCACACATTTAATTTTCCAGAGTTAGAGAAGTGCTTGGAGCCTGGGGAAAAAGTTGAAATGTCACATTTTAGCATTAATTTGAGAAAAATGGGCTACATTTCCTTTTTTTTTTTTTTAATATCGAGAAAGTCTGAAGTCAGCTGTTGCAGGAATGATGGGAGATGGCTCATATGACTTGGGGCATACCTGCAGCATTAAGCAAGGCTAACTGGGAAATACATGGGAGTTGGAGTCAGGGAGGAGCTCATTTACCTCTTCCACCACATCTGTGCTGGAAGAAGTACACACTTCCTTTCTTTCTTAAGTTATACCTTCGGGCAACAAAAAGTAAACTCATTTGACTTGATTAATTTAATTTTCAATGAGTTTTTCGTTCTTTTTCTTTCTTTTCTACGTGGGTAGACTGGATAAATTTAGAGAATAGTTTATTCACCAAAGAAAGTGTCACTTCAACCTGCTGAAGTAAATTCAAGACCAATATGATCATGAGAGGCACATCCTGGGCATGGGTGGTGGTGAAAATCAGCACATGAGGACTTAACAAAAATCTCTTCAAAATGTCTGTTCAAAATAAAATATAAATAAAATAGCTGAAGGACCTCAGAAGAGAATGAGAACAGTCAATAGAGGTCAGTTTGAGTGTCGATCTCTTTTCCCAAGTAAGAAGTGATATGATAAGAGGAAACAGCCTCAAGTTGTGCCAGGAGCAGTTTAGATTGGATATTAGGAAAAATTTCTTTAAGGTCTATCAGGCACTGGCACAGGTTCCCCAGGGCAGTGGTAGGGTCACCATCCCTGGAGAGATTTAAAAGACACACAGATGTGGCACTTGGGGACATGGTTCAGTGGTCCCTTGGCAGTGCTGGGTTAATGGCTGGACTCTGTGCTTTTAAATGTTGGGTTGTTTCAAACTCAGAAACTGTGTTATTGTATCCGAATGAGCAAATCCATCACTTGGGCAGCATCTGAAATGTGTTATTTTTGATAGAGGCAGATTGGGCACCTCTGTAAGGGCAGGAGCCAGAGGAGGGGGAGATAAATCCCTGCCAGGTTAAAAACTAAGCAACTTCACAGCTTCATTTCTTCGAAGCACCTCTATTATTTTCCTCCCTTCTTCCATTAAAGTCTTCATTAAGGTAATTATTTGACATAATGCACCTCAATGAGATTCAGTGACAGAAATTAAGTGGTAGCTGCTGCCAGATGCATCGAATTTTCTCATCTTCTGAGGTACTTGAAACAAGTATGTTTGGATTGTATTTTTTTAAGCAGCTATCTAACAAAACCCTGGTGAACTCATCTCCCCAGGTTTCTTAATGCCCTGCTGTTCCGATGATTAATCCAAGCACCTTTATGCCTCTACAGCAACTGGGGGCTTTGTCATGGTTTTTTCTGTAGAAAATGCCCTGTGCTCTACTGTTTGGGTGAAAGGAAAAAGATTTCCACTGAGTAGTCAAAATTATCTGGAGCCAGGGGTTCAAACAGCTGGGAGGAGAAGAGAGAATCCCTTCAGACACAAACCGTCTGAGCAGCATGTTGTCTTCCAACAAGAACAACTCAAAAAGATGTTTTTCCTCAGGAAGACTTATCTTTTTGGCATCAGCCATGTTGTCCCTGGTGCTGAAATGGGCTGTCATGCTTTCCCCAGGCAAGGGAACTGGCAGGAGGCAGAGCTGCTGGAAATTGCTCTGCTCTCCTGAGAGGCATTGTTCCTCAGCCAGATAAAGGTGTGACAAAACAGAAAACATTACCATTATAGAGCTGTATTGCCCACTGGAGGGATGAGCTGCCTTGCCAGGGTTTGCTTGATGGTGCGACAGAGAAACGCTGAACAGATTAAACAGCAGGAAACATTAATTTATTCACATATTTTTTTATTAAGTAGGACCAATGTATTTGCTGAGGGATTTTCATCCCTCAGAGCCCCTCCATACTCACACCCTCACTCCTGCTCACTGGGGCTCTCGTTGCCTTTGTTTTCACTCAGCACATCCCTCCTGTCCCACAGGCAGGAGGAAATGGGGAGCAAGGCTTTGTCCTGTGTCATTGTCACCCGGGTCCTGAGTGTCCACCTCCTCCTCGGGGAAAACCCCTGCTGGTCAGTGCTGCTCCTGCTTATTCTCTCATTTGCTGTCCCTGACTGCAGGGAAGTGTTTCACCACATTTGGCTTCTGGGCTTGGATATTCGTGAAGTTGAAAGTTCAGGGTCAGAGGTTTGTGTGCAGTGAGGCAGAGGCAGGGCTGAGGTGCCCCAAGGGGGCTGGGGAGCGTTTGGTGGTGGGCACAAAACTTCCTTGCTGCTGCTCATCGGGGCTAATGCCATCCCCGATACCTGTGCCAGGGGCTTGTCACTCACTCAAATCTGCTTCAGCTGCCACCAGTGGAGATGTTGCCCTGGATCTGTATCCAGAGCTGCCATTTTTCCCAGGAATTACCACCACGTGTGGAGCTGTCGGCCTGGCAGGACACACGGGCTGGGCCAGACAGGTCTGCTTGCCTGGTTTCTTCTTTGCACTTATCAAGGTTTGCAGCTTCTTAATTACCTACAGAAAAATTTAATCACAAGATAGAAAGGCCCCCATGGGTTGCTTTTTCTTCCTCCAGTGCAACAAACCCAGGGGACAGAAAGACGCTCGCACACAGGACAAGTTCAGCCATGAAGCCCCTGATTCCCTTGGAATTTTGTGGTGTATTTTAGAGAAGGGATGGAGGTGAACTGACTCAATTTCCTCAGCCTCAGGTACATTAGGTAAAATATATGCTAAGTTCCTGCTTATGGCTGGCTGGCAGGCAAGAATGAATGGCCTTAATATTCTGAGATGCAAGTGTAAATAACCCAGCTCAGACAGTGTCTAGGAAAGATCTCGTTCATAGCCACAAATCTGCATCTACCAGAGCAGACAGGCAAGCAAACAAAAACATCTCTCCAGAAGTTTCCTGATTTTTAAGCAAACTCCATTTTTACTGCATTTATCTTATCTATACTACTTGCAAATTCCATTTTTAATTGCATTTATCCTATCTATAGTATTTGCACTGTAATTGTGATGGAGAAGAGACACTTACATGCACCAAATTTTAGAAAAGGAAATATTAATGGACATAAATAAAGGCAAAAAAGCTACTTTATAGCATTGTGCATGTAATTCACAGTGAGAGTTTCCCAGGCCCTGGCTCTTTCAAATATGGATTGTGTCAGGGTTTCACTCTGAACTCAATGCCTCACATTTCGCAACAGAAAATTTCCAAATCAGTGGTAACAGGCCTTCAGCCTGCAACACAAACAGTGGAAATGAGGTAGAAGCGACACTGGTTATCCCAAAAGGCTGCTAAAAGCTGGAATGTGGGTACAGAAGCCAATCCTCCAGGCACGTTTCTTGGTCCCCTGACTTCTAGAACTCTGAGCACATCATTGATTCTCACTCTTCAGGTACTCAGGGATGCCCTGAGGTGTGTGACTTCAGCAAGCAGCTCCAGGGGGTCACAGGATAACACGGGAACGTTGAGGAGATGCTGAAGAAATGGAGTCAGTTCACCTCCACCCCTTCACAGCCCTTCCCAAGGACTGAGGCAGAAGCAGTTCTGTATTTCTTTGCTGATGAGCAAAGATTAAATTGCCAGAAGAGATGTTTTCAACACACAAACTTGGCATGAAAAGGTACCAGGATTTCACACATTTCTTACTTAGATGACATTCCAGTTGAACATTCTGTAATTCCTCATCCTACCTGGAAGCAGCTGGAGAGATGCTTTCATATCTGAGAAGGGAGAGAGGCCAGTTCTGGGAATTTATTTCCCAAGAGATTTAAAATAAAAAGGCCAGCGGTCTGACTAGTCAGGGGTGATCCAGAGCTTGGACAGGAGATTTTTCTTTGAAGTAGTTTGAGAAACTGAAACAGCCAAGTTGAAAGGCTGAAAGCGTCCTCTTTTGCATTAGGAATTGTGCTGTTCAGACAATAAAGTGGGAACTCTCTGAATTATAGGAAGGAGCAGATCAAGCTGAGGCTGTGGCTGGGATAAGGTGAATCACCTTTTCCTTTTACCAGGAAAGGGAAGAAATTGTTCCATGTGCCCAGTGCTTTGTGCTCTGCACTGCCAGGGCATCAGCAATGCCAGGTTCACAACCACAGTGAGGGAGGGAGGGAGGGAGGGAGGAACTTTGGTCCCATCTAGACCTTTCCTAAAAGCAGATGCCTAAAACCGTGTGAGTTTTGTTCTCTCAGGAGCAGCTGGTGATGCATGTGTGGTCCTGGCCTCTGTGAGAGGTGAGTATGGTGCTCTTGACGGGCCTGATGGGAGGAAGGAGCTTTCTCTGGCATTAGAACAAATTCCTCTAAGAGCAGGGAGAGATTTGCCCTCTGTCTGGACACTGCAATGAGCAGTGCACACAGGAAAGACTGAAAAAATATTTGAAACCACAAATTGAGTGGAGGCTCCTGAGCAGCAAGAGCTGCTGCAATTTCACCATCTGTTCTTTCGGACTAACCAGAACAGCTCTGAGGAGTGAAGGCAGATGGACCAGAGACATGTTTTTGGGGGGACGATCTGCAGCAGCAGGACCAGAGAGGTCAGCTTTAGTCAGGCTTTTTTCTGTCCTGTCATGCCCTAGACAGCTGTGTGGGGCGCAGTGATGGAGTCCAGTGATGAAGAACTTTACAGACACCAGTTCCAGTGTTCCCTGGGTGTTTGCATCAGTGCTGACTGAGGACTTGGAGCATTTTGTCACCCCATTTTGTCACACCTGCTTGGTGTGACATCCAGTCATGGTATGAGCCCCAGACCTGGATACCAAGTGAGGGTGGGCTCGTGTTTCCTCCCTGGTGCATGTCATAGCTCTGCCTGCATGAAAGGGGAGCAGGAGCAGAGCTGGAGGCTGCTGTGCTCTCCCAGGGCTGTGCTCATCAGGTGTGCAGTGTGTGCTGTACCAAGCGCTTGTTGTTACAGAGTTATGCTGTTGGCATTTAGATGTCACAGAATAGGAAACAACCCGTAATTACACACTAATTGTTCTGCCAGAGTTTTATTCTTTCATAATATTGCATGAAGAACTTTTATCTCCCCTCAGCATTATGGTGGCTATTATCCCCCCAGGATGCCCCTCCAGCACTGCACCAACCCTGATTACTGTTCTGGGAACTGCCTATCCCTGTCCCGACTCCAGGCACATCCTACCCTGCATGCTGTCTTCAGGATGAGCACTGGGATGGGTGATTTAGGTAGGATGTGTCACAGACGGTGCCCAAAAGGCACATCAGAAGATGTGTCATTTTTCACAGCACAGCTCCAAGCCCTGCTGGTTCTGGCAAAGGCTCAACTTTTGTTGCCCAAACCACAGTTTCCTCCTACAGACAGCAAGACTCAGCAAAGACTGGGACTCCCAGTGCTTCTGTTTCTTTGTGCTAAAGGCTAATGTTTCCACCCACTTCTCTCTCCTTTTGCTCATCCAGGCAGAATTCCTGGAGGATTGGGCACACTGGAGCAGATGGCAGAGTTTATTGGTGACAGCAAGAGTTGTGAACCCGGACCTGGTGCTGTGGCCGATGCCCAAGCCCTGCAGGGGCCGTGGGGTGCACAGGTGATGCCATCCATGGGCGCTGGGCTCAGTGGGAAGGGAAGGGACACTTTGGGCCCATTGTCCCGCGGCACTTCCAGGCTGCCACAGCCAGCCCAGAGCAGCACTGCTGGGTGGGGAATCCCCTGGCACACGGGATGACAACGTTTGTTTGCACAGGCTGTGTAAGATACACTATGTGCCGTGCACACCTGGCCTCACTCAAACCAAATGCCTGCAGCTACAGGGGTTTAAGAGTGAGGGGAAAGTGGCACCACAAGGCTTGCACAGAGCATCTTTTCCCACTCTGGTATTCTCTGCAGAGCTGGATAAATCGCCAGTGGTTTGGTTCATTCACTTATCAAATCAGTCCAATGCATGTTGCTTCAGATTTTTTTTTTCTATTCAGGCTCCTGAGCCCTTCCCGAACCTACCTGGGGCAGAGTCTGAAGGATGCACCTATTAAAATGTTAGTAGGGACAATTCACAAATAAACTGTACTCAGAAAGGAGAGGCTCCTGAATGGATGGCCCTGGCCAGGCACCTCATTTGCAGTATCTGTTTTCATCTGTTTGATTATTTTGGGGCAGTGAGAGGCTTTTTCCTTGAGGTCTCAGGTTGTGAGCACAGCAAGGAAGCTGTGGGGAAGGGAGAAGGGATAATTTTCCTGCTTATGAAAGTAGCCTCATTTCACTTTCTTTAAAAGCTCAAATTACAGTTATTAGCTGAAGAAAAATCAACAGTTCCTTTGTGTCCTAAAGGCATTTGCAAGACACGGTGCATCAGAGATTTAAGAGCAACAGATCTTTAAAAG
The DNA here is from genome assembly GCA_013389985.1 of Dryoscopus gambensis. NCBI lineage: Eukaryota > Metazoa > Chordata > Aves > Passeriformes > Malaconotidae > Dryoscopus > Dryoscopus gambensis. Next base: position 261,223 of record WEIT01039882.1, read on the forward strand.
AGATTATACAAACCAGAGAGGAAGGTACCCAAAAGCCAGGAGGAAACTCTGCCAGCGAGACAGGGAAGAGAGGATCCTGAGCTGAACCACAGAGCTGGCTGTGCTCCCTGAACCTGGAATTAACAAACAATCCCTGTCCTCACACGAGCATGGGGAAGCATCATTTCCCTGTGACAGTGTTGCCCCAGGCTCGATGTCACAAGAAGAGGTTGGAGCTCCTTAAGCCTGGCACCACCAGGTCCCTCAGGCACCCACTGCCTGTCCTGTTCCCCGAGGGAGGAGGCTGGAGATATTCTCATCTCCAAGCCTGAAATGGTTTCACCCACAGAAATCCACATCACTGCATTCCTCTTAATTGTTTTCCATTCCTTCAGTCTCCTACGTTTTCCATAACTCTGTTCCTTTCCACATCGTTGGCACAGATGTGATGCAACCCAGGTCCATGAGCTGGTCCCTCTGGGACTGTTCACAGAAATCAGCAGAAAACCACCAGGGTTTCTTTTTTACATTTTTGTGTTCATGAAGACAAACCCAGGTCGATTTTGCATCTGTTTAATTCGTTGACAGCTGTGTTTTTTTGCTTGATCTCTGAGGGCATAAATCCAGAAAGCCTCAAAGCAATTCACTTCTTGGCTGTGACTTCGAAACAGGAAACATGAAACATGTGAAGGTGATTTTGAGAGAACTTCTCTCTCCTTTGTCTTTCTGATTGAGCAATAACTTCGGCTTCTGTCAGTCTGACTCATACCCCATCTCTGCTGGCATTTGTCAGCCCTCAGGCTGCTCAGCAGAGCCACCAGCACCTTCCTGCCTGGTCTGGAGGGGTCTTCTTCTGGAGTGCAGAACTGGGAATCACCTCCTCACCATCACTTGCAATTCAAAATCTGGCCATTGCCTGGGGCCCCAAACCCTGAAACCAGTCTCTCAAAACCACTTGTGGTTTCTGTAATTCCACTTCTCCACATTCACTGGCACCACACAGATGCAGCCTCTGTGCCCCGGCACTAACAGCAGAAGTTTTATGGGTTTAATATTTGTAGGCTACAAAGCCCCAGGGAATGGAAAGGAGTTTTTCACAGATTTGGCTAAAAGGATCACTTTCTTTTAGGATTGTTTATTAAATATGAGAAGCCTCAGAGTTCAATCTGTTCGTAGGACTAAGGGAGTGCCCAGTGAGGCTGTGTGAGAGGGATGAGCTGCAAGGACATCCTGAAGCCAGTGCTGAACTGCCTGAGCACCCAGCCCAGGCACAATGCTGCTAACCTGGCCACGGGGCTGCACAGACAGCCCTTTCCAAAAACAGCCCTGCCAGCACCTAGGGACCTGACCATTCCCATTTGGGGATCTCAGGAAAATGATGACCTCTCCTTCCTGATGTTTCAGAGAGTGGGTGGTGGCAGGTATTCACAGAGGATGGCAGTGCCAGGTGACACCAGCAGAGAAGGAAATGCTGATGTGTGTTAACAAAACATGGAATGTTCATTTAAAAAATTAATGTCTGTGGCCATCAAAACATTTAGATTTAAGTCAAGCTGGAAGAAAATATTTTATATAAGTGTCAAGCTGTGTAGCCTCTTAAATACACACCTCAGTCACATCCTGAACATCACAGTTACTGAAGGAGTCTGTGAAGGGAATATTAACCAGTCATCACAGCAAACCTCACAATTTTGACAACAAAATCCCCCGTGAGTGCATTGGGCAGACACACATCCCCCCCAGCCCAGCCCCAGGCTGGTGATGGACACAGACCAGCTCAGGGACTGGCAGGAGGAGCTGCTTCAGCGGGGTGATTTAACGCTGTTGTTATCTGCACTAATAACTGCTGGATCATCAGTGCCACAGAGCAAAGCGGCCAAGGAAATAATTACCTGCAATTATCCTGCACAGCGTTCCAGGTTTGAGCCAAAACAAAAGCTTTTTCCTGTGACTGCAGGAGTTTGTCTTGGTTTTGCTCCCTGATCCCACAAAGCCAGTTCCTGTAATGGGTTTGAGGAAGTAAATGAACCGCAGCTTCCCCTTCAGGACATTTGTGCCAGGTTCGTCCCTTCTCTCCCACACTCAGTTCCATGACACAGCCCACACTGAGGACTCCCAGCATTGCTGTGAGACAGCAGCAGTGGGATGAAATGCTGGGATTGTATCTGTGTTAGGGTCGCTCCAGAGCACCAAAATACACAGCCCCTTGGATTATGTGAGCAGACACCCATGCCCACACTCCCAGTCCTTCCCACAAAAGTGCAGCAAGGGACAGGAGCTGCCATGCCTCCCAAACCTGGGGCCACAGAGGGCAGGGGTGTGAGGCTGAGCAGAACACAGAGGGTCTGATGCAGGCTGCCAGAGGAGCCCTAAGGAAACCAAATGGAAAGAGAATAAGAGAACAATTATCCTTTAAAATTGACCCAAAGGTGAATGTAATGTGAAGTAGTGAAAAACTGCATGGATTGTCATCTGCCAAAGGACAGCTTAAGGTTTCCCAGAGTGAAGGGGGAAATAGTGTTTGCCACAGCAAGTCAAAGCCTGAGGGCAGAGTGCTTCCCCTTGGGCTGAGGCAAAAGGCATTTTATCCACCCAGGTTTGCACAGCACAGGCTTGGAAATTTGCCTGTGAAATGCTGGACTTGAATCATCCAGCATCAGAATGATCCTTCACACTTTGGGTATGTGCCTCAGTGTCTGGTATTAATAGGACACCTCTGTCTTGAACTGAAATCTAATCTAATAAAAAAGAGAGCTCTCACCTTGTCCTTTCCTCCATTCCACAGGTTAGGGGGCCCTTAGCACAATTGCTCTTTCAATTTGAAAATGCATTTCTGACAGATTGCAGAGACATCAGGAGCAAGCGTGGAGCTGGCAGCAAATTGTGGCTACTGCTGACCATCAGGGAGACCCTGGATCTCCCAACCTGATCATCGGGGAGTTACCAGACACCCCAGACTTATTGTAGGAAAGGTTTGGGATCTCCCCGTCCAGGACTGGGTAAGCCTTCTCCCTGAGCAGTGACACTGCTTGTTTGAGGCAGGGGTGGCTACAGGAAAGACAGCACGAGGAGGTCACTACCCCACGTTCAGGGAAGGCATTCCTCTGCCCCAGCCCAAGGCAAGCAGGAAAGGCTGTGGATCTCACTGCCATCGCTCTGCTCCCATCCTCCTGAGGGTGAGGAATAAAGGACCCCTCATCCTCAGCTCTCCTTGCCCTGGGGGAACAGTGAAGCCTGTGGCTCGGCTGGGGACACTGGGCACCCACAGTCCGGGGTCCCAGAGCAGACCCACTCACTGCTGGGGGACTTTCAGCCTCTGCGCCTTCCCACCCCGGGGTCTCTCACCTGCACCCCCCATCCCCTGCCTGGGCTCCTTCCTCCTCCTCCTCCTCCCTGTTCGGCTCAGCGGTGCGCTAGGACCCGGCGGGCGCCGGCGGAGGATGCCGGCGAGAAGAGATGCGGGGTCCCGGGGACCGAGGTAGCCCTGGGGGGCTGTGGGCTGTCCTGAGGGAGTCCTGGTGGTTCCCGGGGGTCCCGGAGCTAAGAAAAGTCCCGGAAGGCCCCGGGAGCCTGGGAGTCCTAGACAGTCCCGGGTGGTTCACAGGAGCTCCTGGGTGGTCCCGGGGACTGGGGGGATCCTGGCCGCTCCCTGCCCCTCCAGGCGGAGAGTTTGCAGAGGAGAGGGATGCAAGGAGCCGGGCGGCAGCAAGACTTGGGGCGAATCGTGGAAAAAAAAGGGGGAGGGAGGAGCCGGGGTGGGCGGGAAGGCGGGGAGGGGNCCGGGAGCCGCGCTGGGCGGCGGCAACCAGAGCCTGGGCAGGATGCCCCGGCAGCCCCTGGAGCTGCAGGTGGTCACCATCCTGCTGGTGCTGCTCATCTGCGGCGCGGGCATCGCGGGCAACGCCATGGTGGTGCTGGTGGTGCTGCGCACCAAGCACATGGTGACCCCCACCAACTGCTACCTGGTGAGCCTGGCCGTGGCCGACCTCATCGTGCTGCTGGCGGCCGGGCTGCCCAACATCTCCGAAGTGGTGGCTTCTTGGGTGTACGGCTATGCCGGCTGCCTCTGCATCACTTACCTGCAGTACCTGGGCATCAACATCTCCGCCTGGTCCATCGCCGCCTTCACGGTGGAGCGGTACATCGCCATCTGCCACGCCATCAAGGCGCAGCTCCTGTGCACCGTGTCCCGCGCCAAGCGCATCATCGCCTCGCTGTGGCTCTTCACCTCCCTCTATTGCCTCATGTGGTTCTTCCTGGTGGACACCACCCAGGTCACCTTCTCGGATGGGGCGCAGGTCATCTGTGGCTACCGGGTCTCCAGAAGCCTTTACATGCCCATTTACTTCTTGGATTTTGCTGTCTTCTACGTCATCCCACTGGGGCTGGCAACTGTCCTCTACGGCCTCATTGCCCGCATCCTCTTCGTGAGCCCCCTGCCCGGCACCCCGCAGCATTCCTTCCTGGGCTCCATGCACCAGGGCAGCTCCCTCAAGCTCTCTGGCCGGGGCAACAGGGGGGCCCTGAGCTCCCGCAAGCAGGTAGGGGCTCCCCGCTGTGCTGGGCACGCCGGGCTGCAGGGGCTCAGGGCTTTGAGGGGCATTCTGGCAGGGGGCGAGGTGCCACAACACTTTGCTTCCCTTTGTGGAGGGAGTGGGGAGTCTTAGTTTGCTGCAAAGAAGCCCCTCGAGCCCAGCTGGGGTCTGGCAGCACAGATGGGCTCCCCCTGCTTTGGTCGGGCTTGGTAGAGCAGGACAGGGCTTCAGCCGGGGAGAGGCAGGAGTGCGGGCACTTTGCTGGCTAATTAGTTACTGATTGCCAGCCGGAGGAAGACAGGGCTGGGTCACGTTATGCCAGTGGGACTCATCTCTCAGCCAGTGTCCTGTGCAGGTGAGCTCAGATTTAAAGGAGCAGAGAGAAGGGAGAACTGTCTTCCCCCGGAGCCCAGCCCTGGCTGCAGCCCCCCAGTACCTGCAGCTGGGGGAGTCACCTCAGTGTCACAGGGGTGTGTTTGCATTTCGGTGATTCCTGTGTCTCTCAGCTGCCTGCTATCTCCCCAGTCCTTCTCCTCCCGCCTCCTTCTGTCCTCATTGCTCGTTCTTCTCTGTTCACATGGACAATCACTGCCTCGTGTCCCATCTTTTTGGACAGGTCAGTATCCAGACATGGCACAGTGAGGAAACCTTCTCAGTCTGAATAGGCAGAGGCTATTTCCTTTTAAAGGAAAGGGCTAAATCTGGGAGTTTTGCTTGAGTCCTTGAAATCACTTATTCTGTTGTGATTTCCAGATAGCCCAAAGTAGATTTCAGCCTGCCCTAAAGTCCTCATATTTCCAGCTCAGTATCTTGTTGCCTGCCCTGCACAGGAACCTCCATTCCCCAGGAGAAACAAGTCAGGGTCACAGAGGGGAAGCAAACAGTGCAGAGAACATGTATTTCTTCATGAACTTCTAAATCTTTCCAGTTCAGCTTTTCCTCCCTTTTTCTCCAGCACTGAAAGGTTTAAGGCAAGTGCTGACTTCTTCAAAAGCATTTGCCTGCTCTCCCATGGCCACTGGCTGCTCCCGGAGCCTCGGGCAGGGTGTTTGACAGCGAGGGCTCTCGACTGGTCCATGGATCTCTCCTTCCAGAGCAGCTGCTGGAGGGGCTGTGCCGCTCCCCCTGCAGTGCTGTGCCGTGGAGTGGCACAGGGTGCTCCAGCATCTTTAGGACAAGTGGCTGTTGGGGCGGGATGATGACATTCCAGCTCCTGGAAACACCTTGTGCTCTCTTTACTGTTACACCATGAGTTTACTGAAGATTGTCATTACCTCCCAAAATATCTTAGCATGCAAAGACTTCCCCTGAACAGCCTGACATCACAGTGCTGGCATCATAAGGAATAAAGGTGGCACTAAGTTTTTAAACTGTAAAACAGTTTTCCAGGGCTTCCAGTTGGTGGGTGTGTGCAGCTCTCAAGGTCCCTCTGACCAGAGTACAGACACTCATCAGCATTCCTCCCCTGGCCTCTCTTTATAGGGGAACTAGCTCTTCCAGGCCCCATGCCCAGAGTTCCCAGGGAAAGGTCCTAAAGGGGCTATCTCACAAGTTCCCATTTTTCTCCCTTGCCTGGATGGCTGGGGGAGCTTTTCTGTGGCTGTGCTCCTACACAGCCCCAGAACTGCACTGCTTTTGAGGTGTGAAAATGCTGCTGTTCTCTCACCAGTGCTTCTAAAAGCACCCAAGTCCAGAGCAGGACAACACAAGGTGGGAGCTTTGCTGCACTTACCGTTTATACAAACACCTCCAAGTCCGTATTTCATCTCCCAGATAGGGACCACTAGAGGGAGTGGGGTTCCTAAAAAAAGGATTTACAACTCAGGATGATGGTGCAGGATCAAGGAGGGAGGATACTGGCTGGGGAGAAGCAACTGTGGCTTCCAGGACGGGGGCAGAGGCTGGACACGGCTTTGTGAGACACCACTTGTACATTCTCTCTTATCTTTCCCAAAAGGCAACAAATTGTGGCAGCAAACAAGCTTCAGTCTTAGCAACAGCCTCAGCACTCACTGTATCACTGCAAGATATTATTTTTGGAAGTGTCCTCACATTTCCATTAAACCACACTCAGCAAACCCCTTCTATTTTGGCCTCAGCTTGGTAATAGTCCCTTTCTTCCAGGCAAAGTTTTGTTGCCATTACCAATGACCGCCAGTTTCTACTCATGGCATCACAGGAAGGCATAGTTTCTTGTTTCTTTTGATGAAGTAAAAAAGCACTCCAAGAAAAGCTGAGAGACTCTAAATGTGATCTCAGTGCTTATGTCCATACTAAGAACTGGATTATTGCACAACTTCCCTTCTGACTTTTGAAACACCACTGCCTAGATATGCATGTGGCATCACTGTTTAGTCATATTTTCCTCCTTGAGGACACGTGTATTTCATTAGTATTTGTTGGAGGAGGATCGTCACTTACCGGAAATAGCTGTTGAAATTATTAGGATGGCTGGTGTTTCAGTGCAAAACCCCAATTTCCTAAACAAGCTTATGTTGAGCTGAGGGCAATTACTACTCACTTCTGAGTTCTCAGTTTCTTTTTGTTCCCAATATGTTTATGTAGTACTTCCCTAGTGTGCTGAAAATTAAAATACCCCGTGGCCAGTAGCTAAGTAACCCCTATAACACCACAAGTAGTGCAGGATTCCTGACAGTCTCCTCTGCTTCCAGGGTTGCTCTGTACCAGAAGCCTATTCCCTGGAACAGTGTGGGTGGTGTAGGAAACCAGGAAACCCTAGGGAAGGAGATGAGGTACATCCCAGGACACCCCTAAAACTGAGGTCTCCACCTTTAGACAAGTATTTTCCCCATTAATTTACTGTCATGTACAATTTTCAAATTTGCTTTCTGGTACAGAAATTCCCATGGTTATCCCAGCTCATTTCCAGGATGGTGAATACTTTTTCTAAAGAGTTTTAAATGTTCTTCAATGGCAGATGAAAACCTATAATTTCAGGTTTTATTTATGCAAAAGGATTTCCTGATTAAAATGGTTTCAGCAAGAAATAGCGCCACGGCTTGGGTGTTTCTTTTAAATGCTCAGAGAGAGAAACTAGCTGTCTGCACCACTTCTCCAGTGGTGGGAAAGTTCTGCTGGAGATTCAGCACCATCTGGCTATTTCTCTTTTTGCATCTCCCCGCCATCAAGGTGACCAAGATGCTGGCTGTCGTGGTGGCCCTCTTTGCCGTGCTGTGGCTGCCTTACCGCACGCTGGTGGTGGTGAACTCCTTCGTGGACCCTCCGTATCTGAACACCTGGTTCCTCCTCTTCTGCCGCCTGTGCATCTACCTGAACAGCGCCATCAACCCCATCATCTACAACCTCATGTCACAGAAGTTCAGGGCTGCCTTCAGGAAGTTATACAAGTGCCAGGAGAAGAGTGCTGAACACCCTGCCCCATCCACCATCCCGGTGTACTACAGCGCTGTAAAGGACTGTTCTCATGACAGCTCAGACCACAATCTCACCGAGCAGGAGGATCTCAGCAGACTCCCTGCTCCTGCAAAGAAGAACAAACCAACCCTATGAGCCTGAAACAACGCAGGCAGTGGGAGCTATGTGGCTGTACACACTCTGCTGGGAGAGTGCCAAGAGGAATTGCTTGGGCATTGCAGCAAGCTTCATTCAATACTTCTTCAGGGCATTTAACAAAACATATTGTTATATGTTTGTGTTATATTGTTATAGGCAAATTAATGCTGATTTATTCTTGTTTGGTGAAGTGTTAGGCACACATCAATATTTAGCATCTCTAAAGCATCTATTGTTAAATATAGCAGTGCAACCCCGTTTTGTGTTACGTGCAAGTGCTGAGCTGGGCCAAAGCATTGAAAGGAATCCCAGTAACCGAAGGGCATTCAAGGAAAAAATACACCTCTTTTTAGAGTGAGTCTCTCCTACCCAAATTTACATGCCTTTAACACAGACACCCCATGGAAGCTGCTCCTCTGGAGTCCTTTTGACGTTAAAGGGGACAATTAGGCACTTCCATCTGTCTCCTCTCATCTCAACACTTTCCTGCGAGGAATACACATCCCTACAGAGGAGATGAATGCCTCCAAGATGTGACTACTTCTGGCAATTGACTGTAAAGAGACTCTCAGGAGAGACTCCTACATTAGTAATAACCAAAGTTGGGTGTCGTGAACCTCATGTCATGTCTCTGGAAACATTGCAGTGCTGGTAGCACAGAAACCCAAGGTCCAGACCAGTTGGATTTGCTACAATGAACAAATAATGAACAAACTAATAAGTGAATGTTTCCTAATGTAACAGAAGTACTTCCAGATTTGTGGTCTGAGTTTCTTTTGGATAACTTTGCCTTTCTTGTCGAAATTCCTCTGGTTGCTTCAGCTGGAAACTTTACTCTTGTCCTGAAAGCCCCAGTGTGGTGTAGTCATGTACCACAGAGCAGTGTTGCTCTCTGCCCCAGCTACAGTTGCATTTCAATGGCAGGTGAAGAAATTCTCTTATTTCCTGGGAATAACTTATGAAGTCCATTAAGTGTTTTGTGATTCATGACACAAATATTTATTGCTGCTGTCATCTTGTAAGCAAAGTAGATATTCATACCCTGCAGCATCCAAGAGACCAGTCCAAGGACACTTGACCCAGACGTACAAGAGACTATCTGGACTATGAATAAAATCAAAAAGATTACACATGAGCCAAACCCTAGGGCTATTGCCAAATAAAACAAGTGTCTGCCACCAGTAAACCTCAAGTGACTGCAAAGTATTACTTGAACAGCCAATGCAGCCTCACTAGTCAACACTGACTTTCACCAAACTATAGCGGTAAAAGAGCTTAGAATTTTGCATCCACTCGGGAAAATGTGTGTGTGATATTTTCAAGAGCACAAGATGTTAATTAACCATTCTGCATCTACAGGAAATCACTTTGCTGGGTGAGTCAGGACAAGACCTCAAGTTCCCTCAGTGTGTTGGAATTGTGCAGGACCTATTTTGCTGTGTGTAGGAAGGTTTTGCATGTATGATTATTTTATATTGCATGCTATTAAACTGTCTACATTTCCCCTAAAATAGCTATAGATGAGGGAATAGAACACTGGCTTTTTGCAATTGTTTTAAACATAATGCATTTGGAATTTAAGGATTAATGCTATTTTTGCACTTGTTTTGTGTATACTGTGAATTTAGGAACAGAGTTCCTATTTATTGTTGTTAAGAAAGTTCTGCACAGAGATTTGGGATTTACTTCTTGAAGAAAATGGAGATGTTTTTGCTAACATATGAGGATTTGCTTGTAACAATCTTTTTTATAATACAGACTATCCCCCCCTTAGAACAGGATTTTCCTTAGCTGTTCAGAACAAGCTATTGATAAAAGCATCTGCAGACAAACCAGAGCAGTAAGGATCAGGGTAAGGTGGTGGAGGAGGAGAAAGGGGATCCCTGGGTGACTGCTGGTGCTTCCCTGGGGCCTTGAGCACAGGCAGCATCTTCTTGGGGATGGGCTGTTCTGTGTCCTCCAGCCCTTCACCCTGAACTGCAAGTGCAGAGAGTTGGGTGTGAGAAGAGGATTTACTGCTGGAGCTTGGAAACCCACCTGCATCCCCACCTAAGGCATTTCTCAGGCATGGGATGTGCAGTTGGACAGACAGCCTTGATCGCTGCGAACACAAGGAGCAGCTTAATTCTGAAGCATCTCCAGCAGGATGTTTTCCACCTCATCATCACATTTCCTATCTTCACTCTTTCCCTTTGTACTTCTCCCCACAGACAGAGACACCCAAAAGCACTATTCTCTTAATTAAATTTCAGCCTCAGGCCAACAGCTAATTGATAGTTCTGAAATATTCGTTCAACATACTTGAGATTCAATGAAAATTGAATCTCTTCTCCCCTTTCTGCTTGTAGCTGCCAAGTACTGCATGACCCTTCGCTATTTTTTGAGAAGTAATTGGCAGACAAATTATCCTGGAACCACGAGACATCCAACAAATGCACCAGAGCGTTAAACTCTGTAGATGAGGAGTGAGTTCCTTCTCCTTCCCCCTGCATGTGTTCTGACACTTAGGAGGAGCTGAGAGACTTTTAGGTGGAAGTGGAGGCATAAGGTCAGCACTCAGCTTGCTAAGGAGATGCTGGCTGAGAGGACAGGCAGCTGCATGCTGCTGGGAAATAAATCACTAGCAGAAAGGAATTAAAAGAAATAACTCATCACTGTAACTTCCTTTGGATATTCAGGGCATGCATCAAAACCTTAATTCTTTATAAGAAATCAGAGAGCTCTCTTGAAGCTTCAGCCTGCATTACCTTGTACCTTACAACATCCCACCCTGCTCGTAAAGTCTCAAGCTGTATTTTACCCTCATCATTCATTTGTCTCAACAGCATGAGTGTGGGCTGTGAGTTTATAAACATGCCAGCAAATAAAGAATCTATTGCTCCTAAGTAATTTATCGCATTGAAGTGCAACTCAACATGATCTAACCTGTTACTCTCCTAATTACGGCTCATTATTTCTAACCCCTGCCCTTTCAGGAGTTGTTAACCGGGTAAAACACCATCTGGTTTCTTCAATTACAAACAAGTAAGTCCCTGACAGGAGAGGAGGGATCTGGCAGTGCTGCAGAGCACTGGGGTGAGGGGAAGAATTTGTGAGTAGAGCAGAGGAGGGGATGGAGGAGGCGGAGGCTTGGGGAAGAGCTGATGGGAGAGTGGTGAGTGAGGTCTCTGGGCCTGAAGAGCCATAGGCTGGATGAAGCTCCCAGCATTCACTGGGGAGTTTCAGTTTAGGAGACACCACATCCAGCACATTTACCTGAATTTGGTGGGTCCCAGTGATAGAGGTCACACAGTAATTGCCTCTATGCAGGGCATGGATGGCACCTCAGCAAGGGTTATTTACTCTGGCAAAACACACAAGTTTAAGTAACTCACCAAAATCTTCAGTTAAAGCCCCTACCAGATTGTCTTCTTACTTTGTCTCTAGATTTGGGTGGTGGGAAATTGGGGAAGTAGGGCATCTATGCCAGCCTGTGTCAGAGGAGAGTGGCCAGGCAGGTGTATTTTTGGGAGAGCCTCTCCCCGATGATGCTGGCCAGCACTCTGAAAGCCAGCCTGCCCCAGGGCCACATTACAGAGTAACCCACAAAATACCAGCAGTTCCCTAAAAAAGGGGATTAAAGTACCATAAGGGCGCCCAGCACCTCCCTGCAACCAGAACAGGCTTCTACTCTGTGGTACCAGACCTTGTTACTAAGATAAAATAGTGGTACCTTTAAATGAATAATACTCAGATCATCGACGTGGATGCTGAGCAATTTTTAAATTTTTAAAAGCCACAAAAAACGGTGGACCACACATTAGGGAAAGAAATGGATGCAGCCCTTTTTCAATGTGGTCTGGCCCAGCTGCTTCTTTGAACTAATTACTTCAAGCAGATCACAATTAAAGAGCTGCTAATAAAATCTGGGGATAGTCCTACAGCAATATTAATGTAATCACTCACAGTTACTTGTTTATTTTGTAATTCCTGTTTCCCAAGGCTTCTGGAGGGTTCTTGGGCCAGCCCTGCCCACGGACCTGCCTCCAGGCTTGCACTCAGGGGTTGCTCCTCGGGACTCTTCAAACCAAGGCAGGAGTTCCAGGAGAGCCCTGGGACACACCACGGATCAAAGCTTGCCAGTCCTGTGGGACTGACTTTAATTTACTAAAATATCCTCAGTTTAGCAGTTTACCAGCTCTGCACATTTCTGCCTTGCCAGGGTTTAAATGAAGATTTCAATGGGAGGGCATTGCCTGTGCCCCAAATCCGGGGTGTTTTCCCAGATGCTGCCTGAGGGAGGGAACATGATGGCAACACCACAGGTCCCTGTGCCATGGGTGATGGGCAGAAGTATTAAGGACAATCTGTGCTTTATAACTGCTGAATTTTCTTTAATAATCACCTGATCAATTGGGCTCTGAATGTGCTGTTTCTATAGAGACAGGGGATGCTTTGAGTGCACCAGTGGCCACTCGCTGCTCTCCCAATAGGGAATCAATGCCTGAGAACGTAAGCTGTGAAGCCTATAAAAACTTCACCCTCTCAAGGAGAAGGCCCTGGGGTGGTCCTAGTTTTGAGGTCCTCAGCAAGGGCCCACTGTGCTCCCAAGCTGGCTGATCCTGTCCTTGTGGGCACGGTGTGGTGGTTGCTCAGAGGAAGTAAATTAAAAGCGACATTTTCCAGCTGTGCAGTGCCAGCATTTCTGGCAGCAGAGGACAGGAGAGGGTGGCCACAGTATGGCCCCTTGCTGCCAGCCCCGAGCTGGGCATGGGATGCCCTTGCTGGTGGTGTCATTAATGCTCCTGGGACTCAAGCTAGCTTCCTCCAGGAAGGGTCCTGAAGCAAAGGCAGTGGTGTAGAGCCAGACCCATTCCTGGTTCCTGGGCCAGAGAGGAGCACAGGAACCCTTTCAGCACCTTCTCAGTGTCAGGGTCACCTTCACCCCAGCTCTGACCCTTTCTCTTGTGCGAAGATGAAGTCCAAAAGAGAGGGTTGCTCCTGAGAGCCCCCATGCCCCACAAGGACAGTGGAGGACAACGTGGCTGTCCCCAGGATGCCTGGGCAGGTCACTGTCAAAGGACACTGGGGCTCAGATTGCACCTTCCCTCCTACCAGTGGAGGGTAAGGCTCCTGCTCTTCGACACAGGATCAGGCCAGTGCCTTTAGCCTGGTTCTCACATGTCAGACACCTCCCTGCCTGCACTCAGGGACACTTGGCTGGACACTGTGGGGATGTTATCCCTGAAACCAGCAGCTATTGAGGCAGAGAGCCCAGCACTGTTCCCCCTACCCTGGGGAAGGTGCAGGCTTTTTGTTCTGCTGTTATGAATACTCATAAAGCACTGTGTCATTGCTTCAGCAGCAGACCCACCTCCCTCCCTGCTGCCTCTGCCACACATGAGCCAAAGACCTGATCCATTCATCAGCCTGAGATTTATGAGGTGCACAAGGCTCCAGTTACCCTGCTGCCCCCAACTGATGAATGAGATGGAGCTGGTTCCTTCCATACCAGAAGCAAAGCAAGCCCAGAGGAGAGTAAAGCCATCATTTCACCAAACTCAGCTCTCTAAGTCTCTACCAGGGCATGAATTCTTCTGCCACGAGACCCCTCACACCCACAGAAGCCAGGGGCAGCACTCCTGCCCATGAAGGCTGAGCCTGTGTCCCACCAGCCTCTCTGCACAGCCCGGCTTTGCTCATGTGAGACACTCCAGAAATAGAAAAAGGATTGAAGGTTTCGGCTACTCTGGATTCCTCAGGCCCCAGGGCCCTGCTGCCCTGGGCTGGTCCTAGGCTCTGCTCTTCCATCCTGCCCCATAAATCACCCAGCTGCCATTTCCTTCTACCTCGTGCCTGGCTTTCCTCTCACCCTGGCTGTTTCAGGAGGCTGAGCAGGAGGATGGGGCACAGACAGTGGAGAGTCACTCCTCCCCAAAGCCAGGAGGAGCAGCCAGTGATGCACAGCTTGGAATGAACTTGGCAGCAGTCCTGGGGTCGGGAGAAAGCAAAGAGACCTGTCAGCGGCCATCTGCATGGTCTGGGCATGCGAGCTGCCTTTTCTCCTGGCCCAGTTCAACGCCTGCCAGAGGCCAGCACGATGGGTGCACATGGAGTGTGCTCAGAGAGTCGCAGGGTTCTTAAAGGCAGCCTAAAAGCAGTTAGTGAAAACAACTCTCTTTGCAAAGTACCCCCAACAATAAAAAAATGCAAAATTTTGGAATAGATAATTAAGAAAAAGCTAAAAATCATCCAGATGCCACCAATGCAATTCTGCACTACTCTCTGCTTTAAGACTGGGGTGAATGTGTCAACATGGAAGGAAACCTGGAGATTCCCCTGCAAAAATCCACATGGATAGAGTGAGCAGATAACTGTTTATTATTGCACATAATCCAGCAGAACAACCGACAGAAAACTCTGGACAGTAGTACACAGATTGTGATGAAGATATTTTTGTGTGAAGAGTGAAAGGTATCTGCATCTTTGTAAGACCTGAAAAGTATAACACAAAATCCTAGTCAGTTTTGAAAGCATGCAGTTTGAGGTAAATCTGGTATTTTGCATCTAAGAAAATGAAATCCCTAAGGGGCTCTCTCTCTATGTTTATATATCCATATCTCGGTGCAATATGGATACAGTTATACGTCACATAAAAGCAAATCTACCTACTTTTCTCAGAAGATTACTAGGAGGAAAGCACATTACTGAGTGCATATCACATGCATAAAAAATAGCGGGGGGAAGGAATTACCTTAGCACTGTTGAAAAAGATCCATTTTTGTGCTTAGTGATAAATAAAAGCCCATCAGGTCTCTCAGTGGAAATTGTCTTGGTGGTGATAAAAGCAGTTGGCATACTGAAACTGGAGAGTTGGCAAGTGAATGCCAGCAAATGGAGATAAAACGTCAAAGGCAGCAGAGCCTGGCGTTTGCAATACATTTATATTTAAGGAAAGAGAAAAAAAAAATAAAAGAAGCAAATTGCTACTAAACTATGCTCTGTGGAAGTGTAGATGATGCTGCACAGCTTTCTCAGGACTGGTACAGCCACATGGCTTTTAGAAAAGGATCACATTCACTTCTCCCACACTTAATACCACGTATTTGCTACTGTGGCAATGTTCCTGAGCTGAATAAGGTTAAAAAATATTCTTGGTTCACAAAGAAAGGTACTGAATTATTCTCACTCTCTTATGCCATAACTAGAGTAGATAAATTAGGCAGGTTTTGCCCATGTCTCCAGCGAGTGTAAACCCCTGTGTGTCTGCCACTCTGTCTCTGAAATCCTTTCAGACTGATCTTTGAAGCAGACCGGGCATCTGTTTTTTTCCTTAACTATCATTTCCCCATTCGTTCCAGTCCAACAAGGTTTTCCCACCCAGTCCTGTGCTGTGGGACTTCAGGATACACAGAGGTGCACAACCAACTATAAATAACATCTCTGATTATCTTAAAAAGGGATAGAAAATACACATTGCTCTTAAAAGAAAGAAGAAACATGTCCAAGCACTCAGCCTCATACTAAACTGTAACTTCATCTGTGCTGACTTTCTAAGCTCACACTGCTAAGGATCAGAGCAGATCATGGTAGTAAAATCTTCTTCCAAAGGTCACTTCCTGTCACAGCTTTGGGAAAATCGGAGCAAATCGCCCAGGCCTCTCAGCCTCGCACACACGAGCAACAGCTACAACTGCCCCACTGTGCTCTGCCACTGGTGAAAGCTGGGCTGCTGCATATTTCTAAGCCCAATACCCAAATACACTGCAGTCACTGCACCTCTTTTCTCTCAGGAATAAGGTAACCTCTCCAACGACAGCCACCCTGCATCCTCTGCCTGGAAAGTCTTGTTCGTTCGGTGCAATGAGAGCCCAGGACCCCCCTGCAGCCCGGCAGGCCAAGGGGAGGAACCTGCAGGTGTATGGAGGCATTTTCAGCAGGAACCTCCTTTTCATTGCAACTCACAACATTTTCTTAGAAAAAAAGGGGTAAAGGGACAAATTCAGCACACCTTCCTTTCCCGTTACAGCGGGAAGCCACCCACAGCAAGACGCTTCTGTGCAGAGCATTGTTGGTGGCAGCAGAGTGCTTGGATGGTGCCTGGTCCCAAAACAGGCCCCACTTCCACCCACAGCACCCCCACAGGCACCAACAGCCTTGGATCCACCAGTCCCTCACACCCCACCCTGCGGCCCCATTCGTGGTGCATCGGCCGCCATGGGCAGGACTCGGGTCACACTTCAACAAGCCCAATTTCAACTTGCTCCCCCTCTCAGTCCTCCATACATGGAAAATGATGTCAGGTGACAGGGGAAAGGAAAGACTTTTTGTTTATCCCTTTGGATGACTTCCAAGCACGGAGAGCAGCATCATCCACCCCGAGCCACGGCGCGGCTCTCATGAGTCATTCTGGTTGCTGTATTGCTTCATCTCCATGCCATGGACAATAATCTTGGGAAAATCTCTGACACCGAGTCAACCAAGGGAGTTACAAAACACGTCAGTGTGCACGCATGAGACCTTCTCACTCATTTTCCTACAGCTACAGATAAATCCCTCATCCCTGGCATGGCAGGACAGTTGATGGCTTTGGTGAGAATAATTTAAGGCAACTGCTATTTTATACAAAGAAGAGGAGACCACAGTGCAGAAACCCTGGCTTTTCCTTGGTAGATTGCAGAGGCCAGCCACAGCCTGGGAGCAGGAAACTGAACTGATCTTCAGACACTCTCGTTTAAGGTTGATGTTTGCAGTGCAACCTTGGGATCTCAAGTCCTCCTCTTAGGTGTTTCCAGGTGGCTGAGCTTCAATCCCTGGCAAGGTCTGAGGTCTCCACCAGCAGCAACGCCTGTCCCGGACACAGATAAATGGGAAAGTCAAGGGAGAGCAGAACACATGACCAACACATTACCACAGCCGTCTGCAAGGCTTTCACCTGTGCAGGCTCAGTGAGACTAATAACACAACAGAAAGCAGTACCCAGCAGAGCAGTTTTGTCCCCCAGGAGGCCTCAGGAAGGCAGCCCAACATCCTCACAGAGGCTTGGGAAGTGCCTCTTGTGTTACGTTCACATGAGGCTCCAGGGTCAGGTTCAGCCTTGACAGCAGGGTTTTTTTTAAATATTTGAGCCCAAGGTGACAGAAATCTTTTGTAAGCTCAGGACACATTCCTGTCTGTAGGAGTCCTGCAGGCATGAGAAACCTCACAAGATTTGATTGCCACCAAATCCAAACGCAAACCCTTATCCCAATTCAAGTGGAAGGCCTGAGTGAGCTCCAATTTAACCTTAGTCTTACAGATATCTTGGCTCATGTTTATTAAAACAATTACTAAACCACAGGAACAACCATTGAAGAACTAGTACTGGTGCAATTAAAGCTGCAAATTTCACAATTTCATATTTTCTATGTGTTCTTGCCCCTTATTGGTCTGAGTGACAAGCAATACTACAATGCATTATTTACCTGGCAGCAGCCACGCTGGAACAGCAAATTGAAAGTGTTTCTTGAAGTGTATTTGCAGCAAGCAAATTTCAAATTTAACATCACACAGTCTTGCACTGGAAGTCTCCCTCCGTGAAATACACCCATGGTACTGGGAAGGCAAAACTATATGGTGGGACTGTATCCCACCAACACAGTTCATGTTCTTAATTTTGAGAAAATTTATGAAATTATGAAATAATTTCATGCAAGAATTTTATGAAATTTTATGAAAAGTGAGTCAAACTTAAAACATCCAGTGACAACTACAAATTGAGGATAAAATCTCATTCTGCTTCTTACCTTGTTCAAGTGGCTCATCATGTCAAGAAATGTACAAATAGGATGGCCAGACCAATGTTCAGTAAGATGACCATGCAGATCACGATTGTGTTAGGTCCCTGAAGGAAAAACCCAAAACAGAGTATTACACACCACAGCTCCAGGGGAGGAGACAGACACAGCTTGACTCTGCTGTTCAAAAATGCCACAATCACCCCCTCTTGATGCACTGAAATCTGGCACTCAACAACCAGCCTGAATTTCAAACTAGTGGAATGTTTATCCTATCCTCTTCCTACTTCTTCCCTGCAAATTCATTTGAAGGAGGTTAAATCAGGCTTCTCTTGCAGCTAAATTAGATTAAAGGAGACCCTGACCACAGAACATGAACTGCTGATCCCATGTCAAGCTGCTCTTCCCAACTCCCTTCTCCATCCACATAGCCTGTGTTTGTAAAGTTGCCATTTTTAATATCATAGAATCATAGAATGCTTTAGTTTGGAAGGGGATCTTGAAGATCATCTATTTCCAAACCCCAACAAATGAACCCATGTGAGATTGCTGTAATTTCAGACCAAAATATTTCCAAGCTGTGCTTTTCTAAAGTCACATTGGAATAATTCACATCCAGAGGGCTGCAAGATGGGACTCAGAGGGCTAATAAAATGTCTGGGTTTCCAGCTGTATTTGCTAAGAGCAAAATTGAGTTTCAGTGATTATATTTTAAACCTGGGAAACTGGCTGGTGATTCAACACCACAGTTCAGCTCGTGAGGTAGAGGTACCCCTACAGCAAAAAAAGTAAATGTAACAGGTGAAAGAGAAACACACTCAAGCTTTTCCTGTTTTTTTTCCCCCAACTTTCAGATCCAAGTTGGCTGGTAATGGGGTGGGAAAAGAAGGTGAGAAAAGTATATAAAATTATTGGAAGATGCCTGGTTTTGCACAATTTTTGAAATATGATGTGTCTGAAAGCATATCTGCCCAGGTAAAGAGAAGAGGTCAAAATAGCAGGATTAAGAATGCCAGGGCAGCGCAGGCTGGGAAGGTGGCAGGAGAAGGGATACCAACACTCTCCTGCAGCGAGCTCTATGATCCCAAAGAGAGCCTCTGGGCACCACTTGGGGCCCACTGCAGCCCGAGGCCTGTGGGCTGTGCATCCCTCTGGGTCCTGCCAGACCTCATGGGGAACAAAATAGAAAAGGCAAAAGGCCCAGGAGGCTCCCAGGGATGCCCCACGTCACCTCTTCGCACTCCTCCGCCTTCTGTGCTGCCACCGCTGACGTCTGGGCCGGGCCGCGCTTGGCCCCCGCCTTGGGCTCCGTCCGGCCTGGTGCCCTGGCCTCAGTCTTCCTGTCGGCCGCGGGCTCAGCCCGGCCCACGGCCCTTCGCTCGGGGCTG
>WEIT01039882.1:280691-307151 GCA_013389985.1 Dryoscopus gambensis
TACGGCCTCTCTGGCCCCTTTCCCTGGGTGCTTCCCACCACTCCCAACCCCCCTGAGATATTTTGGCGGGGCAGCCTCGGGCCGCGGCGCCTCCTCCTCCATGTTGACCGCGTGCTCCGCATTCTCGATGATCTCCTGCAGCAGCTTCCGCTTTTGGTACTCGGGGCCTGCGGAGAGAAGGGCTGGTGTGAGGAGTCACGCTAGGGCTGAGCACAGCAGGGTACCCCACTGCCGTGGCACCATCGTGGCTTTGGCAGCTGTGCCCGCAGCACCGATGGGTTTGGGGACCATGGTGTGAGGGTCCAGGCTGGAGTCTGAGAGAGGAGGTACTCCCAAACCACACCCTGCCACCAGGAGGAATTTCCTCCAGGAATAGCCAAAGGCTTCAAGGCTTATTGTGGGCTGCCCAGGTGGGAAGAGCTGAAGGAGTGGGCAGGTACAGATAAGGGTAAAGAAACAAAGGTGAAAAGGTGAAAATCTGCAGTCCAGCTTCTTGTAGCCACACAGATGGGTCATGCTGGGGCTAAGGAGGATACAGCTCCCAACCAAGTTTGGGGATTTTTATTTAATGGCTGGAAAACTCTTCCATGTGGCTTCCTTGGTGTCTAATAGCATGGCAATTTCACCAGTGAGAAACAGGATGACCAGTGTCATTGGGACAGGCAGGATCCCCAAATGAACTACGTGCCATCCCTCATGATGGGAAAAATAGATTTCTTATATATGGAGCAGGGTTGGAAGTTATACAGCCCTCTTGTCTGCCCTGAGCTCCACAACAGCAGCAAAATTACCTGGCACCACCACGAGAGGTGACTCAGGGCTTCCGATTTCATTTTGGCCTCATCTCACACACTGACTTGTGAGATCCCAGCAACATTGCCTCACTTCAGTTGTTCACCTATCATTAAATCTTTACTTCTTATTAACCCTAATGCAAATTGCAGCCTAGCCTCGGTCAGGGGAAGTCAGACAGAGCCTGACACCGAAGATATCCACCAAAATGCATCACTAAAGAACTGGGAATATCTTGTGGAATGACAACCCTCCACAGTGCTCCACATGCTGAGACATGCTGGGAGAGGGGTCCCCGCGCATCACCGTGATGCTCATAGCAAGTGAAAACAAGAGCATCATGCTTCTACTGGGCTGTGTGAGGTTGCAGAGCAGCTTGTTTGAAAGCAAAGCACCTCCTTCGGCCTCATTCTGCTGAACGCCAGTGATGCTGAGGGGTGCAGATGTGTGGGATTTGCTCTGTGCTCCTGACTGACACAGATCCTGGAGCCACACTGTCCCTGGCTGCCTTGAGGTCCCTCCCTTCAACTCCTCCATCTCAAGGACTGATGCAGACCTGAGTCTGGTTGGAAAATTTGGCTTGGTGCTCCTTTCCCTCACATAAGTCACTGCTGTGATTTGCACACTGCTACCTCCTGTCCATGTAGGCAATGCCTACACTCAGAGGGGCAGTGGGGAAAAGGAGGGCTCTGATTTTAGCTGCTCTACTCTGCCTGCACACTCTTGTCAATCAGCAGGTGACCGATTCAGGGCCATTTATTTCTGGCTGCAAGTGAGTTATTTGGAAGCCATTCCAACAGTTGTTCAGACTCCTCAAAATAGGCTGCCTGCAGCTCCAGGCTCCTTGCTCTCTCCTGCTGCTTTCTTCTCTTCCTGAATAATTTACAACACAAAAAACCCCAACTGCCTGGAGGGTACACATTCACCTCCCCACCTTCATCTCCCAGCACATTTCAGCAAGGGTTTTGGCTTACATCCTTCTCCTCTAAGGTACTAGGGTTGATACCCTAACTGAAATCCAGGGCTCAACAGTTATTAAGGATATGAGGCTTGCTGAGCAGGATTGCCTGTGCCAGACACAGCACGGTCTATCTGCCAGGATAGCAGGGAGAAATATAGCTACTAAACACTGCTGGGCTCTTCTGGCTGTGTGACCAGCAGCTCTCAGTCCTAGCAAAATCCACTGCTGTCTGTTTGTTCCTGGATGGTGCAACCATGCAAGAAGAGACATACTCTTGTGCACTTTGGAAATGTAGAGGTTTAAAAGAATCATAGAAGAATAACATGCATCAGGAGCTTAGAAGGCCAGTGAGAGAGGCAGGACCCAAGTGAGGCCCTACAGAACAGCAGCAATAGGATCCAGCACCTGAGGAGCCAGGAGTGGAGGTCAGGCTGCCCCAAGTGTTTTAGAGACTGTTTCAATTGTCTCATTGAATCACCATGGGTGGAAAAAAATAATCTAGCTAGATGTCCAAAACCTCCCCTCGGGAATTCCAGTTTCCTTTGTCTCTGTGCTATAAATACCCCAGTGTGCAAAGGGTGAATGTAGAGCTGTGAGTGGCAGCTGGGGGGCTTATGTGAGGATCAAATGATGTTTAGCCATTGTTAAATGAAGTGCCACAGGCTGGCTCATGCCCATGCCCAGGTGCTCTGGTGTTTCCCCACTCACAGCCAGCTCCAAAGGGCCTTGCTGGGTGGTGGGGAGGAAGGGAAAGCCCTCCAGCATGGCGTTTCCCCAGCTCGGTGCAGGACGAGGCGAGAGTAGAGGGAATTTAGGAAAATCTGCCAGCATGACTCTCCCCTGCCAGGCACCAGTTGTTAGCTGTTCCCATTTATTTCCTACTGTGTGCCCTGTGTCAGGGTGTGGTACAGGAGATGCAGAGACACCGAAATCAGAGCAGGGGCAGGTGTCAGGTTTTGCTGAGCCTTGTCAACCTTTGGCTTCTACCCCAGTTTTGCTGCTGTGATAGTACCTTGTAATCTTGTGTCAGTAACCATGGGACACTCACTCCAGGCAATAAAGCCAGATAATAAGAAAGACAGGATGAAAATGTAGGCATTTGGAATTTTATTTTCTGCTCTGTTATTGTCTTCCCTCTCTGTAAAGGAAGGTTTTCCAGGAAGATCATATCTCTAGCTAACTCAGTCCAGGGAAAGGTAATGGCATTCACAATGCTGCTTCTAATATTACACTTCCCAGCTACTAACCCTCAGTGCTTGGTCTCACAGAAGGAACCTCCCAAGTGTTTTCCCAGCTATAAATTAAATGCTAAATAATTAGCTGTGATGCTAACAAATGAATAGAGAATCAGGGAAACAGTATTTTGTATTAGCTGCTTTCTTATAGGATATTACAGCCCCTAATTAGCAAAGTCTGATTGTTCTGAGGCCCCACAGGATGTGGGTTTGTGAGTCAATGTGCAGCACTGTTCCAAGAAAAAGCCACAAGGGATGTATCTACACGAGAGCTGCAGATAACCCCAAGCTTGCTGCCTGTCCTGCCTGGTGTTTTGAGGGCTTTGGTGTGTGGAAAAACATGAGAAGTTGAGAAACTGTGGGTTTTCCTCCAGGCTATGGTAAGACAGTGAGTAAAACAGTGGTGTAAGTAGGACAGCAAATCAGCCAGGGCAAGGGGCTGGCTGAAATTGAGCAAAAGAGCATTTAGGATAGACAGGAGGGCAACTTGTGGAGTTACAAAGTGGGTGAAGCACTTGAACGGATTCCCCATGGAAATTACAAGACCCCTCCCGGAAGATGCCTCTGATCCTACCTGGCTGGTAGAAGTCTGGGGAGAGCTCCCTGGCCATCATTCTGGCTATGCCTGATTCGTTGTTGGCTGCCTGAGCTGCCTGCTCAGACCCTTCAGCCTTGGCTTTGGCATGAGCCGTCCTGCAGAGAGACGAGGGGAAAACAATGAGCACCCTCTGAGCCAAGGTCATCCCAGCTCACACAGCAAACCCTGGCTGGCACCAAAACCAAATCAGCCCATCTGGCATAACAGCACTCAGAACTTGCCCACGTGACCCAAAACCCTACACTCTGGGAGAGAAGTGCAGATTTTCAACAAGGAAGGGGCCCAGATGCTCAAGGGTAAGGTGGAAAGGTTGCACACAGGGAACAGGGCAGGTGTATGTGCAAATGTGAGCGAGTTCACATGTTGCAGTGAGGCAGCAGGATATGCAGAATGGGCTCCTTGCTGTGCTGCTCAGAGGAATGACCAAGGCATCACACGAGCATCTCTGGCGGCTGAACTCCTCTGTGTGTCACCAGCCCCGAGCTGCTGCACCTCGCCAGAGGCAGCGTGCCCCTGCTCAGCACACAAGACCGGTTTTGCCCCAAATTTCTCTCTTATAGCTCTCCAGCAAACAACATACATTGTCGAGGCGCTCCTTTACTCACTGTAGCCTGCGGGGCTGATCTCACCAGAGCTATTGTCTCCCTCTCAGCTTGGCCCTCTGAGTTCTCTCCACTCTTTCCCAGCACATCTCCTCCTTGCTCCATAGGGCTACAGGCTATGGGAGTTACTTTACTGGCCGGCTGTCATATTCCTCACATGCCTCATGCTCGGGGCCCTGTGATCTTTTTTCTAAAAGCAGGGCTGGCTTTACAGCCAGCTGCTCACAGTCTGGGAAGGAGCTGACTTCAAACAGCAAAGTTGCACCTTAAAAATAAGGGCTGGTGAAGCACAGTAAATTCAGCTGCTTTGCTGCACTCAGGTCTTGGCGAGAGCTGCCTTCTCCGTGCTCTCACTGTCATATTTTCCAAGGCTCCCCATAACTCCCTGTTTCACATACAAATCCACATATTTTTATGTGATAAGCAATTAGCATTCCTCAAACATCGATTCACCTCAAATTACAACCTTTAATGTGGTCTTAGGGTGTCTGATGAGCCCTTTTCAGATTCAGGTTGGTATCTGGTCATGTTTTAGGATAAAAAAGGAGGAAAGATGCAGTTCTCATTCCTGCAGTGAAAACACTCCAGAGGAATTTTTGGACTATTAGTTGTGAAATGAGGATTGATTCCTTCCCATTAAACTGAGATGCAGTAGGCAGACAAGACAAGCTGAAGTAGGAATACTCAACAGGTACAACGAAAAGGTGATAGAAATGCTGTTCTGAGACCCTCACAAGGGAGAAGATACACACATATGCCATTCTGAGTAGCTGCAGGGAAAGAACTACAAGTAGGGCATCAATCCCAACTGATACAGGCAACAGTGTGACTTGACAAGGGGCCAAAAACTGTTCAGGGCCCTGCGATAGAGAAGAGGGTGCAGAGCTGCTGTGGCTCAGCCTGTCCCTCCCCAGGATGACATCCCACTCTGCTGGAGCCATGATTCACCTCCTTGCCCACACTCACATGTTATCTCCCTACTTTCTCTGCAGGCTGAGCTGCCTGGGATTGCAGTCATTCTTGGTCTTTTTATCCAAAATTATTACAGCTCCTGAAAAACCCAGAGCCATGATGAGGCAGAAAACAGCATTTTTAAGCTGCTGCTCGCAAGCAGGGGGTCTGAGCCAGTTCTGAACAGAGAAAGTACCTCCTTTTTTGGTATCATATAATCAGCATGATTAATTCCACTATAATCTGGCAGAGGCCAGGGGGATGTGTCTGTGCTCTCCGTGCCTGGGGGGATCAGGGCGGGCTGGGTGTGCTGTGCCTGGGGCACACAGCCTGCCTGGCGCCGGCCCCAGGGAAGAGCCTTGCAAAGGGAGGATCCAGCTCTTCATCCTGGCAGGACGTGCTCTTGGCCCTGCCTTTGTCCTGCTGCTCCTGGAGGATGAGATTCACCATGAAGAGATAAAATTCTCCCTTTCAGTTGCTCTCTGAGCCCGGCAGATGCTATCCTGACCAATTCCCAGCTGGACAATCAGCCAGCTGGCTCCAGCTGGGGGAGCAGCAGGCAGCTCCTGGCAAATGCTTTCCTCATAGTAGCTCCCAAAGAAGTAGTCTGGAAGTGCACTAGAGGTGGGGTCTGCTCTCACTAGAAGGACAGAGCTGAACATGTCACCAAATGGGTGCAGATGGTTCCTGCATGCTCAGCTCTCTCCCAGCACCTGGGGACAACACAAGAGAACAGCCTGGGGATGTTAGAGTTTATGAGATAGCTCCCAATTATTCTTTTCTCCTGCTGTAGTTTTGCTTTCCTCCAGAGAAGCTGCTGGATGCTGTATCGCTGCAATTCCTGCAGATGAAGAGATGGCAAGACCAAGAAGATCCAGCCTGGGTTGCAGAGGCTCAGTGAGGACGCTGTGGGTGGTGGGGAGCTGAGCCATCGCTGTGAGACACTACGGCCCCAAGGGTAGCAGGGCTCCACAATGAGGGGTGTGAGGCCAGGGACACTCTGGGGCAGCTCCCGGGCTGCACACACGGAGCGGTGACAAGAAGCTGAGCAGCACAACTTTGGCATCCTGCACTGCCCCCATGGCAGCTCTCACTCTGTGGGACACAGCTGACCCCTGCTCCTGTCCCCGGGCTTGCAAACTCATCCAGAGGTGTTTGACTGGGGGGAGGCTATGGTCAACACAGCTGCACTTTCAAATCTGGCGCCTGCAGCAGACACGTCAGCCCTGTCGGCATCCCAGGAGAGCACTGCTCTCCCAGCCAGCAGCCTGGCCCCAGCAGGAATGCTGATGCCCTGTGCTAGGTCCCTCTGTTGCTGAGATCATTTATATGGCAGCAGCCAAGTGGTGAACATTTGGCTTTCAGAGACGTGGCATGGTGTCTTAAGTACATCTTCCCTGGCTGAACCACACATCCCCAGGGCAGCAAGGGAAGGCAGTGCTGCTCACAGCCCTCCAAAAAACCCACAGTGAGGGTTTAGTAGCACTGTGACAAAGCCCAGCCTAGAGGAAAGGGCCCAGCCATAACAATAACATCTAACTGTCTTCGAGTATCCCTGAATTTATTATTTATCCGTGTGGCTGGCAGAGCCTGGGAGCTCAGCACAGAGGAAAACTTGGCCCTGGCAGGAAAGCAGGAGACAAATGCCAGCTGCCCTGGGAGAGCCCAGTGCATGCAGCACAACAGCCTGTCCCATCCCACGGCCTGGGGTCTGCCAGGAGCAGAAGTTAAGGAAAGAAAAAGCCCAGGGAGGTTTGGGGGTGTCAGGAAGGTGATTTTCAAACCTCAGAAGTAAAACATGCAAGACGAAAAATTTCTTCCAAGGTTAAAATTTTCTCAAAAAGCAGAATGAGCTTTTGCAAAAAGGAAATGCCAGCCTTGATAAATTTGATACTACTCAGGCACACTTTTATCAGGGCCACACTATTTTATTTACTGCTGTTGTGTTGTCAGCTCTCAGTACCTCTGCAGTAAGCAGCCCCTGCAAAAACCAGCAGAGGAGAACGTCTGGAGATAGAGGAGCTCAGCGGGAAACCAAAACACAGACCCAGGGGCTTTAGAGCAGCCAGCAGCAGAATCCAAAAGACCCTTTTCAAGGCAGCACTGGAAAATGAGCCATAAACAATAAACACATCCAGCTGGAGGACATAAACACAAAGAGGGGCCTTTACAAACCCACACCGGTCCTCCCTGTCCCAAAAGGCAGCACTGCCAGGATAAGCACTTCCCAACTGCACCCTGAGCCATCTCCCTGGGCAGTGCTGTTAAAAATAGCTCCAGTGAATTCTTTGCAAGGAGGAGCAGCAGCCCAGCGCCGAGCCGAGGGGAGGCATGTGGGCAATGTCTGCAGCTCCTGCCCAGCCCTGCTGCCGCTGCCTCCCGGCTGGGTCACAGCGGCTGCCGGGCTTCACACCCCAGCAGGACGGGAGGGTTAAATGCATCTGCTGCTTTATTTGCTCCTCTGGCACGGCTCTAATGCTCTAAGCGTTTTTGTACTAGTGCAGCACAGAGCACCACTCCTGTCCTTCCTGGCCATCTCCCAGAAACACTGCCTGAATCATTCCTCCAGCTGCTGCTGAAATCCCCCACGGACACACGAGCCGCAGCTGAGCACTGCGCTAACAGGTGAGGCCCAAACCGAGCCAGCACGCCCGTCTCTTTGGACAGTTTATGCGGTTTTGCACATCCACATTGGATTAGACTGCAAATGAAATTGGAATTAGCAGGGAATACTGCAAATACCAGACAGGGCTTGGGCGCCTGAAGATGCAGCAGTGACCTTGCAGCTAGAAACAGGGGAAGAGTTCAGCTCTCTGCCCTCACATTTGCTTATTAGGGGAATGATGGACCTGTCCAGCATTATCCTTCCTTCTCCAGGGTCTCCCTTCTTCTGTTGATTCAGCGAACCCTGAGCAAGGACCAGATGAACACCCCTCCAACCCAACCCATTCTGTGATTCTATGATTTACCATTTGTGATATTAGGAGCTGTCTAGAAGACCATTAAGCAAAAGTAATTCATCAGTCAGTTCTAGGAATAGAGTGTTCTGCTGAACTCCTCTCTCCTGGAAACTGGCTTTTCCACCCCAGCCAAATTCCTGCTCCAGCATCCAGCAGGAATCATTCTGTCCTTCTAAAGAAACTTAAAATAATTGTTTGTCTTGGCAGGAATGTTTGCAGCACTCAGAAGGGATCAAGGGAAAGCTGAAGAAGTGTTTTTGTTAATGGCAACATGGCCCCTTCTGTGCTCACATTGTGAAGGGCAAGAGGACCCAGACCTGACCAGCACACACCTGGGCTGGGACTGGATGACATTTAAAGGTCCATTCCAGAATTCTATGATTCTACATCCTGACTAGGACAGAACTTTCTGGCTTCTCCATCTGACACACCATCTTCATACTTGTGTCACCTCTATAGTTGCAGCATCCCTTTCTTCTGCTCGGTCCCAATCCATCTCCTTTGTGTCTCTCCCTCTACCTCCACATGCATGCAGATACCAGCAAAACTCTGCTACCCTCATTTGCCTGTAACCAGCCCACAGGACTGAATATGCCTCTTCAGTCCACCTCTCAATGCCATTCTCCCTGCCCTCAGTCAAACCCATCTGTCCCATCCCATGGGTGTCCTGCCCTGACAGACAGCTGTACCAGGCACCTTATTTGCTCTTTTTGCTCCATCACTCACATGCACGTTCCCACTCCACTTCCACTCCGACATCCCTGGGGTGCATGAGCCTTTGCTGCTTTATAATATGGACTCTGCACCTGCAAGGTGAGACCTAAATTGTGACATAAGCATAAATCAACACAATTTGCCTCCTAAAGGAAACAACTCCATACTACTGAAGCAGAAATCCAAAAAGAGAAACCATCCTGACCTTGCAGAACAGCTCATGAGATGCCCCAGGCTTTTTCCTCTCAGTGCCAGCACTTACACGGAAGTGGTAGCACTTTGTACATGCCCAGGCTACTTGGCTGGATAAATCAGATCTTTTCTCCTTCCTTCCACAGAAAGGGCATGACCAGGCCACTCAGCCCAGAGAAAAGCATCCTTTTCTGTGCAGTGCTTTAGGAGCACAGGCCTGGCAGAACTCCCTGCCACCTAATGAGCTCAGCCTTTATGATTACTTGGTGACTTTTTAAAATACCGAAATGTTATCCCTTAGCTCTAAATAGCTCCGAGCCACTTGCATCTTTCACTGAGGGATACTTCCCCTTGGAACAGTTAAAGTGATATTCACCTTTCAGCAGACAGATCTGCAGCTGTCTTCAATAAGACGACAACCTACTCACCCCAGCCCCGTGTATGGGAGGATCTGCTCAATCCATCTCTGGGAGCCGAGTGGGACTGGGTGGCCAGCGGTCATCACGGCCTGGCTATGCCAGCCCACACAGGAGCCCATGGGCTGTGACGAGCCCCTGGGGCTGGCACAGCCCACAGCTGCTCTTTGTTTCCCCCACAGCCCCGGGATGCAGCCAGCAGCTGCCCAGAGCTGGCTCCAAACGGAGCAGAGGAAGCCAGAGCCTGCCAGCTCAAAGGGCTGCTGGAACGAGGATGGCACCACTGTCCAGGGACACTGCACCGGCCTCAGATGGGCAGAACAGGCAGCCCCTGGCCCTGCTGGAGCCTGTCCTGCCAGCACAGTGAGCCTGGGAGCAGCTCGTCAGAGCATCCACAGAGCTATCTTAGGGGAGAAGGGGGATTTGCAGCTGCCAGCTGGACCCTCTCCTCCCCCTGGTTTTCAGGGCCACTCCGCTGCTCTGGGTGCAGACTAAATGGAGGGAGCCCTGAGAAGCAGGAGCAAGACCCTAAGAGCAGTACAGCTGTGGGGCTATGCCCAATTGCCAGCGATTTATTCCAGCTTCCAGGACACCAAAGGGACTCAGCAAATGCCCTGGGCACTCTGATTTAATTAGGTACCACTGCAAGATGAAAGCAGCCAGGTTATCCCACTGACAAGCACATCAAAACATCTTTACAGGACATATGCAATTAGGGTCCTTCAACCTTTCCATTCCCAGTGTGCTCCTGCCTCCCTGTACCTGCACTGAATGAGCAGGGGCTGCTCCCTGCCCGGCCCTTGGAATTCCCATTCCCAAGAAAGACCAGGGATGCAGCAGATATTTGTTTTGAGGGAGCCTGCCTGACCCAGGAGTTGCTGCCCAGCCCCAGGCTCTGCCAAACAGACAGCATCCATAAGTGGAGTGTGTTTTACCTGACTGCCTGATCCCCCAGCACTAAAATGGGTCAGGAAGTCTGTGTTTTCATTCTAAGTTTGTTGTTTTTTTCAAACAAAAGTTTTAGCAAGTTCTAAATCAAACGTTTTTCCGATTTCAGCAATCCAAACCAAAAGAGTGAGGAATTGCCGCATCTGTTTTGTGAGGGTTTTTCCCCACTCAACCCCCCACCCCCGCAAACAAACAAAAAAACAAACAAAAAAACCCCAAAGACAAAAATTAACCCCCCCACAAACAAACAAACACAAAACAACAACAACAACAAAAACAACCAAAAAACCCACAAAATAAACCCCCTGAATTTTTTTTAGGAAATGAAGGCATATTTCTTAAAATATTGCATTTGCCCAAAACCCCAATTACTTATCAAAATTTAAAGTAGGAGCTTTTTTCTCCCAGCCCTCTAGGTCTGTGGAGTTGACGTTCACAGATCTGAGGTCTAAGAGAAAGAACAGAGGGAGCTGTGGGCTGTGAGGGCACCCAGCCCACATCCCACACTTCAGTGCCTGCAGCTCCCATGCACCTGTATCCAAGGCTGCTGAGAGCACCCAGGCAGGTGGGACACCAGGTCCCTGCCAGCCCTCACTGAGGAATCATCAGGCTTCGCAGGAGCAAAATTAAAATCTTGGACTGAGAAAGCCAAAGGGCTCTGGCTCAGCACCAGGATAAGCTGAGAAAAATGCCCCTCCTCCAGGAGGAGGGAAGGTTTCTGCATCACAGGCTTTCTATTTAGATTGGACATTTTACTTAAATAATATTTCTTTTTAAGATAAGGCTATTTCACATTCCACTGAAATGATGATAACCTCTGAGCAAAGCATGACTGAATTCAGTGATTTCAAAGCCCAGCTCCCCGCTGGCTGATTCCAAGCATTTGGATGGGAGTCAGAGCCTTCTTGTTCCATGCAGCAGCAGATCAATTGAACGAGAAGCTATAATTTTCCACAGCCATTTTTGCAGATTAAAGTCACACTTCATTTTTCCCTTTCTGTGTTTGTAAGCTGTTGAGATAAGGATTTCCCACAAGGTTGGAATGAACAGCCCATTAATTCCACCTTCCCTGCCTGGCTGGCTGTCTGAATTGTACCCATCCTTAGGGCTGACATCCTCCCATCCCATCTGTGCTGCTCTTGAGGGGATCCCTGCAAGACACAGCCTTGCTTGCCTCAACCCTGATAACCCAGGAAGCCCTGGAGAAAGCTGTGTGCTGTCCAGCAGATGCCTTCTCCTTGGAGCTACTGAAAGTGCGTGTTCCCTCTTACCCTAATAAGGCATGAAAGTGCCTGAGGAAATTCATGTGAGGTGGGTGGAAAACAGATAAAGCCATGCACTCTCCTCCAGAGTCAGAGCACATCCCGCGTACGGAGCACGGTGGGCCAAAAATGTGTCAGTGCTGGAACTGCAGCCAGCCTGGACAAGGCTGTTCTGGGAGAGGACTGGAAGAAAGGGGTGAAGGCATCACTCCATCACTCACCCAGTGACACTGAATCCCTCCAGCCCACAGAGCCTCACACACAGCCCCCCTGTGTGGGGGGACACACTCTGGGGGTCCCGCAGCTGGGGTGGGTGTCTGATCCTGGCTCTAGACCCCAGCACTGGGGCTTGCTGTCCCCATGGCCACACTGGATCAGGAACAGAGAAGAGCTCACCCAAACCCTACAGCCCTCTCCCTGCATGGCTCCAGCGGATGAGTGGAACGAGGATCAGGCAGAGATTTGAAAACAGCAATATTTCTGCAGAGCTGGAGACTGCTGTGCCACACAGAAGGTGGGAGAGTCCCAGCCCTGGGCTTTGGCTGGTGCAGAAATAGATGCCAGCAACTGGGTTTCTATTAACCAAGGGTGATGAAACAGGATTATCCTCTTTATAAACACACCGAGCTCTGTGAGAAGTGTCTTTACTGGGACAGCAGGACTGAGGAGCGTCCCCTCAAAGCTGCATCCTGGCACTCAGCTATAGCAGGAGCTGTGTGGCTGCCCTCGTTTCTCCCTGTCCATGTGCACAGTGACTCTCTGAACCCTGCCCACGGAAGCACTGAAGTGCAGATTTCCACTGTGGGGGCTGTGGGGCAGCCAGAATCCCTGGAGCAGCCAGAATACCCAGCAATCCAGGAGCTGTGCTCAGCTCAGGCCACTCCACTGCCTCCAGGTGTGGTTGTACCTGGCTAGGAGTGACCCTTCCACTGCACCCCGTGGGGAGGTGAGGGGTATGCCTTGGACCCCTGCACCTCTATGCACTTGTCTTTTAAGCCCCCTGAGAAGTCAGGCTGTGACATCTCTGATATTTTGTGTCCAATCACACAGCTGCAGAAATGCTGCTCCCAGCTCCTGTGTCCCTCCCTGGCAAACAGCAGCCAATAACCCACCCCGTGCTGCGAAAAGCTCTGCCCATCTCCTGCCTGCTGCTGCCTCCTAATTACACACCCATCCATCACACACAGAGGTGTGGAGTCCTGGAGCAGAGAGATTGTGAGGCTGGGAGAGCAGAGGAGGATCAGTTGGTCCCTCCTGTCCTGGCAGGAACTGTCCTGAGCCACTGCTGCTGCTGCCCACTCTCGCAGGGTGGCCATGAGCATCCTGTCCTCCTCCAGCTTTAGACCTAAAGGTCTGGGAATGTGCTGAACTCCTGAAGTGCCTAATGCCTCTGGCTAAATGC
Source organism: Dryoscopus gambensis (assembly GCA_013389985.1). Taxonomy (NCBI): domain Eukaryota; kingdom Metazoa; phylum Chordata; class Aves; order Passeriformes; family Malaconotidae; genus Dryoscopus; species Dryoscopus gambensis. The sequence goes on from WEIT01039882.1 coordinate 293,725, forward strand.
ACATTTTAAAAAATCCTAAAGCTTTTCAGAGCAAACCCCAAGTCTGAGTCAACAGACCTAAAATCCCAGGTCTGAAATCTGCCCTCAGGGAAGCGGAGCTGTGCTGTCAGCCCCAGGAGCGCCAAGGCCACCGTGGCCACCAGCCCATCACTGCACTGGACACACACCAGGCCTCACCAAAGAGGTGCCTCGGGCAGTCATCCCTTTGGCTGCCCACTTTCCTTACCAGCAGCTTGAACCCCCAAGAGCAGTGGGGACGAGGGCAGAGCTGTGCCAAATAAAGCACCTTCCGAGTGGGAGCGCGCGGCCGAGCCCCAGCAGCGTGGGCTGCCCCAGCCCCAGCTCTCAGCTGTCACACTCGGGGCACACTGATAAAGCCCTGCTCTGCCTGCCCTTATTTAGTCAGGAGCCTCTGCTGACTCCAGCGATTTTGGGACGTCATTTGCACCACACACCCGCGTTCCCCAAGGAGACGCTCGCTGCTGCCCGGCCACGCAGCCTGGAAATGCTGAGCACAGGGAGACAGCGGCGATGCTGCCGGGAATGCAGCCAGGCAGAAGAGGCTTGGAAAGTGATACAGGAGCTGTCAAGCGCTCTTGTTATTTGAAGGGAGAGCTGAGATCTGCCCCAAAGTCATGGTACAGACAGAAAACTAACTTAGGCTTCAAAACCAGACAACAGCTCACACTGTGAACAATGCCCGTGTGATGGTGGCGGGGAAGCCACACCAATGTGATTCCTGGCACAGCCCAGGCTCACCCTAATGAGCAAACCCCACTGAATCAGGAATTGATGCCCCACACTTCAGAACACAGTCTAGAAATTCCTACAGATACTACATTAAAACAAAAACAAATCCAAGATGTATTCACTTGGAGTTGCACCCTCCGGGCATAAACCACTCAGGGGCTACAGGGCCAGCACACGAGGACAAACTGGTGAAGCCCAGCAGCCATTATAGCCTCTAATATCTTGCTTTCATATTGATCCTGTGACATCTGGCAGATATATCTGAGGTGATACTGCCAGGACGTGCACCCGTCAAAGGATCTCAGAGCTTGGCCAGACCCGTGCCTTGCAGGACACATGGCCAAGTCCCTCCATTGATTTTGGTCCAAGTGACTGGGAAGCACAATCACGTGCAGAAGCAGACCACGTCAGACACTGCTGCAGTGGGACAGAAGTGGCATTTGCAGTATTTACACTCATTTTGTCCTTAAAAAGCACCAGAGAGAAGGAAAACCCCTGTAAAAGCTGCCCAGATACTGAGCACACAGATTTCAAAAAATGAAAGGTTCCCCCTGCAGACAGTCCTGCTCTTTCTCTTGCTTTATTTTATTTTCATCTGTTCAGAAGAGATGAAAGCCAACCATTTTCATGCTGCTTCTCCCTGTACTTCGTGGGACCACCCTCCCCATTTGACAGGCAAACACACGCTGCTCCCCAGGCACAAGGAGCATCAAGTACCCGGGGCACAAAGCACCCTGTTCTGTACCCGCCCATGTGCCCAGAAAACTGCAGGGCAGCTGTTTCACACCTCAGGATGGCTCTGAACCGGCTCACTCATGGCCTGGGGTGGCTGTCCCCTCCTCACAGTCTTCCAGCCACTTGGTCTACTTCAGCTCTGGGGAGGTGAAGCCCCAGCTGCGATCCCAGGCTCTCCCTGTGCTTCCCATCCACCCCAACGTTTTTTCAAGGGAGTCCCCAGTGAAGGTGGAGGGTGGGGAAGGGGAGGTTGGAGGGATGCAGCAGGTGCCTCCACCCGGCACTGCAGGAACAGCCATGTCCCAGCTCTGACAGGAGTCCCTTGGGATCACAGTAGGACAGGTCCTGGAGCACCAGCAGTACAGGGCAGAGATAACGAACACCAGACAGTGTGTGTTAACCCCACATCCATCCATGCCTACCCCCGGGCAGGAGTAAAGCTGTGTCTGCCAGCTGCCACAGAGACTGCGCTCCAAGGTGACTTTTCTCTCAAGTGAGAGCAGCCTGGGTGAGGATTCATACTCCAGCTTCTATCAGCTCCACCCCTCTAGCTGATCCCCAGGGCTGCTGATAGGCATGCCCAAGGTTTTCATCCAACATCCGAGCAGCACCAATGGGCTTTGCATGGAGTGAAGCTGGATGGGCTGCTCAGGACAGCATGGCCCCACACCAAATGATTTTCACTGAAATAATGAAAAACAGAGCTGTTCCCTCAGCTGACAGTGAGGTGATGTCCTCAGCTTCTTGCACAACTGGGAAAGAGCTGCACTGCCAGCCCAGGAGGATTCAGGAAGGAGCTGAGGAGGCCAGGGCAGAGCTGCTGGGGCAGGAGAGGCAGCAGGACAGGCAGGCTCTGCCCACGGCCCTGGCTGGAACACCCAAAGTGAAACAGCAGGGACAGGAGCTGTGAAGCAGCCTGGTGCCTCAGACACCCTCGGAGCACAGCTTGGGACAGGGGAGGTTTGGTGACCGCACTGACCATCGTCCCTGGCTGCCGCTGCTCCCTGCCCAACGCTCACAGACAGGGCACCCACCCCTCAGTGCTGCTGACGGCCGCACACCCCAGAGCTCGGCACGTGCCCGGGATTCCTGCGGCCCAACTGGCCGAGGCAGCTTCCAGCACTTGGGCTTGTTTTCCTCAGAATTTCTGTCCCTAAACAGCCTTTTATGGTGCAAAAGGGAGAAATCTGGCCTTCTCCTGGCATTTCACCCCCAGACAGCAGAAGACTGGATGTTAGGGCAGTTTAGTTCTGCAAGGGGCTCCCCCAAGTGCCACAAGCAAATGAAACACAGACATCCATGTACAGCAGCACAGGTGGGCAGGGGTAGTTGGGAATTTGCACAGCTCACCTGTTGTATCCTGATAATTGGTGCTTAGTAATAATCTTACAGAAATGCCATATCTTCCCCCAGGAAAGGATGGGTGTAGCCTCAAAGGCATTTTTTGGGGTAAGGGACACACTGCCATCTGAGGAGAAACATAAAGGCTCCATCTAGAAAGCTCCACCTCACAGTTATGAGCTCAGGCAATGCTAATGATAGTGCAGCCCTTCTATAAACTGTAATAAACCATTTTCACAATTTGTCTGCAATTACTCTGCCCTGGGTGTGGAAACTGAGGCAAGGTTCAAGGCCAAAGCAAAAGCTGGTGGCAGAGCTGGGGTTCAAATTAGGGACCTTCTCCAGGGAAAATGATGTAGATTTACTCTCTGCTGCAGATCTGAGGTGAAAAGAGGAGGGAGGAGAGCATGAGTTTGATTTACAAAAGGCATCAGGTAGAGAGAGCGGCTCTGCCCAGAGCAACACACACCAGGAATAAACACTGATGGAAACACTGAGGTATAGTTTACAGGATGGGGAGCCTGAATTCCCCTCTCCCAGCGGGTCCAGCTCAGCTGGAAGCAGTGCCACGGGAACAGGACTGGGGTTCCACACTGCCAGCGAGCACAATGATCCCTTCCCTGCCCAGCAGCCACACCACTGCAGGGTCTGCTGGCTGAGGACTCCCTGGAGGAAACCAGCTTCCACTCTTATTTCCTCCAGCTCCGAGGTTTCCTTAATAGGAAATTATTCCCCGGCTGCACTGGGGAGGGATGCAGTCCCCCGCCAGGGCAGCGGGCACATTCCAGCCCCTGATTGAAAACACTGCAGAGCCGCTTTTGATCCAAAGTGTAAATAGTGCATAATAAAAAGAGGTTTGTGTAAACCAGCCAAGCTCTCGGGGAGCAGCATTTGCAACTCCAGCCTCCTTATTCACGCCGTGGCCACAGGCTTTTCCCGGGCACGGCAAAGCTGGTGTCAGGCTGAGCCTGCCCTGCCAGGAGGATCCAGGGCCCCACGCCACCCCAGCCTGTTATTTTTATCCTAGCTGGCCCTGCATGGAGCTTCACTTGCAATCCTGCTGGGTTTTCTCCACCAGTCCCTGAGGCAACTGGGTGTTGTTAGGAAAAAATCTATCATGCTCCCCACAAAAGTTTGGAGATGAAATGGCCGCCAGGAGAGTAAAGCAAGGGTTTCTCCAAGGAGCGGAATGGGGTTTGGGAATAGGTGTCCTCCTCATTTATTTCCCCCCTCTACTTGATAATGAAGTAACTGGTAATTAAACAGGAATTAAAAGGAGTCAGACAGGACAGCCATGGAGTCACAGCCACTGCCCAGCAGCTGAGCAAAACCTGTGCAGGGTGAGGTTTTCTTGGAAAGGCCAGGTGAAACCTCGAGGACTGTTAGGACCACATTTCCCCAAGGAAGTGGAGAGGAGCGAAGGCTCCAACCCAGCCTCCCAGATCTCTGTTCTCTGCCAGGTCAGTTCTGAGACTGGCAGGAATGCTTCAGGGGGAGCATGCTGCCAACACAGCTCGGACACAGGCAGGGATGTGAGCTGGAGGAGGAGAATTTCCCCTGCCCTTTCCAGGCAGATCTTGAAGCCACTCTTATTTCCTCTCTCCTCCATCCCAGGAGGGACACTGGAGCAATTACACTGAGCTGCTAAAATTGACAACCCTACTGTGTCCCACAAACTCCCCACAGAGCCACACCTGGGGGCTCCGGGGCCACGCTGTGTTCTGTTCCAGCCCCATTTTGTCTGGGACACATCTTGCTGCTCATGAGCCTGTTGGATTTATTGCCATCAAACCCCACTGTTTCTCATGCTGCCCCATCAATGCCCAGCTGCTCTGACAGCCTGGCACAGCAGCAGGATGCTCCCCATCCTGCCGAGCGCCAGGGCTGGTAACAGTTCCTGCTGTCCAGCACCTCCCCTCTGGACCAGGGCTGCAGGGGGACAGGAGAGGGGATGAGAAAAAGGACAGCTCCTGAACACAAGGGATGGGGACCATCACCACGGAAACCCGCGTGTTGGAACTCCAAGCACCCACCTGGATGCCGCAATCTCTGACTTCTGCCGGGCGATGGCCGCGGCCCTCTGAGCCCCCTCGATGCTCCTGTCCACCTTCTGCCGGATCTTGGCGCTCTTGAGGGGTATCACACGCTTCTTCATGCCCTTGACCAGGACATTGTGGCGGTACTTGCCCTCCTCCTTCTTGCCGTCGGGCAGCGTGGTGCAGCCGTAGCCGTGCCGCAGGTTGTCCAGCCACTCGCCCTCGTACTTGAGCCCGCTGGAGCGCTCGCTGACGCCAAAGCCGGCGCGCTTGTCATTCTTCCACTCGCCCATGTAGGTCTCCGTGGTGGTGGCGTCGATGTCGGACTCGAAGGGAGTGTATTCCTCGCCCTCGGCGCCCTCGCCCAGGCTGACAGTGGAGGTGGCGTCGCTGGCAGCCGAGCTGATCCCGCTCTCGCTCTTGAGGAAGCTGACGCGGCTCTTCTGGCTGGCCAGGGACGACTTGGACTCGGACTTCTTCAGCTTCCCCAGCAAGGAGCCCCTGCGGAAGAGCCCCCCTTTCTTGGGCTTGCCGGCCTCGGCGTCCGCGTAGAGGCTGAGTGCGAAGCCGCCGCGGGTGATGGTGGGCGAGAGGGGCAGGCTCTCGGGGTTGGCGGCGGGCGAGTCCTGCTGGGGCAGGGTGCCGTTGCTGTGCTCGCTGCGCAGGGAGGACAGGGATGTGCGCAGCGGGGAGCGCACCACCGAGGCCATGCCGTAGGGCACGCTCTGCCGCACGCCGTAGCCGTGCCGCATGCCGTTGGTGAACTGGCCCTGGTACGTGCCTGCGGGAGACAAGGGGGGCACGGTGAGAAAGCAGCCTGGTCCTGCGAGAGCAAAGGGAGGTGAGCTGCGGGGTTGCACTGACTGCGACCCCGCTGGTGCTCACCCGCATGCAAAAGCATCACTGCCTAGGGAGCAGAGGACACCGGCCCAAGAGGCTCGGCTGGCAGGTGACAGCTCGTTGGAAAGGGACTGAGGCACCAGGGGACACTGGTGCAAACCCAAAGCCACTTAGTGTATGGGATCTGGATTTGCATCCAGGGCAGGGAGCGAGAGGCAGCCCCGAGGGGTGGAGTTTGGGCTGTCAGAGGGTGGCAGCAGCCCCCGCGGGCATGTGAGCTGCAGTGGCACATCTCTCCTTGGCTTGGTGACAGTCCCTTTCAGCCTGTTCTGCAGGCGGCCAGGACCAGCTCCAGACCCCTGAGTCAGGATCCCACATGTCCACTGACTGCCCTGGTACCTGAAGCCACATCTCCTTGGCACTGACACAGCTTCTCCGAGTTTCCAAGATCAAGGCTTGTGCCACACTGCACGAAGCAAGAGATGGGCAAAAAAAGGGAGGAGAGAAGCAGCTCTCTCTGTGTGGGGCTCCTTCAGCTCTGCCCCAAAAAGCACCACCCTACCACACTGCTCCAGACCCAGCTCAAGAGGGCGGACGATGATGGGAGACACAGAAAGGATCGTGTTCACCATGGCCAGGGCTGCACCTTGGGTACAGGACCCTGCTAAGGACCAGCAGGACTTTAGCAGTGACACCTTGAAGGACTGGGACACTGCTCCTCTCGAGACCCCCTGATCCCAAAGGTCAGCACTTTTGCAGGCTCCAGCAGAGTGGAGACCCACACTTTGACTTTTCTCACCAGGATGTCAAGAGACTTAAATTAGCTGCATCAAATGCTTCACAAGAAGAGCTCCTGGGAAGGGCAGGGGGCTGGTGGGGCAGCAGACAGCCTTCACCCACAGCAGCACAGGGAAGGTCAGAGCATTCCCGAGCCCTGTGGATTGGGATGGGATGAGCCTGGGATGAGCCTGGGATGAGCCATCTTCCCAGCCTGGCTCTTGTCAGTCTATTGATGCAGTTGCCTCAGAAACCAGCAAACTGCCCAAAACAAAGGCAGCATTCCGCTCTGCTCCTGGCATTACAGGTCCTGGAATGGGCCACCCCACCCCAGACCAGCACCCTGTGGAACAGAGGCTGCCAGCAGCTCTCAGCTTGGGGCACAGGCAGAGGGCGATGCGGGAGCACAAACACCTTTGGAAAGGCCTCTCTATTCCCTTACTCTCCCAGGTGCTGCTTCATGTAAGCAAAGGGTCAGCCGTGCAGGGGATATTTTCAGAGAAATCTGTCCTAAACCTGGTTTGCTAAGAGCAGTGACCTACCAGAAGACACATGATTTTGGGAGAGCAGGCACTCCCCCGGTTCTGGGGAGGCTCAGCCAGGGCTGGGCTGAGATGGAAGGGGGTGACCAATCTTCAAGGCATTAATCTCCCCCCTCAGACACTATTACTGAGCCCAGGGATGACCCTGCTCCCCAAGGAGCAAATCCAGTTCCTTCTTTGGCGATTGTGGGAGTGCATATTTTACAGTCTCCCAGGCCACTTCTGCAGCATAATCTCTCCTCCCAAGCTTCAGGTTTCGTTGAAATCCTCTTTGGACCCGCCTGTGGAGTGTTAACTTACAGTGCTGAGGGCCAGGAAAGACAAGAAGTGCCCGAGTGAGCAGCAGCTGCTGCCCCGGGTGAGCTGCCCCCAGCCAGCCCCTGCCCACCCTGCGACACAGAGGATTTTGGGGTCCCTGTAAACAGTTGGTCTCCCCTACAATAAAAGTAGGGATTCGGATAGTACAGAGTATCTGCAGACTGCAGCCAGCCATGGGGAGCCATCTGCCAGAACAAGGGGCCATTGCCCATTTTCTTGGAAGAGCTTGAAGCACTGAGAGGGAAAAAGAAGGAAAAATAAGCATGGGTTTGGGCATGAGCCTGGAGTCAAGGACCATCATTGGAGATCCCAGGCATCTGGGCGTGTTCCTCACTGTGCTCCCAAACCCCCATCCGTAAAATGGTGATGAGGCTTCCTAGAGCAAACTGAAGTTACAGAGACCCCCATAGTGCCCCATGTCCCTCCCTGGTGAGGTCAGTGCTCCATCCCACCCGCCCAGCCAGTGAGCAGGGCTGACACACGATCAGGGTGACACTGGAGACCTTCTCCTAGGATGGGAACAACTTCACACGTATCAGGCTGCAGCTGATAATTCCGCCATGTTAATTCCCTGGAAAAGGAACTCTGGAAAAGTCTTGCACGTTAAGGGGGTTCAGCTGCTCCTCAGGGGTCAGATCAGAGCAGCTGCTGCACTCCAACAAATCCCCAGCCCCGCTGTCCCCCTGAACAGCACCAGACCCAGCTGGGTGGGAAAAGCCACATGGCACCGTGGGTCTCCAGGGAGCAGGGATGGGGGTGCCACCCTCAACACAGGGTTCAACACCAGCTCTGCAGGCTGGTCTCTGCTCCCTGATTTCAGCCCGTACAGCACAAGCAACATCGTCCCTGTGACCAGAGCTGCCGACCCTGCCTGGACGAACGGAGGGCACCGACACGGTGCTGCCCACGGCTGTCCAGCCAAGGCGGGGGTGAGCAGGCATTGCCATGTCCCTGTCATGCTGCCATTCCCTGCCCGGCTGAGGCTTCGTGCCAGGGCAGGGCCATAAAGCACCCCTGGAGCGGAGCCAGAGGCTGCAGGCAGCGGCTGGAGGCGCCGGCCGTGCGTCAGGGCACGCAAGGTTTGAGCAGAGCCAAGCCCTGCCTCACCAACACGGCCCAGTGCCATCTGTTCAGGAGAAAATGGGGCCGTGCAAAATCTCTCTGCAGCAGGGCTGCACATCCCCGAGCTGCCACCACACTCCAATACCAAAACAGCCTGGACAAGTGGGGATGGGCAGCACACAGAGCTGTCAGCCAGGCTGCCACGAGCTCGCAGGCATCGGAGATTCTGCAAAAAATAATTAAAAAGCAATAGATGTGGAACAAATAAATCTCTGTTTAGGATGAAAATGGGACAGAGCCCACTTCCCTGCTTCCCCAGCCCTGGTGATTCATCAAGGTGGGACAGAGTCACATCATCCCATTGGGGTGTGATTACTGGAGGACAGGACCCCAGTAATCCTTTACTGGCTGCATTTTGACTTGTCCTAATGACAAAAACCGCTGGCTCCTCTGCAACCCCCAGGGATACGAATCATCACCTCTGCACAGCCCCAACAAGGGGATGCTGACTGGGTAAATGCAGAGGACAGGAAGGATTAAATTGTAGGATTGATGGACGTGATGTCCCTGCAGCCTTCACCTCCAAACACTCCAAAGAGGTGGGAGCACCCTCTGCTTCACCCCAGCAGCAGGATGGGATGGTGCCTGCCTGCAGCAAATGCAAAAGCGTCAGCTCCCGGTGCCCTCCAGCCCAGCAGCAAGATCCCATCCCCAGCAGCGACCCACTTCCCCTTCCCAGGCTGCCTCAAGGCTCCCATATAATTAGTGATGAATGTAAATAATACAAACAACCATGTAAATAATGCAAACGGCTCAAATCGCATCCCTGCCCTACAGCCCCCTGCTGTCACCCAGATACTGCGATGACAGGCGGGTTAGAGCTCAGTGTAAGCGGCCAGGGACATTTAAACAATGCACAGCACCATGTGCAGGACAGGCCAGCAAAAACTGAGTGCTGCTTTTTGGTGCCAGCAGTACTGTCTGATGGGTCCTGCTGGAAAAGAAAGGCAAAGAAAACCACATGGAGAGGTAAAAAATTTGCTATATATTAATTCATGGGTCACACTCAGCCAGGCAGGAGCTTTGCTACAGAGGCAGCAGACAAAAACCAGCACCACCGTGGCTCTCCCAGGCCCCTTCACTCCTTTCCCAGCCACAATCCCATGGATGCTGCTCCTTCTGTCCTGGTCCAGGCCCCTTTCCACCGCGCTTGCCCTGCCACAGGGAGGAGTTGTGCTGCTCCATATCACTCATTTCATCTCCCCAGTAAAGCACTTCTGCATTTCTTTTCCCCTCTTCTGTGGTCTTGTGATCACTGACTGGTCTAATTGTTTCCCCGTGGTTAACTGATACCGCTGTTTTCCTTAGCACCCTAGAGAACAAATTGCAGTATCAAAAATAAGTTGCTTTTAGGCTGCTGTGATTGTAAGTGAAGTTTTTTTCCCCCATATAGATACATGTAAGCAGCTATTTGTACAGCAAAGACAGGCTTTGGGCTGGATCATGGGTATGCAGCACAATTCCCCATTAGCAGTGAGATTTTTTTCTGCACTAAGACTTGACTCAGGGTTTTGACTCACAGTCAAATGCACAAAAGTATCCAAAAAATGAGGCCTTCCTTACAGCATGGACAAAACTCACCAGGCAAAGCCAAATAACTACATGTTTACTCATGGCTTATGTTGCAGAACAATGAGTCCCTTCATGCTATGCCCTCCACAACCCCACTCACTGTCTGCTTCAGCCAGAGCATTCTGCCCCTCTAAAGGGCTCTGAGCTCTTCCCTGGTGACAGCAGCACACACAAGTACATCCAGCTTGGATACCCAAAGGAATATATCAGAATGTCACTGCATCTGCCCAGCCACACTGGGAGCTCTGAACCCCGTGGCTGATTTCAATCCATGTTACAGAAGGCTCCTTAAAGCCATCAGTCTCCCATAGTTTTCACAAAAATAGGCTTTTGGTAGTGAGGAGAAAAAGCAAATAACCCACACAGTGCCTATGCTAAACTATACCATGACCCTGGTTCTTATTAGACACCAAAAATTTACACGGGATTTCAAAAAGCTTCACTCCAGATTTGGGCTTTTTTTAATCACCAATCTTGGCCAGACACAAGAGTCAAACACAGACACCCCTATATTTTAAAATGTAAATTTTTATGTATGTCTATATATATATGTATATATAAAAAGTTAAAGTCCATTTTAAAACATCAGAATCAGCTACATTTCCCCGAAATCTGCAAGCAGCCCAACCATGACCTAAAGTTTCTGATGAGCTGGCAAGCACTGCACATCCCCAGAGCCCTTTTCCTCATGTGGCTGGCTTCCAAGGGGCTTGGGAATCGTGTCCCCTACTCGAGGGACGGCAGATATCCAAAGCCTTTCCAGATGTTTATCTTGGCAACCTCAAATTCAAACATTAACAGGTCCCATGAGCAGTCTGGCCACATCTGGCTCTTGCAGGTGGTTACTGTGTGCAGGTGAGGAGATAAAAGAGGAAAAGGTCCTGCAGGTCAGTGAGACCATTCCACCCCTGTCCTACAGGTGTGATGCTGGATGGTGATCCCCGGCTCTGGCTGGAGTTTTCTGCATGTTCCTGTGCCATCAGAGAGGCTCATGCGTTGGACGTACAGCTCAGATCAGCCGGGGTACGGTGACCCAGCACATGGAGCAGCTGCTGGGCACCCCAGCACCACCCTCATGAGCCTTGTGGGGCTGAGCTCAGTGTTTTGGCAGGATCTTCATGGATCAGGGCTAAACTGCCAGCCTCGAGTGGCACCGGGGATCTTGCAGCTAGCACGTTCTTGGGTGTGGGACAACACCCCGGGGAGCACTGTGCTGACAGAAGCAGGATATTATATATCCGTACAGGAGAAAGCATTGGCTCATCTTTCCTGCTCTTCTGTCCCAAGCTTTCAGTCCAATACCTAATCAAACCCCTACGGCAAGTCTTACCACTCAAAATTCTCCCCCAGAACATCACCTGGAATTCCAGTAGCCCTTCACCCTTGGAAGGATTTGCATTTTAGGAAGCAGCAAGGAAGCAACTGTGCAAATTCAAAGGAGACCTTGACATCTCCAGAATGAAATTCCCAATGGCAGCCGTTGCTGATGGTTACCTGATTGCTGCTCTTTACTGATCAGAGCATGCCTTACATGTCACCTACACGTCTTATGGCCTCACGTGGAGGTTCTGTGCACTCAACTGGCCACATAACCTCCCCCTTTTAAACCATTCCATGGCCACAGGACAGAGAGGGGAGAAAATTTAAGGAGCTGGAGGGATGTGTCAGTTCATGTCTGTACCTACAATATTTAAGGGCACAAGGAAAATGGGTCAACTTCAATGTATTCCCAGGCTTAAAGTTAGCCACAAACCCACACAACTCATTGAGAAATATTTATGAAAAACATAGCCCTGAAAGCTAGTCTTGAATTAGTCCATTTTTCTAAAGCCTATAAATGTGATGCTTTTCATTCTGAAGATTTTTATGTTATTATACTTATTTTGCTTTATAAACTAACTCCAGTGCCTGTCCTAGACAAATATAGATGCAATTTTGATCCATATTTTGAAGGGTATTTCTTTCAAATCACCCTCTCTATTTAGCTATGCTAAATGTGGCAGCCCGGAACATTACAGTGCTGAAGAGCTACAAAATTACTTGCGCAGAAATTCTTGCAATGTTTCTAACCCCAGAATTGCCACTAATGCAAGAACACAATTAGACCGAGCATTTACAGAGCACAACAAATGTGCTCTGACTACGTGGTGCAGTTGTGTAGTAGCAGGGGTTGAAAGCTTCCAAATAACTGAAGGGGTTTATTTTGGGGAAAGGCCTGTGGCTACGTATTCTAAACAGCTTAGAGTCAAAACTCTCTGGCAAAGCAGATGTGCAGGCAGCCTGTCAGAGGCATGCAGGCGGTGTTTAATGCATAGGGAAAGCGTGCTGTGATGCTGTGGCTTATATCCGACAGGAGAACATTCCCAGCTCGCTGCCTGGTGAGCGAGCGCACGGCTCGCTGTGGCCGTGCACCAGCTGGGAGTTCCAGGTTGGTTCAGCCAGAAGCTGCAATAACCAGTCCCTGTGGAACCAGCAGTCAAAGACTACACAAAATCAAGTTGGTTGGTGTTAACTACCAATACAGACATTTAAGAGCAGCTTGGGACGATGCTCCTGCTGCTCCTCCCTCATGTCCGTAGACGGTGAGCCACGCATGCTGCATCCAGCCGGGAAAATCAGGGCAGGCACACATTGATGAGATGGTTGCACCTCAAGCTCCCCTTCTTGACTGAAGCACCGCAGTGGCTCCTTGCAGAACACCATGCCTGTCTACATCTCACTAGTGGGGACAGGACCAGGTCACCTCTTCAGCAGGGACAACATGCAACCTCTGTCGTCACAGGCTGGGTATGATGCTGTTCATCCCCCTCCCATTCCCTCTGGAGCCAACCTTACCTCCGTCAGCGTAGGTCTCGGTGCCGTAGCCATCCTGCAGGCCATTGTTCCATGTACCCTCGTACTTGGCTCCGCTGCTCATGCTCTGCCTGGCACCATACCGTCCCTTAAAGCCATGGGTCCACTCGCCTCTGTAAACCCACCGTCCTTTGGTCTCGATTCCCAGGCCGTGCCTCTTGCCTTGGGACCAGTAGCCTTCGTAGGTGTTGCCACTGGGCCACGTGTATATGCCCACCACCTCGAAGCCGTAGTTCCAGGAGCCTGAGTACTCGCCCTGGCCCTTGGGGCCGGTGCAGATGCCATGCCCGTGGGCTTTGCCCCCCTCCCAGCCCCCGCAGTAGGCGCCTCCATCATCGAAATCAAACCTGCCGCCGCTCATGGTGCCCTCCGGTGCCCCTCAGCCGGGCAGCGTTCCCAGGGGCAGCGCTCCGGGGCTCCCGCATCCCCGGAGGGAACGGGCTGGGCGCCGGGAGCAGCCGCTCCTGCCTCGCCTGGCCCGGCCGAGGGGCTGGGGCACGGGAGGAGAGAGAAATTGGAAGACAGGGAGGGGAGAGGGGCG
>WEIT01039882.1:316583-353158 GCA_013389985.1 Dryoscopus gambensis
CGGGGCTGTCGCGCCGGACGGTGCCCGGCCGCCCCCGCTGTGCTGCCGGTGAGAAAAGGCTCGGGAGGGATCTCAGCAAGGTGTGAAACGCCTGAAGGGAGGGCACAGAGAGGAGAGTCGGGCTTTGCTCACTGGTGCCGGGGGACCGGACCAGAGGCCATGGGCACACACCGAAACGCTGTCTGAGCGTAGGGAAACACTTTTCTCTTAGTGTGGCTGAGCACACACTGTCCAGGAAGGCTCTGGAGTCTCCCTTCTTGGGGTTATTCCAAGGCTACCTGGACATAGTCCTGGGAATCCAGCTTGGGATGGCCTTGCTTGAGCAAGGGAGCTGGACCTCCAGGGATCCCTGCCAGCCTAAATCATCCTGTGACTCTGTACCTACCTGAAGCTCTGCTGCAGGTGCCATGCTCGCAGCTCAAAGTTACACAGGTTGCCAGGATCTGTATCATCTATTCACCCACTGATAAAAAGACACTTTGATGTTTTTGACTGGGCTTGTTTTGAAAAACTCAGACTTTGGAGTTCACAGTGAAAAGCCCAGAGCAGGTCTGGTCAGAAGGCAGTGACATTGCCCACGGAAGAACGAGCACCCGTCACGGTGTCAGTCAGGTTTGTACAGACCATCTGCGTTCAGGGTTCCGTATCAAATCCCAGTTTCTGTGTTTCAGTTTATTCTATATGGCACGGTTGGTTACCCACTGAGAGCACATCAATGGACTTGGAAGCTAAAGATGAAGAGGAGGAGAGTCTACAAACAGCATTCAAAAAGCTGAGAGTGGATGCAGCAGGGTAAGTGAGCCACAAAAAAGGAAATGTAATTAGTCAGGTTTTTATTACATATTTGTATTTGTTTTCTATTATTTTACATTTCAAGAAGAAGTCACTTGGTGAAAGGTTCTTTGCTCTCCAAGATTCTTTGCTCTCTCTGAACTGCATCACTTCAGATGAAATGCAGTCATTATAACTGTCTAATATGCAAAGCAGTACTTTATTACAGACTAATTTTGGCTAATATCCACCTGAAATCACACAGTGACTGCATGGAAACATGAAAAGACTGACGCAAAGCAGCGAACCCACTTTTAACTGTTGTAGCTGTAGCCACCTGGCGTGATACAGAATTTGTTTGTCTGTTCCTGTAAACACTGGTGTCTGCAGCCACATTATAAACCTTATTTAGTGCACAAAATTTTGCTTGGAAAGCATCTGGAGAACAGCAGCAACACCTCGGAGTGTGCTGGGGAGCCCAGTCTCAGTGGGAAGGGCCAGGCTGAATACGAGCTCTGAGCATTTCTGATTTCAGGGGATTTTGTGGAGTAAAATGTCTGCAGATATTCATATGCTAAAAACTTACTCAGTAGGATACTGGGTGTGCTGATAGTATGTAGTGTAAGAGCTAATAAAATTATGCAGTCTAACACTCTGTGAGACAGTTCACTTGAAGTCTTTTGGGAATTCACAAACACAAGATGAAGCTTTGTGTTGACAGTGTTACCCTGTGAATTCAGCTCCACAGCCATCAGTACTGTGAATTCAGGACTTCCTCTACATGTGGAAATATATTTTGCTTTGCAACTCATTCTCTCTGCTTCAGGAGGTCTTCTGAGCAATGTGGAAAAAAATAGCTGTTCTCCATCAAGGAACCATGGTTATTAATCATAACACTTTTGATGTAGTACCGCTGGCAGACTGTGTGGGCTTCTGGTTGATTCCTGATGACATCTTAGGCATAAAAAGATCTTGTTTTGCAGGCATGAGTTGTGAACAGCTCACATTTTTTGACTAATCCCTTAAGATCAACTTTGGGCAGAGTATTTGAGCTCTTTGCTAGAATTTCAGCCTCATTTCTTACAATTTCCGATCCCGTGTTCCAAATCATACCTGCAACCTTCATAAATATAAATACAGATTCGTGTGCTGAGGCATTTATGTTTGTCATCTGGACCTCCAAGGTCAGATGCTTTTTTCATTGTATGCTTATCTCAAAAATTTAATAAAAACTAAATAAATTAGTAATCTCTCCTTGTTTATAGCTCATTCACTTCTCCACTGACTCCCCCTCAGCCTGCTGCTCTGGGTGCCTGACTTTGCATTTCAGAGGAGTAGGAGACTATCTTTAATGACTATTGCCTGACAAAAACGTTTGGAACCTGAGTTTACATTTCTTTAATGTGTCATTTTAGTGAAAATAGGGCATGACATCAACCTCTGGGCATTTTGGCTGCCTTTCGTTTCGTCTCACCTATCTTTAGCCACTGGACGAGGCCAGTATAGTAAGAGGGGTCGGCTACATCTCTGCAAGGCCCTGTTTCTACCCACTGACTGCAGAGGGAGTCAGTGCAGCAAATTTGACTGGCCTAGCTGAGCATCCAAAGCACTCGGGCTGAATGTGGGCCTCTGGAGCCGTGTGCTCAGGCATTTCTGTGATGTGGCATTTCCCTTTGTACCCAGATGTATTGCAGCTCTGTCCGTGGGCGACGGGACGATTCTCAGAACAACGACAAGAGCAGCCATGGATGGAGCCAAGCAGCAGACTGTCAGCTCCAAGGAAGCGTGGCATGGGTAAAACATGAGACACTGAACAGTTGCAGGCCGCTTTCAGTGCGAGTTGTTGTTAATTAGTTGCTTCAAGATATATTTCCTTTCTATCACAAAATGTTTCTGTGACTGATAGGTTGGTTTTAAGGGGATTTCACCTAAGTGTTTAAAAACAATATGGCATCTTCTCTTAGAGAGGGTTCCCAAATCTTTCTTTTCCATTGATTTTATCAGTAATACTTTTCTGCAAGTCTTAAACCTTTTCAACCCCCTCTCACCTTGCTCTTGGGTTCTTTTATTTCTTTTGAAGTACCTGGATATTCAGTGTGACTCTGCCAGCAGCTCCAACTGATCCAGGTTCTGCACTACAGTTCAGTTTGGGATGACAGAGTATCATTTGCTTAAGGCAGAAGATTTGGGGGGAAGCACCTTGAATAAGGGTTCCTTGTATGTATCTTTGGGGGAACCCAAAATTTCTTCAGAGTCCTCCACGGTTCCTGTCAGAGACTGTAAGTGACCAGTCATCTGGTATTTCCAAGCAGAAAAATAATGTTGTAAGATGTTTTTAGTCACATTTTAGAGCTTGCTGAGCCGTAGTGTAGATTCTGGAGTTCCCCACTTGCTCACCTGTTGTACCCTGCAGGTGTGTGAGAAAGCCTTCCCGAGGATCGGCAAGGGTCCCGCGGCGCCGGCGCTCCAAGTCTCCGGTCCTGCACCCTCCCAAGTTCACCTATTGCAACATGAAAGCCAACAACCAGCTGAAACACAAAACCCAGGCAGACACTTCGAAAGGTGTCATCAGCTCAGATGTTTTTGTCCCAGCAGAACATGGTACGAAGGACGGGCAGGATTCTCACCTTGAGGCCAGTAACGACAGAACTGAACCGTTGGAAGCTTTCACCGCCGAAGAGCCTTTGCAGAAGCCGGGGGAGAAGTGTCCTGCTCTCTCCTCATCCTTTGAGAACAGCTTGCGTTCTAAGCAAACCTCAGATTTCCAGTCCTTATCCATGCTCAGCAGCGGCAGGCAGTGCCCCTGTACGGACAGGAAGTGCCAGTGCAAGCAGTGGCGCACCATGGAGGTGTATTCCTTCTCCGGCCTGCGGAGCGTCCTGTCCGAGTGCGAGAAGGCCGTCCTGGGAGTCCATGCCCACTCCCTCCAAAACAGATCCCCCTGTGGGACAGCCTCATCAAGCTCTCCGAGGTCTTGTTCTGAGCAAGCTCGAGCCTTTGTGGATGATGTGACTATTGAAGATCTTTCGGGATACATGGAATACTACTTATATATTCCCAAGAAAATGTCTCACATGGCAGAGATGATGTATACTTGACTGTAAGCAATAGAGAATCCTGAAGCAGAGTTTGTTACAATGGTTGGGCTAATTGCCTTGTCAGTGCCATGTTTTCACTGTTGTGTGTTTGATTAAATGTTTCTTTGCCTCATACAGTTTAGTTTTCTAATAAAATGAAAAATTAAATATAGTTTCTGAGCTTAGTTCTAAAAAGAATGCACTAAAGTCTCTGAATACCTTAACAAATGCACTCTAGATCAAATGAGCTCTGTTTGGTTTTCGGTTTGTGCTGTGGATATAGAAGCTCTGTATGCTATTTTCAGTATGTTTTGGGAAAAAAACCAAACAAAACCAAAAAACTTTTAGTTTTTTTCTGATATTTTGAAGTGTTTGGAAGGTTCATTCTTAATGTACGTCAGTACTTAAGAGAACAGTTTCACAGCTACAGCTCTATCCTCTTCATCCTGCTCCTGAGAGAAGGATGAGAATGCATTCAGCATTTTGGATAGGATGAATCTCCTTTCCTTGAACACTAGCTGGCTCCTTTTTTTAGTTGGATCAAATTGTGAATGCTTCTTCCTTACAAATTTTTTTGGGAGGTCCAGAACGTGTGGGTGTGTGCTTGGACCCTTCCTTAATCTAACTTGCTCACTCTTAAGCAGTTCTATTTTTCTGCAGATAAGTGAAGCTCTTAGAAGTAAAAATATATTTTGTTATTTGTGCTTTACAGATGGAATAATTTGGGGGGGAGTGAAGCAGGCTACCAGGTTTTTTGGGCTGTGTGGTCTCAGAAGTGTAGAGGGTGGAACCATCTACACACGATGTTTCTGAGCACATCTGATACACAAAGTGGTATGGAGAGCGGGTGAACAAGAAGTGTGTATCATCCTGGCTTTGTGCTGTAGAGCTATGACATTCCTGCTGGTTGAAAATACTGCAATAAAAAATTTTGTTGCCGAGACTTGCATTAATAAATGTGTGTCAAAACCCAGCAATTTAAAGTCTGAATAATTTGACTTACACTCATCTTCTCTCAAGACCTTTTTATTTAAAAAAAAAACAACTAACAAAACTCTGGTTTCAGTGTCAGTTGTACATGCTCAACAACCATGTCTGACTAAAGTACTGTAATTTTTACTTACATGCTGAAAAATGAGTGGTCAGCAAGCCAAGGAGTCACAAGCAGTTGAGTAAAAATAGATGACAGCAGATGTGGACAGTTGGCCTTGTATTCTGTCCTGGAGAAGGCTCAGACATTCTAGATGATAATCACTGGAGATTTTATTCTAAGCATCCCTAATATTTACACTACAAGTCCAGGAAGCTGAGATTTAAGGTCCAAATAAATAAAAAACCATAAGAATACAACTAAAGCTAATTTAGCTCTTAAGTTTCACACATATATTTAGCATGCAATATTTGCTCTTACTCACATTAAATATAATTGATTTCTACATTTTCTCGTGTCACCTCCCTCTTCCAGCACTATCCTGCAGTACCCACACACACTTCGGATTTTCTCCACTTTCCCTTCTTTCTCCCCACAGAAAATCTGGTATCATACATGCTTTGCTTTTACACGTAAATATTTAGTACCAGTTATCTTTGCTGCTGCTATTTTTTGAAGGGTGTTTCTGTTTCAGCAGAGGGTATCTGCTCCTATTTTTGTTCATGTTTTGTTCTGTGCCCTCTTTAAAACCATGGGAATTGTTACTAGACAGAGGGTTTCTCCCCTTTTAACCGTTTCCCTGCCTCTTGGCAAGCATTGTTTGTCACAGGGCCCATGTGTGTGAAGCCGAGGTACAGCTCTTCCACATGCACAAAAAGGGTTATTTAAGCCTGGTGTTGGTTGTCCCTGCTCCTCTCTGCACCTGGAGCCTTAGGAAGGGGCACAGCAAGGCCCTTCCCCAGAAATGTGGAGTGGCAGCCTGGCTCAAGGTCACCTTGGGGCAGTGTCTGCTGTGCTGCTCTTTAACAAAGTGTGCAGAACGCGGGGAAGTGTCTGGGCTGGTGTTACACAAACCCAGCACAGATGGACAGCGCTGGGAGGACGCGCTTTCAGCTGTGGAGCAGGACAATGTGCCACAGACCTGCCGTGTCCAGCGAGAGAGGAGGGATTGGGGAAATCGTGGAGGTTGAACTAGTCCAAGATACACCCTGAAACTGAGGGCTGAGAAGTGAATTCAGGTTGCCAGAATGCTGGGTGGGAGGGAAAAGCATGACAGCGGGTTCTGAGGGCACACTTCCATGGTGTCCTGAGGAGGACTGGAGTAACTACTAGTGAAGGAGGCAGGAAAAGGGAAAAAAAGTCAGTGGTTTTGTGTTCTGCCTGAACGCCTGTTTTTGCTGGTGTTTAAGCACATCTAGTGCTGCCTGTGGCAGAGGAAAGGCAGGTATTTTGGTTCTTGACTGCAATTTGGAGGTTTGCAGCAAATGTACTGGAACATTGCTGCTGACATTTGCACAGCACAGACCAACCCCTGCGGGTGAATGATGGGCCCTAAGAGAGGCACAAACTTATTGTTTCCATCAAAACCTTCTCAGTTCAGCTCATCCACATCACTCTGATAACATAGTGACGACTTCTTGCTGCCTGCCTGAAACCTCAGGATTTATTGGAAAATTGCCTCTTCTCTGGGAATGCCTGCACAGCACCTTTAGCTTGATCGATGAGTAGAGATGCCCTGGTACAAACAGTACTGAGTGCAGGCTTGTTGCTCCCAGCTGCTGCTGTACCTGCCCCAACAAGCCTGGGGGATTTTTTCTGGTGGATGCTCTAGGAGCTGACCCCAGTCAATCTGCAGAATATGTCTAAAATGTTCTGAGAAAGCACCAGTGGACTTGCAGTGCTCCCAGCACTTTCCTCTAATCAGATCCCAACTCTCTACTTCCTCTCTCAGCAGACCCAGCCTGGGTGTTTTCCAGTGGCTTTCCCCAACTCCCAGCACCTTACAAGTCCTTGTCCCTCTAGTTGCAGGACTAGTTCAACTGAAGCAGGATGCAGAAGGGCACCCTGGATCAATGACATTTCTTTCTTGCCTTACAGAAGCCAAATCGAATCTGAGCTAAGCTTTACATTGGCAGACACAGAATCAGGCCACAGGGGGAAAAAAAAAATCAGTGGAGCCATTTCTAGAGCCTGTTTTCCACCCTCTCCTTCTAAAACAGGGAGGGTTCTTCTGTGCCTGCAAAGTCCCGTGACCGACTCCATCCTCCTCTTCTCTCATCTCTGTATCCTTTGCATCAGCTCTGAGATGAGACGCTCCCCTGGATTCTGTATTTCCAAACTGCCAGCATCCACAATCCTGCTCCGCTGGCAGCTCCTGCCAGGGCTCTGCCAGGGCACATCATCCCATGGGGCAGCCCCATGCCAACCCCTCCGGCAGTCAGGGAGGCTGTGTTGAAGAGCTGGGGATGATCTCAAGGTCACACAAGGTCAGGACACCCCTAAAGGTGGCTGGCACCCCTCGTGCCCTTCAAGCCTTGCTCAGTTCAGCAAGCCAAACGCCAGCTAAAGCAATAGGCCCCTACAGAGGCGCCGTGTCCCTGCAGGACCCAGAGGGATGCAGCGACCTGTCATGTTTTACTGCCCACGGCGCAGCATTAATTCATCACAAAATACACCACTAGATGGGGCCTTCTGGACAGCGATCCAGGGAGAACAGCTGCTGCCTGGCCAACCTGCTCCTGGCCTTTTCCACACCCACAGTGTCCCCTTCCAGTGCAAGGAGCCCCCAAAGACGCTTCTTAGGCAGCGAGGGGAGGCTGTGGAGCAGAGGGCAGGGTGGTGCTGCGTGAGGGGACCAGCTCTTCAAAGCTCAGTTTTCCCTTGGGTTTGCAGCCCCAAAGCAGAGGCCAAGCAAGAGCCTGTCCCTGTGGGTGTCCCTGAGGCCACTTTAGGGATTTGGGAAGACTGGGGAGAGAGGTTGTTACTGGGGGCTGTTGCCTGCGGCGGGGAGAGAACAGGGAGGAGGCAGGGCAGAGCTCAGCATTTCCCAGCCTCACCCCTCTCATCACCTTCCTGCACGCCCTGAGGAGCAGAACATCACAACACCAAATAATTCATTTTCATCTCCCAGTCCCTAGAAAACTGCTCCTTGCACTGTATTTACACAGGTGGGTACCAGTCTGGCCCTGCTCCCTCCCAGTGCTCCTGGGTGATGTGTGCCTCAGTTTCCCCACCCGAACGAGCTCTTCCAAACCTTCCTGTTTCCATCCTCACCAGCACCAGTGGTTCACAGCGAGAGCCCTCACACAGCCCTGAGACACAGGCTGGCTCCCTGTGCCTGCACAGCCCTCTCCCCCATCCTCTCCAGAACCCGCCCCTGCAACCCCCCTAACTGGACTGGCTTTATCCCCTGGCACTGGCAACAGTTCCAAGGGTGGCAAATTATCTCCAGGCTCCCAGACAGCTGGAGATGGGGCATGACAAAGCCAAGTGTCATAAAGCACAAGTCCAGATGTCCGGGTCACCGCACACCTGTGCCTGCAAACCTCCGGGTGCTGCTCACCGGGCTTGGAGAGGAGCAGCAGCTCGAGAAGCCCCAGCGCTCTCCGAGTCTCCTGACCAGTTTGGAATTGCAACACACCTTGCTAATTCTGGAAGCGACCCCCAGCTGTGCCTACTTTGTCCAGTTTGGGCAGGCACCCCGGGCTCTGGTACACAGCGAAGGCTCCTGGGCTCTGCCCCTGTACAGGCTACATAACACCCAATAGGCAGAAATTAATTTGTGCTCTCCAAAAATAACTGAATACCTTTAAAGAGCCATTGCTGCTTCTTTCCATGAAGGTTCAGGGAGGCAGGACACCTTCCAGGCATTTCAAAGCCAGTGTCCATCACTGTGGCTATTTATTACGCATCCGCCATATCTAAGGCAGTCAAAAAAAAAAAAATCTTAATCTCTGCTGAAAAATGTTCTTAAGGAGCCGCAGGGGTTGGAGCTGCCCCGGATTGCCGAGCTGGCAGGCAGGCAGCGGGCAGGAGCCTCGGCTGCTGACTCCTCTGTGGAAGNCCGCCCCGCGCTGCCCACCCCGGCCGGGGAGCCGGAGCTGCCCCGGGAGTGATGGGCTGGCAGGAGCCCATGTGATGCTGGGCTAGCGCCGCTCGCTCCCCGTCCCTCTCCCGCTCGCTCGCTCGCTGTCATGGCGACTCCCAATAATGTTACTCCCACCAACTGCAGCTGGTGGCCCATCTCGGCGCTGGAGAACAACGCGGGGAAATCCACGGAGGGGGAGGAAAATCACGACCCGACAGACCCCGCTCTCAAATCCCAGGACAGACTGGTTCTGTACCACTGGACCCAGTCGTTCAGCTCACAAAAGGTAAAGAAAACAATCGCTCGGCCGAGCTCCCGGGCGAGAATCACCTCCAGTTCCCAGGGCATTCCCTTGCCTCGGGAGGATGGATGCACCCGGGGAAGAGCGAGGGGCTCAGCCCCGGGGCTGGCCGGGGCAGCAGCGTGCGGCCAGGCAGATCTTTGTACCTTTTAACAGCATCTGCCTGGGGAGGCATGGGGATAAGGATGGGGATGAGGTTGGGGGGGCTCAGCCAAATCTTGCCTTTGCTTTGGGATCACGGCTTGCACCGGGAGCCGCCTCGGCTTTGTGCTCGTTCCCAGCCCCACACTGGCGTGGCCGGGAGCGCAGACAAAGGCTGAGCCGGGCCCGGGACCACCCTGCTGCTGCGAGAGGGAGGCAGCCCCGAGCCAGGCTGGTGCCCGGGAGAGGATCCCGGACCCCAGCACGCAGCGATGATTCACCCCTGACACTGCAGCAGTGCCCTGGAAATTCTATTCCCGGGGTGCCCCAGCAAGAAATCCCGTTTTCCAGACCATGGTAAATGCTCATTTTGCAGCACAACAGCTGTGTAGCAAACCCAACCCTCTCCCCCGGCCCCAAACCCCCCATCATTCCTAAGCCATTAATACCATATGGAGAACGGGCTATTCGGAGGGGTGGGTGGCGGAACACCGAGTTCCCCGGTGCCAGGGCCTCTCCGAGCTCCACAGCCCGGAGGGAAGGCCGGGGCAGAGGTGCCCGTTCCTGCGTGCAGACACAAAGGAGGGAGGATGCCCGATGCAGCAGGGTGGCTGCACATGGTCGGCCCCGCCGCCGGCAGCACGGGACTGACGGGCTCCGGATCCGCACTGGCGGGGGATGCTCGTGCCCGGCTCCCCGCGGCACCCCGCGCTCGCTGGCAAGCAGAGTCTCGCTCGCTCGTTTGGCAGAGGGGAGGGAGCGGTTGAGGCACTTCTTGTACAGGGTTGCCTACAATCGACCTCACTCTGCGGGGCAGGGCACAGGGCAGGGGGCACATAGAGCCACCGCACCTGCTGGAGCCGGCACTGTGACAGGCTTTGTTTTGAAGCCACTTGCAAGGAAAGAGCACTTGCTGGTGTGATGGACATCGCAGGGTGGGGAGCAGTGGAGGCTCCTCAGGACCCCCGTGCACAGGGGTTTTCCTCGGAGCAGGCTACAGACAAAGCTTTTCCTGCTGTGCCCCGGTAGCTGCTCAGAACCACCCTCCATGGGCACAGGGCTATTAGTGGGAGGGATTCTGAGTCCCACCAGGACCTAGCCCTGCCTGCAACGGGATTTTTTGAGTTTTACACAAGATGACACCCATACTCCCGGTGTAGAGAGCGGCTGGGGGGTCCAGGAATGTTTCATCACCCCTGTCTGGGATCACTCTTTGAGGCACTGGCAGGGGCTCCCCTTGCCCTCAGGCACTGGGTACCCTGGGCTGCCTCATGCCCAGCAGCTGCCTCCTGCCAGGCCTTCAGCCTCAGCTCCTCACAGCAGAACAGGGAAGCACAAGGAGCTTGGGGCTGGATACCCCAGGTGGTACTGGCTGAGGTTTATTTATCAGCTGGGAGGAAAAGGCCAGGAGCGAGTTGCAGCTGAGGGACCCAAGCTTTCTCTTGTTTGACTTTAAAAGAAAAAATTAACTTGCCAGTCCTGTGAATAATTAATGACTAATTCCCTGGGAACTCTGAAGTACTCACAGAAATGCTTATATATGTTAAATTGTATTTTTAGCTACTGCTAGTTGGATGAAAACAAGTACTTTTCCCTCATTCAGTAGTTCTGTAAATCATGGCTTTCTCACATCCCCTGTGGGCTTTTTTTTTTCGTGTTTGACATACTTAGTTCATAATAGTCAGGTTTTATAACCCAGAAGCCTAAAATGCCATCCCTGAGTGCATATTCAACACCAGAGCAGAGAGATTCACACACAGAGCAGAGCAGCGGGGGGAGCCCTGAGGGCCAGTGACTGGGGTGGGGATGGTGATGGTGTCCCACATCCAGCCCCACTCCTGCCTCCTCCTGCTCCTCTGCAGGGCTGCAGTCACCTTTCCCACCCCTGAGATGTGTGGGTTCCACCCCTGCAGTGCTGCTGGCTGGCCCAGGGCTGGAGGGGGGGAGGCAGCAGGTTTGACACAAGAGGTGTGAAGGTGCTGGGTGGTGCCCTCAAGCTGATGTCAGCATGGAAGAGGAGGAGGAATGCTGCGCAGGGTCACAGGGGCTACCTGAAACTTCCCATGGAACAGAGCCTTCTCCCTGCTCAAAATGTGCTGGTAAAGCCAGAGTCCACTCCTGAGAGTGGGACATACCTGAATCAGCATCCAGGTCTCCTTCAGCCAGGCAGCAGGACTTGCTGGGTGCACGTGCAAGGCATAACATTGCTGCAGCCTCTGCTTCCTCCTCTTCCTCCTTTTCTTCCTCAGGCATGTGCTGGGCCATGCTGGGATCCACAGCAACATCACTCATTCCCCCCCAGCTGGGGAGCTCCTGCCTCCCTCCACCCACTGCTGAGGGATTGGCTCTCAGCCCTCCAGCTCCTCTGCCTGTCACACAGGCCACCAGTGACCAGGGAGGATGGTTCATGATTCTGAAAAGACAGGATGGGTTTGGGTATCCCCTCTTTGCTGAGAAAACAAATCCTTTCTTGGCTGGCTGGATCTTGCAGCTGTCCCATGGCTGCTTGGCTTCTTGCAGGGCAAGCACGTGATGCTGGCATGTCACTGGGCTTAAGCTTTGGGGAAGGGTCTGGGGGTGTAATGGGGTAGGGGGGACTGGGGGCCATCTCGGTGCGTGGGGCTGAGCCCTTTCTCCCTGGCTCCTTGCCCCAGGTGCGGTTGGTCATCGCAGAGAAGGGGCTGCCCTGCGAGGAGCGGGACGTCAGCATGCCCCTGATGGAGCACAAGGAGCCCTGGTTCATGCGGCTCAACCTGGGCGAGGAGGTGCCCGTCATCATCCACAGGGACAACATCATCAGCGACTACAACCAGATCATCGACTACATGGAGAAGAACTTCACGGGAGGTAATGCACGGGT
The DNA here is from genome assembly GCA_013389985.1 of Dryoscopus gambensis. Taxonomy (NCBI): domain Eukaryota; kingdom Metazoa; phylum Chordata; class Aves; order Passeriformes; family Malaconotidae; genus Dryoscopus; species Dryoscopus gambensis. The sequence goes on from WEIT01039882.1 coordinate 328,752, forward strand.
GGGCTGTGCCACAGAGGAAATTCGTGTCTAGTCCAGATGCTGTTTGCTAAAGGAATCCACTTTTTCCTTTTAAGTTTCTTCTTCACCCCAGAAGATCAGCAAGCCACCAGCCCTCCCCAGACTTCCATGTTTTCACATGAAATTGAAGAATTTCCAGCAGAAATCCCCTGCTGGAGGGCTCTGAGGGGTGTGGTAGCTCAGTCCCTCCTTTTTCTGTCCTGGAAGTCACGCTTCCAAACCAGACAATTTCTCTCAGTCCCTGTGATGCGTGGTGGCATCTCACTAGAGTCCCCTCTGGGGCACAGCCCATGGGAACACTTCTGACTTCAAACACATTTGTATTTTGGCCCTGGGTAATCGTGTAAAGGGGCTGTAAGGGGCTCTGCTGAGAGAAGGTGGGTTTAAGCCATGTGCTTTTGCCCCTCTCCCCCCTTTCTCAAGGATTCCTGGGCCACTGGCCAGGGGCAGGGGACCCTGCTGTCCCCGCTGGTGCTGTGCCTCAGAGAGAACAGCCTCTTTAAAGTCAAACACAGCCTGAGGTGCTGAGGACCATGGGAGGACAATGTGACACAAACCCAGAGGAAGGGACAGCCAGGAGAGGGAAGCTCATATTCCCCCAAGAGCAGGGCTGCAGCCAGTGGCCTGCTGAGCCCAGCACTGGGATGCCGAGACAGAGCTCAAAGTCAGCTTTGCTCGGCAGCTGCGGTGAGCGGCCTCTCCCTGGCATCTCACACCCTTCGTTCCCCTAAACCTGGGGGCTGCCGGGCTGGGACGCCCACCGGGCGGGCTTCAAAGCTGAGCAGGGATCTCGGGCTGTGCCATCACGATGTTCGCCCCAGCATCCATCCCCCTTGCAACAGAGACATCAAAAACATCTCAAAATAGCTCCCGAAGCAAGGGCGCCTTGCCAGCTCAGCTGCTGTCCTCTCCCGGCCCCGCCACTGTGCTGCTGCGCCGTGGAGGCACGAAGCTCACTCACCAGCGGGGCAGCAGGGATGGGGTCCATCAGGAGAATCCCACGCTGGCAGCAGGTCNATGTCAGCATGGAAGAGGAGGAGGAATGCTGCGCAGGGTCACAGGGGCTACCTGAAACTTCCCATGGAACAGAGCCTTCTCCCTGCTCAAAATGTGCTGGTAAAGCCAGAGTCCACTCCTGAGAGTGGGACATACCTGAATCAGCATCCAGGTCTCCTTCAGCCAGGCAGCAGGACTTGCTGGGTGCACGTGCAAGGCATAACATTGCTGCAGCCTCTGCTTCCTCCTCTTCCTCCTTTTCTTCCTCAGGCATGTGCTGGGCCATGCTGGGATCCACAGCAACATCACTCATTCCCCCCCAGCTGGGGAGCTCCTGCCTCCCTCCACCCACTGCTGAGGGATTGGCTCTCAGCCCTCCAGCTCCTCTGCCTGTCACACAGGCCACCAGTGACCAGGGAGGATGGTTCATGATTCTGAAAAGACAGGATGGGTTTGGGTATCCCCTCTTTGCTGAGAAAACAAATCCTTTCTTGGCTGGCTGGATCTTGCAGCTGTCCCATGGCTGCTTGGCTTCTTGCAGGGCAAGCACGTGATGCTGGCATGTCACTGGGCTTAAGCTTTGGGGAAGGGTCTGGGGGTGTAATGGGGTAGGGGGGACTGGGGGCCATCTCGGTGCGTGGGGCTGAGCCCTTTCTCCCTGGCTCCTTGCCCCAGGTGCGGTTGGTCATCGCAGAGAAGGGGCTGCCCTGCGAGGAGCGGGACGTCAGCATGCCCCTGATGGAGCACAAGGAGCCCTGGTTCATGCGGCTCAACCTGGGCGAGGAGGTGCCCGTCATCATCCACAGGGACAACATCATCAGCGACTACAACCAGATCATCGACTACATGGAGAAGAACTTCACGGGAGGTAATGCACGGGTGGGCTGTGCCACAGAGGAAATTCGTGTCTAGTCCAGATGCTGTTTGCTAAAGGAATCCACTTTTTCCTTTTAAGTTTCTTCTTCACCCCAGAAGATCAGCAAGCCACCAGCCCTCCCCAGACTTCCATGTTTTCACATGAAATTGAAGAATTTCCAGCAGAAATCCCCTGCTGGAGGGCTCTGAGGGGTGTGGTAGCTCAGTCCCTCCTTTTTCTGTCCTGGAAGTCACGCTTCCAAACCAGACAATTTCTCTCAGTCCCTGTGATGCGTGGTGGCATCTCACTAGAGTCCCCTCTGGGGCACAGCCCATGGGAACACTTCTGACTTCAAACACATTTGTATTTTGGCCCTGGGTAATCGTGTAAAGGGGCTGTAAGGGGCTCTGCTGAGAGAAGGTGGGTTTAAGCCATGTGCTTTTGCCCCTCTCCCCCCTTTCTCAAGGATTCCTGGGCCACTGGCCAGGGGCAGGGGACCCTGCTGTCCCCGCTGGTGCTGTGCCTCAGAGAGAACAGCCTCTTTAAAGTCAAACACAGCCTGAGGTGCTGAGGACCATGGGAGGACAATGTGACACAAACCCAGAGGAAGGGACAGCCAGGAGAGGGAAGCTCATATTCCCCCAAGAGCAGGGCTGCAGCCAGTGGCCTGCTGAGCCCAGCACTGGGATGCCGAGACAGAGCTCAAAGTCAGCTTTGCTCGGCAGCTGCGGTGAGCGGCCTCTCCCTGGCATCTCACACCCTTCGTTCCCCTAAACCTGGGGGCTGCCGGGCTGGGACGCCCACCGGGCGGGCTTCAAAGCTGAGCAGGGATCTCGGGCTGTGCCATCACGATGTTCGCCCCGGCATCCATCCCCCTTGCAACAGAGACATCAAAAACATCTCAAAATAGCTCCCGAAGCAAGGGCGCCTTGCCAGCTCAGCTGCTGTCCTCTCCCGGCCCCGCCACTGTGCTGCTGCGCCGTGGAGGCACGAAGCTCACTCACCAGCGGGGCAGCAGGGATGGGGTCCATCAGGAGAATCCCACGCTGGCAGCAGGTCCTAGGGAATGGCAGCTGCTTTCCCACCTGGCAGCAGCCCCAGCACCAAGGGGCATCAGGGAGTGTTGGGCCCTGCACCGCTTCCCCTGGTCCCTGTGAAGGGCAGGTGGTCTGACATATGTGACAACAGGCTGTCCCCAGCAGGAGGGGGACACGGAGCTGTCCGAGCGCTGGGAAACTCCTGTCGTTGAGATTTTCCAGCCAGGTGCAGTTTCTTACCTTTTTGCTGAGAAATGGAGAGGGGAAGCTCCAGGGAAGAGGGCCCAGAGCATCACTCCCTGCTCCATGCTCTGCTCCATCCTGTCGCCCAGCAATGCAGCTGCCAAAAGCATTATCAGGATGCGGCAGTGCTGATCTGAGGGGGAATCAGCCACCTTGCAGAAATGTGTAGAGTTTGAAAAGACCTTTACAAGGTATTTTTACTGAGTTATGTTTTCCCCTGGGCTGAGGGCATGGCCTTTTTCGGCTGCTTACACACACTGGGGGCCAGCTATCAGTAAAGGGTGGTGTGTGGAGAAATGTTTTCTTTTCCCCAAAATAGTGTGAGTAGTGCAAATAAGCCACATTTGAGGGTGGCTTCTCACTAGGGCACTGCCCAGCAGCGCCCAGAAACCACTGATGAGTTGACCAGGGCAACGTTCCCCCTGGGCCATTGTGTCCTCCACGGTCTGCACCCCCTTGCACAGCCCATCACTGGCTGCTCTACACAACAGCAGCCCCTTGCATGCAGGTTGATGTGGCATGTAAAGGCAAGTCAGGCACCATCCCAGCCCTGGGATGTGCTGAAGGTCGTGGGCTGGTGGCCAGCACGCCGCTATTTCATTGTGGTTGCTCCAGCTTCCTGTGGCATGGGGCAGTCCCTGTGGATGTGCTGTTCCCAGCCTCAGCACCAGCCCATCGGGTGCTGGCCAGGAGCCCTGTGGAAGGAGCACACAGGCTATAGGTCAGTTATTGTTCCATTCATATGGTCACTTTTCTCGGGTGGAAAATCCCCGCTTGGAGAGCTGGAGCCCAGGCAGAGCAGGCAGCGAGCAGCCCATGGCCAGAGAGGAGCCACCAAAACCTCCCTTTGCTCAGGGGACAGTGACACTGATGCCCATGGGTAGGAACAGATCTGTGGAGCCTTCCAGCTGGGACAGTCCAGGGCAGAGCCACGAGGAGATTTGCAATACGGGAGGTACCAAAATTTGCCTGGCTCCCATCCAGCCACGGGCACCAGCAGGCACAATAATGGCAAGGCAGGTGGGCAGTGCCATGCCTGCAGCCCAGCCCCTGCCACCGGCAGCAGGGCTGGGCAGAGCAGAGCTGTCACTTCAGGAATAAGGGGCTGCACTGGTCACATCTGCCCTTCAGCCAAAGTGACCTAACTCAGGCGGAGACACCGGCATGCGGGGAGCCCAGTGCTGCAGAGAGGATGTGGGCAGCAGAGTCAGAGTCCCGGTGGTGGATTTACACACTACCTGTGAACTGCTTTCTGCAAACACCGTAAACATTTATGATCCCACAGAAAACTGGACCTGGTGTTCTTGGGGGAGACAAGAGCAATGTTTCACTTCTTGTGGTGTCTGCCCAGTGTTTTGAGCTGAAAGTGTAATAAAAGGCACGATGCTCACTGCCACCCACAGAAAGTGAATAAAACCCAACAAGGCAGGGAGGAGCAGAGGCAGCCAGGGCAAGGGATGTTCCTGCAGCTGAGACACTGGCTGAGCATGGAGGGAAGGTGCACTGGGCTCCTTTGGTCATCTACTCCGATTGCCCATTTTGGGATTTTTTAAGGAAGCCCAAGAGAACGTGGTACCTCACTGCCACTGGCGTAAAGAATACGTAACTCAGGAGCTGTTAAACTCAAATCCTCATCTTTTAGCTCTTTTCTGCAGAACAGGAAGATTTTTCTCCCATTCTAAGAGATGTGAAATTACATTGTACAAATCCAGAGGCTGTGGAGACTCGGAGCTGGCTACACTGACTCCAGGGAACACTGGGGCGGTGGGGCTGGGTAATGATATCCGTACACTTCCCTGTGGTCCTGTGGGTTTTCCCGTCTCTGGGCATGGGCTGGCCGCACTCCTGGCCGGGATGGGCAGCAGGGAGGGAGAGGGCAGAGTGTGAGCTACAGATCTGAGTGAATGCTCTGCCTCAGCCAGCCCTGCCCAGAGGTATCTCAGCAGGATTGCACGCTGCTGTCCAGAGCGGGCTAATGAGCCACTAATGAGCGCTTGAGCCCTCCCAGGCCCTGCTAACAGGTTTTTCCCCCATTGCCCTGGCAGAAAACGTCACGCAGCTGATCCCCGAGCCGGGCAGCCTGCTGCACTCGCGGGTGCTGCAGTACCGGGAGCTGCTGGACTCGCTGCCCATGGACGCCTACACGCACGGCTGCATCCTGCACCCCGAGCTCACCACCGACTCCATGATCCCAAAGTACGCCACCACTGAGATCCGCAGTAAGTCGCCTTTCCAGCGGGGCTGCCGGGGCTCCCCAGCTCCTTTAGGCTCGGCGTGGCTCCACAGCCCGGCCAGCCACCGTGCTCCTGCTCATCTCCCCTTTCTGCCGAAGAAGGCAGGGACACAGCTGGGAAATGGCAAAGCACAGCTGATCTGGGAATTGCAGGCATCCTATAGAGGCTTCCTAACTCAGCGTGTGTCTGGGCTCCCATGGGCCATGCACGCTTCTCCTCAGCTCTTTCTGGGGCACAGGAATTTTTCCCTCTGCCTCCAACAGCTCTAAGGGCAAAGACGGGAGAGTGCAGCCAGATTGAGTTTCAGGCAGTGGATGAATCGGCATAAGTCTGTGTACCTGACCTTCAAGTGCTCATGAAACATTGACGATGCTTAATATAACTCAATGGCAGGGATTGCTCCTGGAGAGAATTCCTCGCCAGAAAAGCGACCTTGTCAGGAGAGTATTGGCATGTCCCAGGTCTCTCCCTTCCTTTAGGCTCTGGCCCCAAGCAGTGCCCATAGAAAACACCTCCCACCCCCATCCCTTTGGTTTCCTGGGTCCCAGGTGGTCCTGCTGAGGTGGGATGCACTCGTGCACAAAGAGAAATAGGCAGTTGCTGAGGTGCAGCTGGTGATCTGCCCTGCCTCTGCTGACACCTGTCACAGACAGCTTTCCCCATGTCACCAAGTGTCACCTCCACCTCCAGACCTTCGGCTGACGCAGGCCAGAGCTCTTCCTCTCCCCAAAGGTTGCTGCTGTGATGGCTTCAGCCCCCATCTGCCTCACATAACCTCCCCAGCGTTCTGCCGGGGTCCCTAAACACATCCCCTTGTCCAAACCTCCTCACGGGTGGTGTTTTTCCCAAGTCATTGGAGCGGTATGAGCAGGTCCAATGGTGTCCTTCCTCCCCAGCACATCTTCTGCACCAGGCAATGGCTCCACTGCCCTGTTGCAGTGAGTGCCGAGGGAAACTGATGTCGCTGTGTCCCAAGGAGAGGGTGAACCAAGGTTCCACGTTCTCCCAAGGGTAACAGTGGAATGAAATCAGGATTCATTCTGAGTTGCAGCCCCAGGAGAGCTGGCTGGCAGCCTTAGCAAGCACAAGCTCATGGCAGAAAACAGGGAATTTCAGCATTTTATGGCAGCGTACAGCCTGCTGCTGGCTCCCACCCCTGCCAGCCCTGGCCCCTCCCGCACCGGCACACTGGCAGAGCCAAGCCTCCCTCGTTGGAGGGAACAAGGAGGGAAAGACAGATGGTCCCTGGCAGGAAGACATTAGCCCAACTTTGGGTAATTTATGCCATCCCTTAGGTGTTACTCTGCCTCTAGTATTCCTTTCTTCCTTTCACTCTGCTCCTTTCCCTCCCCTGCAGAAAGCCCTTCCTACCCTCCCGATGCCCCGAGAGACAAAGCGGTGAGCATCTCTCCCATGCTCATGATGGGCTCCACGCCATGGAATTGCACCCCTGGACACCGAGCCAGGGTGGGACGGCTTCACCCAGGAGGGAGCATCCCCTCCTGTGCCCCTCCCTGCCGCACTGCTCTGAACGTACACCCCAGTGTTGGCAGCCAGCTCGGACATCCCAAAGGCTCACCCTGCTGGGGATGGAGCTCAGGAGCCAGGTTATGGGCAAGCTCAGGGCTGCTCTTAAAACAGCAAGCAACAGACAGAACTTCCAGCAGCTCTAATGGGAATCCAGCTGGGAAAATGAAAAGCTGAAACTCCCCCTGAAACTCCCAGGCTAGGACTTACCACAGGGAGGGGGATCAGCCATACCCCGGAGCCAGCACTGTCCTGTGTGAGTGGATGGGATGGCTGATGAAGCCACCTGCCCTCAAACGTGGCAGCACAGCAGCAGCAAGCCATGAACTTGGCCCATTTTAGCTCTCTGGGGTGTTTTTTTCTTGGTGCTACAGCAATATTTTGACTGCAGGACGAGGTGCTTTGCTATCAGACACAGGTCACCCCAGCCCCTCTCTCTGTCTGCCCCCAGGACATTTAGCTAACGCCACCACGGATCTGATGAAGCTGGACCATGAAGAGGAGCCACAGCTATCTGAGCCTTACCTCTCCAAGCAGAAGAAGCTCATGGTGAGTGGGTCACGGCCACACACATCTCTGGTGCTGGGGGGACATGCCCCACAGACCTGCCACAGGCACCTGATGCCTTATGTCCCTGGGTCCATCCATTCCCCATCCTAACCCTCCTCTCTACCCAGGCCAAGATCCTGGAGCACGATAATGTGAACTACTTGAAGAAGATCCTTGGAGAACTTGGGATGGTGCTGGACCAGATTGAGGCTGAGCTGGAGAAAAGGAAATTGGAGTACCAAGGTAGGCACTGGGCTGTGTTTATGGGTTATTTTTCCACATGAGGCTGATGTGCAACACCAGAAACAGCCAAAAGCTTTGTACCTGATGAACAGCTCGCATGGAGCAACCACTGGTGGGTTTGGGGCTGCCACTGGGCTCTCCTGGTTTTGGGTACACTGATGTTGTTGCAGCCACGGTCTTACTAACCTCTGGCAAACCACCCCTGCACCCCTTGCCACGGGGGATAGCAGGAATAGCAGGACCCCTGTCCTCATGGGTGCTCTTTGGGAGCCCCAAAGTCATCACAGGGTGATGGCAGGTCCCCTCTACCCCAGCAAGAGGCTGACAGCAACTGATGCTCTGTCTGGTTTGGGAAGGAGCAGGCTGGCCCCAGGCACTTGCACGTGAGGAGCACTGGCTGCTGAAAGTGCAGGGATGGGGACGTGCTGCAGCCAAGCCCCCTTGCATCACCAGGCTGTGGCACATCCTGGTGGAGCATGGGCAGGGAAATGCAGGAACATGAGGGGCCCTGGAGGAGAGAGCCTTCATAGAGCCTGCGTCACATGCCAGCAGGCGGGAGAGACGGACACCAGCCACCCCCAACATCAAACACACGGTGCTGGGAGCCTGCCGAGAGCAGCCCCGCTGCCCTGGCAGTCAGAGGTGCCTGGGCACAGCCAGGCAGCGCTTGTCCCCCCATCACCCCTGGATGATGCTGTCCTTCCTCCCTTCCCCACCGCTGGCAGGGCCCAGAACCCCAGCCCCAGGAGGGCTGGCAGCTGCCAGCGCCACGGTGCCAGATCCAGAGCAGGGCCCAGACACAGTTAACCAGGGGATGGTCCCACAGCTGCCCCTGCCCTCGGGGCTGGTTTTGGCCGTGGGGAGCCGTGCATCACACTCGGGGCCACACTGGAGGGCCCTCAGAGGTGCCAAGGTCAGGCCCTGCAGGGCATTCGGCTGGGGATTTACCAAGAGCCCTGATGTGTTCACAGTGGCATCCTGCCCTGCCCTAATTTCCTCAAACACCCTCATTAACTGGTGTGAGGGCTGGGACAGCGGAATTTAGCCTAATGAGGTGCCCTGGGAGGACATTCCAGGTGCCTGGAACAGAAGGATGGCTGCCGGTGTTGCCAGCGCCCAGGTACTCCACCACCTTCAGTCCTTGTGTGCTGCTCCTGCCCTCTGCTCCAGAACCCCAAACTGCCACACGGTGCCCATGGCCAGGTCAGGATCTCAGCAGTGGGCATGATCACCGCTTTGGCAACTCCCCAGGAGCTGCAGTGCAGCAGCTCTCCTCCCACGCAGCGCAGGCTGCTGGCGATGCAGGCGGGAGGAGGGTGGGACGTGCCGCAGGAGCGCCAGGACACCCCTGCCACGGGCACCCCGCTGACCCGGACAGGCTGATCGGGGCTGGGGCTGCTCTGGGCGCAGAGGGGAAGAGTTGCCTTTGCCTGTGCTACCCCACTCGGTGCTGGGCAGGGGTGCAAGGGGCTGGTCCATATCCAGGTCCAGACCTCAGCAGAGGTGCAAGCTCAGAGCCAGGAGGGACAGGGGTGGATCACAGCTCTCTCCCGAAGTCCCACTCTCACATGGGCTCTCTCCTTCACCTGCAGCGGTGCCTGGGAGCAAGGCAGGCAGCTGCCTCAGCCCTGCTCCCCTCTCCTCTGGGCAGAAGCACCCACAAGGTCCCCACAACACCCAAGACGCTCTGGCTGCAGCACCCTCAGAAGTCATTAGTCACTGAAAATATTTATTGACTAATTAGGCACAGGCAATCTGTCCACTCGAGCAGTGCCTCCAGCAGGATTAGGCAGGCTGCCAAGCAGCTACCAACGAGGGCTGCTAATTATGCATAATTGCCCTGGCCTGGGCCTGCAGGCAGCCCTGCAGCACCAGTGCCTGCTCTGGGGTGCTGTACCGGGGCCTCTCTTCTCTTTCCTGATACAACAGCCACAGGACAATGAAGAGCCCCAGAGTTAGGAATTTGGAGCAAAGCTGGCTAAGGGTGGATTTTTGTGTCCCTTCTGATTTACCTGCACCTTCTTTCATGTCCCTCAGCACCATCCCAGCCCTGCTCCTCGGTATTGAAAGGGCACTGGGGGAATGCTTAACAATATCCTGGCCTGGAAATGCTTTTTCCAGCCTAACAGCAGCTTGGTTTATTTTTGGATGTCTCTCTGGTGGGGTCATTTCCAGGATCACTTATTATCAGGGGCTGTCAGCTCTTTGGTGTCTTTCTTCATATCCTGCACTCACATTGAGCTCTGTCTCCCCCAAAGCCTGGCTCTTGGCACAGATGTGCTGCCAGTTTTGGTGTTCTGGAGCAGGGTCCCTGGTACAGGAGAGAGAACAAAGGCAGAACCTCCCCAGCAGCACACAAGGGAGAGCAGCCAGGCCATCTAGCAAATGGTTTTGATTCCTGAGGATTTCTCACATCCCTAAAATAGGACAAGTTGATGTGACACTCCTGAAACAGCTCCTGGTGCAGCCAAGGGCAAACACTGCTGCTCTCTCCAAGCACTGACAGCAGAAGGGGTCACTACACTGCATCTTCCTTCAAGGAGGACAAGGGCTTCTTTTCCAGGCACCTCCTGGGTACAGGAGGATGCCATCTTCTGCTGCTCTTGACTTGGGGAAGAGGCAGCAGAGCCACTTTGCAGCCAGTGATTTGTATATTCACACAGGCTATTAATCATCATCTCATGTTCCCGGCTTTTTGCACCCCATACCCTCCATCACATAACCTGGTAGGTGGGGTCTGAGCTCCCAGCCCGTCAAAGAGCTGGGAAAAAAACATCCCAGGTCTATTACAAATGCTCCAGTCTGTGTGGGCCTTTTGAGCAAGGCTTTAGGTGCCCACCCAAGGGATTCTTACCTTTGCTCTGTCTCTTTTCTCTCCAGGGCAGAAGTGTGAACTGTGGCTCTGCGGATGCGTCTTTACTTTGGCCGATGTCTTGTTAGGAGCCACCCTGCACCGCCTCAAGTTTCTGGGACTCTCTAAGAAATACTGGGAAGATGGCAGCAGACCCAACCTACAGTCCTTCTTCGACAGGATACAGAAACGCTTCGCCTTCAGGAAAGTTTTGGGAGACATACACACCACGCTCCTCTCTGCAGTGGTACCCAACGCCTTCAGGCTGGTCAAGCGGAAACCTCCCTCCTTCCTTGGAGCCTCCTTCCTGATGGGATCTCTGGGGGGAATGGGATACTTTGCTTATTGGTACCTAAAGAAAAAATACATCTAGTGCTGACTGCTTGGTGTTTAGTTTGGTGTCTCTGTGCTGTGTGAAATTATGATGAAGCCTCAGTAACTGTAATGAAATTTGAAGCAAGGTAATGAATAATTATATTGTTTAATGTAACATTCCATAGTCTAGAAGTAGAAACCTATACTGCAAGGAAATAAGACAACAACAACAAGAACAACAAAAAAAAGTCAACTTGTAAATGCCTTTTTTAGGTTTAAGTATTCAACTCCAGCAAGAGGCTCAAGGGTCCACGGGCTCAGCCGTGCCCACCGGGAAGTGGCACTGCCTCCAGCACCAGCCAGCTCCAGTGGGAGAGACAGGAATCCCCGGAGGCTTCCCGACACCCAAGTTGACTCATGGGACTTGGATACTTGGTCCTGTACGTTTGTGTTTCCAAATTGTTCACTGGCCACATTTCACACATGCAGGTAGTGGGGACTTTCTTCTTCTAGAAGGTGTTGTGTTGTCGTGCTCAGAGGCTTTCCTGGGAGCAGGGTGCAGTAGCTGGTCACAGTCAAGGTGGATTTCTGTTCTTCAAGTATCCATTTTAAAAATTCTTTTCATTGAAAGGAATATTTTTTACTGAGCTGCTCTTAGAATGTATCCACTTTCTACATCTGGTTTTGGTGGGCTTTTTTTAAAAGAATTTAATGTCTGTCTTTAACTGCCGCACTTTTTTCTTGAGATAAATCATTTTGACTTTCATCCTGAATTCTGACACATGAAGGAGATTATTGTTTTAAGCCTTTTGGCTCTGTCTCTTGAGTTTTCTTTCACGGATTTGCAAAGCATCTTCCACCAACTGAGCATATTTGGACTCTGAAAAAGTACAACCATTTTCAGAACTTTTCAGCGCTTTCCTGAAGGCGCTTTGGCTTTCTTCCATCGGGGGCTCTTTTCTGTCATTTCCTTGCTGTGTGTTTTCTTAGGGACACTTTGCACAGAATCACATTGATGACTTTCTTGTGCCTTTTGCATGCTGGAAAGAATAACGGGCCTCACTGCTACTCATGCTTTGGAAACTGAGATCCTCAATAAACCATATGGGAGGAGTAACGGCTTCGCATCTCTAAATGTGTTCCACATCCTTCTGGTCCTAGTGTGAGGCATGCCCGAGGGCAGTGGGATGTGCAGGTGGTTTGTGCTTTGGCTCATGTACTGCACTGGTATAAAACTTGCATGGGAATTGTGTGTGTTCCTCTTCCAAGCACTAATTTCTGTAAGCGCTCAGCCTGCCGGCTTTCCAGGCACTCCCTGATCCCTGCGAGCCACGCTGCATCTCAGGGCTTGGGAACGTACGCCAAGCGTGGCTGAAGTAATAGGAATTGCATTTACCTCTGATTCAAAAGTTATCTTTATGTATTTGAAAGCAGCAAGCTTTCCCCAGGAGCTTTTGATACAACCCGGCAGCCGTAGAATTGGGAATATTTAGCAGGAATTACAAGGGGTGAGCGCACAGAGAGTGCAAAACGCACACATTTATACGGTGCTTGTCACAAGGCTGGCCTGACAGACTTCTGGAATACAACAGGCTGTGTAGCTGCAGAAGCTCTGTGTTATCTGTTACCCGCCCGTGGTTGGGGCCTGCACTTAAAATTGGTGTGTGAGAACCCAAATCCACTACCTGCATGTGCACACCTGGCCCCTGCAGCTGAGGCTGCTGAGTGAAACCTTGCAGACACACCTTCTCCCAAATACATTCACTATTTGCTTCGTGGAACCAGTGACTTCAGAAGAAATAGTTATTTTCCTTCTTTTTGAGGAGGGAGGCAGGAGGGTAGCCTGAGCTCCTCCCTTTTGCTGAATGTGAAAGATGTAAGAAAATGAACTATGGGTCATCCTCTCTTTGGTCAATTAGCTGGTGATAAACCCTCCCAAAAGATTTATAAAATACACCAACATGAAACCCATACCACCATATTTCATCCTTTTCCCTTTGTTGTCCTACACACACATTCCCCGGTGATCTCCAAAAGCTGATAAAATGCACAAATCAGGTGTAGAAAGGAATATGAACAAGGTACAAGGCCAGGAAACCCAGGGGGAAGGAGAGCAAATACCTCCTCCATTCCTAGGATTTCAGCGCAAGAATGAGGCAGAAGGAAGCTGCTTAGCAACTTTGGTTACTTTGCTCCTCGATTTTATTTATTTTTGTACTATAAACCACAGAATAAATTTAAAGCCATGGAACAAATCAGACCTCTAAACACTGGAGAAAATAGGTGTGTGTTTTGCTTGGAGCACACTGTTAGAATGCAATTGTCACGAGGAAGCCAGACAGATCCAGCAGCTGGAACAAGGCATGGACAAGAGCTGTCACCAGTGTTGCACTGTGGTGGGCTGCTGGGAAGCCACAGATGCTGTAGTGGTGGATTTTGTACAGGTTCTCAGCTAGATACGGTCGATAATAAGCCTTTGATCCGGACCAAATTGAAAAAAAAAAAGAAAAAGGGCAAAAATTGGTGCCACTCCCTGTCAGGAAGCCTTGTTTCCCCGCCCTGGTAATGAAAAAGCACCAGGACTTTGCTCCAGGGAACAGCAACCGGCGAGAGTGATAGAAGACAATTACTGCGGCTGGCAGGGGCTGGATTGATGTGCGAGATCCCTCGGAACGAATGTCAGAGCTCCGATCAATCCAGATCAGCCCGTTGCTATAAGCAGCCCTGTGGTGATTACAGGCTGTCATCATAAAAAGTTGCTCTTGCTCCGACTGGTCTCAGCCTAATCAGACCTTTTCTGCTCCAGTTCCACTGCAAAGGGGAGCCCACTGCACGGCCTGGCCATGAGCCAGGCACTGGCCCGACGCTCGCTGCCCAGGGCACGTTCTGTACGCAGAAACATCAAAATGATGGCAAAAATCTGTTTTCTCACTCCGGGACTTAATGCTTTGCTCTCAGCAAGGTGTGGGGTAAGAGCAGCACCCAAGGGGAAAGGCTGGAAGGTGAGGCACCTCAGAGGTGCTATTTTATATTTTAGACAAGAGAGAATGGCTCCTGCTGCATCCTGCACCCAACCTTCTGTACCTGACCCAACCCCGGCCAGGGTCCTTCTCTACTCTACATGTACCTACTTACTCACTCAAGCAAATTTCTTTCCTTCAAAATCTCTGCATTTGTAGAGACAAATGTGCTTAAAGGCACCTCAGTGCTTTAAAATCTGTATCTCTGCTGAAGTGTGGAACTTCTCTTTATCGGAGGGTTGAAAATCAGGGGCTCTATGTCAAATCCAAGCACCCCTGAGATGCAGCTTCATGACACGGAGTCTCTCCCTCCTGCCTCCCAAGCCTCCTGTTTAACGGGCTCCTAGTGGTCACATTTGCAGAGCTGCAGCTTCTGAAATCTTTTTACTCCTACAGGATTGGCTCAAAAGACTCAATTATGAAAACTGAAAACATACATGTCAGCCTTACTGCCGGCTGGCAGCGTTCTCCTTTGCTTGGCAAGGGATGGAGAAGACCTCTCCATGCAGAATAAAGGATTTCAGCACCAAGCTGGCCAGAGGACAGGGAACACACCACAGAGCTTCTCACAACTTGCCGAAGAAATCGAGATCAAGAGCTGCCTAAGGATATCTAGTGACCATTTCGTGGCCCTGTCAGAAATTATTCGCCAAGTGCTCCTCTGTTTTTGAATGAAAAAACCATCCTTACCACCCTACTGCAATTTCAGAATCCAGGCTGCAGAGGGAAGAGGGATGGTGTAAGAGCTGCTCCTTCCTTCCAAACAGAACCAAACACCAAACAGAAAACATTAAAGCTCGTGAAAATATTAAACATCAGGTTGTGTTTGGTGGCATTCACTGCTGTCATTAGGATCAAAGCCAAAACCACCCAGACTGAATCCACAATGCAGGCAATGACAGCAACTAAATCCCTCAGGTTTCTGAAAGATATATGGGATTAAAATAATGTGGGATAATATGAATATGGTATTTTGAGATGGCCATGGATAATATAAAATATAATAATATGAGATTAAAAACAAAAGCCTCAAAGAAACAGGATGTACAAGCAAAGAGCTAACTATTGTAACCCCAAACCTGCCATTACCTGTGGCATAGCTGAGGATAAAAGGGCAATTTCTATTCACTGCAAAGCTGCTTTTGCTGCACAAGTCCGTAGAAAAGCTCCTTCTGCCATGGTGGGACAGAATAAAGTCCCCAGTCCAGCAGCAATACCCAGGGAAAAGTTCAACCCCACAGGTGTGAATGAGAGTGAAAAGATCTGTGTATGCAGTGAACAGGAACAGATTTTGTATCCTCGAAGGATTTCCTAAAGCATGGCCTCAGTGGCCAAATTGCAGATGTTTCAGAGGCAGCCATTTCTAATTCTGAATCTAAGGTTATAAGCAGTAACGAAAACACACAGAAACCTGGATTGTCAGATAAAGCACATTCATGACAAACACATTTTCTGGTTTTCCCCTGGTGCTGATCCCCAAATGTGCCCAAAGGACATTTCACTATCATTGTGTTTCATTCTCCTTTTAACTCACTTTCCTCTGGAGGATTAACCAGAGAGAAAACAGCCTGCACTGAACAGCTCCCAGTGGAAGCAGGAATAGCAGCTCTGCCATAAATAATGAGGGTGAAGAATTGCTCTGTCAGAACACAGGTGTCCATCACTGCAGCAGTACCTGGCCAGGCTCTACCTGCAGAGAGCAGATTATTTCCATTTCCATCTCACTTCAGGGCTGAAGAGCATCAATAAGCAAAATGTTATCCTCCATCCACTTCTCAGGAGCTCATAGCATTTTTTCTTCCTTTTTTTTCCCCTTTGCACAATGATCTACTTTCAGCCCCTTTTTTTCTTTACCCCTCCCTGCTGTCCTACCCCTTGCCTCTCTCCAGGACTCCCTGGTGTCACTCTCCTGTCACAGGGAGCAGGCAATGTGTGACCACCTCCCAGAGACATTCCCAAAGTCAGGAGTCCCTGGGTTGTCGAGCTCTGCATCAGTGAACACATCACCTCCCATTCCCCCTGGCTGAGGAAGAACTGCTAAGAAAGGAAGGAGATGGAATCTTGCTAAAAACCTCTTAACAAACAGCACAGATCAATGACTTCTAAAACATTCCTTTAAAAATCACACCATCCATCCCCCTACTTGCACTGCCTCCCTTCTCAGCCCTTTCCTACCAGCACCTCATCTCTCCTGCGACCTAAATCCTTTTTAGCTCCAGGAGAGTTATCCAAATAAAGCTACTTTGCAATCAGAACAGAGTGTAACCAGGTTTGAGGGTGCTGTGTAATGCTGCAGGCAGTTCTTGACACAGAACCAAGTACCCTGCATAGTTAAGGGCTGTTCTGCACACACTCTTTACATCACAAGGTCATGTCACTCCACCACCAGCCTCCTGAACACTCTTCTATTTTTGCTTACCAGAAGCAATTTCTTTCCATTCTGTGCCCTTGGATCCAAGCACTACACAACAGCAATAATTTTTTTTCTTGGACACAAGGAAAAAAAAACCAAACAAAACCTCTGAAAAGAACAAAGAAGAATCCCCAATAAACAAAATAAACCAAAACACCCCAGCACAATTTTTTCTCCTAACTTCCAAATCATGACAATGAACAGAAAAACCCCATATATTCTTAAAAACTTCAAACATCTATCACTCCCATTCTTCTAAAACCTGAATCAGGTCAGGCTGTGACAAAGCTGAAGCGACAGAGACATGGTCTAGAGGGATACTGTACCAAGCCCACATCACATCCCTGCTCTCTCCCATCACCTGCAGAACCTGCAGAGGGCAGGCCCAGGGTGCCATTCCCAACAGCACAGTCCTGCTAGGTGTGGGAACAACAATTCACACATTTGGATAAGGCCAACAGGCTCTGTGGGCTGGGCGTCGTCCTTATTTTCCACTCCTTTAGCACGGCTTTCTCCATCACAGCCGACTGTTCTGAGGCACAGCCTATTTAGCTGAATTCTCCTCGGCGGTGAGTCACGACGTTAAGCCCGTCACGGACACGGTCACACCGAGTGTGACCTCTCGGCACAGTCCCCATGAGGTGGGAAGGCTCTGCAGGCAGGGCAGCATCCAGGGAAGGCGTTTCAGAAGAGCTGACATTTACACTGAGGATATACCTAGTTCCTGCTCTGACATCAACCATGACTGAGGGAATACACAGCCCAGACCTGCAAAATTAGCCCAGACTGGACATGGGAAAAGGCTTCGGAGATGTGAGAAGAAAGGAATCCTTTGTATTTTTTCTTGTTCCACGTTTTCCTTTCTTCAGCCTTCAGCACTAGGGAGACCCTCAGTTCTGGTACAGATCTCCTGCCACGGGACACGTTGTCAGGAAGAGCACAACAGGGAAAGGGCATTTTTCCAAGTGCTGCTTTCGCGTGATATCCAACTCTCCTGAAAGGCTGGTAAAGCTCTTCCCCTACTGCTTATTTTCTGTGCCATGTCACAGTCCCAAACCTTTACAGAGAATTGGCTTGTTACAAGCACGTGGCATTGCCTTTGTTTTGTGATGGACAGGGGGTAGTTGAAAAATAAATAACCTTTCAGATTAAATATTACAATTACATAATTGCCTTAGATTTCACGGACTGCACTCAACCTTGAGAGCCATTTCCATCTCTGCTTTTCCAGCTTGTAAACTTTATGCTCTCATTCCATATTTCATTTAATCACTAAGGCACTCTCCCCATATCCAAATTAATAATTTCCTGCTAAGCACCTGGGTGAAAGTACCCTTCACTGAAGTGAGTGCTCGCTCCCCAAGAGAAGGACAAAGGTAACTCTCCTACTGCACCGAGCTCTGCGGCCACATCACCTCTTTCCTTCCCGGGGCTCAAGCACATCAGGGGCAGTTCTGCTTCAGTAAATGAACCATGTGCTTTTCTCCAGGTTTTCCACCAGTACAGTGACAGAGCAGCTCTGTTTAACAACAGTTAAACATCAGTACAGTCACAACAGCTTTTTTGTGTCTATCAATTACTTTCATCTTAATCTTTGCAAAATACTGTAAGAGAACACACGTCGAGCAGAGGTGAAGAGCATTTATTACTAATCTCTGCTCCAGGAGGAGAGATGAAGTTATGAAAAGAAATAATCCCAGGAAACAGGTTTCTGAGCAAAAGGAGGTAACACAGGGTGATCAAAGCGCTGGAAAAGGCTGATTGCAGAGAAGCTGCAGGGATCGACTTTAAGCTACAATGGAAAAATCAGATACTATTTCATGAAGTGACCATAGACTTGTGTTCACAACTAAAGACTGGTTTCCCAAAATATTTAACTTATCACAGCAGCTTTTTCCATTAAAGTGCACCTCAGGGCATAACTGGGTGTTTCTCACTTTGTCACCAATTGCCACACACCAAACCAGAAAACAGGATTTTTTTTTGCAGCCACCCACAACCCAAGTTTCAGCACACACAAATAAATTGGGAAACCAGGAATATCATTTAGCACCAGTGAAGCATTCACGGATCACGTTTGCTTTGAACAAACTTGGAGGAAGAATCAAACCCTGGGTTCAGACATGTTTAAAGTCTGAACTGCTCACATGGCTCTTACAAAAGACCTCAACTTTCCTGTTTGCCTGATCTCGCCTCCAGTGACGCAAACACTTGAAAGAGGCCCAGGTAAGTGAAGAGTGAAATGAATCCTAAGGCAGTTTCTCTTCCCACTGTGTTATACCTGTTCCCAGCAGAGGAAAATGTTTGAGGCACCAAGATCTGCCCTGGCCACAGCAGCCAGGCCAAAAGCTGCTCCTGTGAAAGAGCTGTGAAACAGAGCCTACAGAATAGGCCAAACCCAGGCAATGACAAATTAGCAGATGGATGTTGAAACACGTAAGATATTGGAGACAAAAATTCCCTAGGTAGCTCTACAGACAGAGAGACAGCTCCGTGAGAACAACAGGAATACTTTAATGCAGTCAAGCAAAAAAGCCCTACCCCAACACATGAAACAAACCAGTAATACCTGTTGACAGCTGATTTGTGCCTTTGGTACAGGACACCAAATCCAGCTGCTCTCAGCACTGTTCCTCCTTGGCTGCAAATCTGTTGTGGAGAGGCTGCAATTTTTATTTTAATGATAAAAGTGTATTTAGGAGAGAAAAGGAAGTCAGGTAAATGTGATGGCAAATATGTGAACGACAAATTTGCAACCTTTAGTTTCCAGATGAAGTACAAGGAAGCTGATTCCCACTCTGGAGTAGAGCCTAAAAGCACAAATAAAGGTCTGGAGCACAAGGGAACCTTCTAAACCAAGAGCTGGCCCATGGTCTGGGTACTGAGAAAGACCAAGATTTCCAAACTGACAAGCAGTATTACAGCCCACGGGAATCTTCCCATACATTTCAATGGATTAGGCTTTCCCTCTGCTACAATAAACCAATGTCCATGACCACAAAATGAACTGCTTGGTGTAACAGGCACACGTTGGGAAGCTTGCTTTAGTCAGCCATGGCTTTTCTTTTGTTTTGTTTCTTTCTAAACCCCTGCATTGCTGAGGACCTGTGCTCTGTTAACCCTTTCAAACAGTGCAGAACCATCAGTGCCAGTTTGATCACACACCTCAGCAGTCACACAAACTCTGTGGGGCTGGATCGTCCAGGGAAGTGAAGAACAACAACGGCATCTTTACAGATGTCAGGAACAGATTCTCAGAGACACAAACACTGACAAAGTTCTCAAATGTTTTTCTTTCATTGTTTAAATAAGAGAATAACCATATCCTACATTATTTCCATTAAAAAAATAATCTGCATGACACTGGTTAAAGTGGACAGGAATATCCACAGTGATTGCACAAAACATTTGTGAAAATGAACATCATTTCAGCAAGTCAGTTGGTTTAAGTAAACAGCATTTCCTGTTCCAAGGGCTTGTCTATACAGCAAAGTTACATAAAGATAACCTAAAATAGAAACTTAATGAAATTAACCATAAAACCTTCTGGGTATATAATCCTTTTTCATGGTGAAAGTGGCTTGCGGTCTAGCTTAGCTCTACTGGGAGCAGGCTTAAATTACATCAAAAGAGTGTCTGCAAATAAATTTGCATTGTTTAAACAAATTTAGTTAAACCCAATATGAGTTAATCAGTGCAATTTTCAAAGTGTCAGCTTAAAAGGCAATTTAATATAAAACCAAGAGGAGCTTGACAGAAAATACATAACCCTCTGGACAGCTTCTTTCTGAGAGGTGATTTGTTCTTTCTAAGGACACACAATTCCCACTTGCCACCAAATTCAGTGGAAATTCCAGCGAATTTAGCTCTCCTCAGAGGCAGACATGGTGTGGAGCTAACACTGCTGTAGGAATTGCAAATGCTTCCACTTCCTTGCTGGAAGAGAGACGCTGAGATGCCAAA
Source organism: Dryoscopus gambensis (assembly GCA_013389985.1). Classification (NCBI taxonomy): domain Eukaryota; kingdom Metazoa; phylum Chordata; class Aves; order Passeriformes; family Malaconotidae; genus Dryoscopus; species Dryoscopus gambensis. The sequence goes on from WEIT01039882.1 coordinate 349,017, forward strand.
ACATGCCAAGATTAACCTGTGGAGCATCACACCCTGTATCCAGAAAAAGTACCCTTGGAGTCCAGTGGAGGTGACCCACAGCCTCGCCCACAGACCTTCCTGGCTGTCCTGCTCATCACTGTCAAACACAGCTCCTGCAACTGTGTCATGAATGAGCCTTTATGAAATAATAAAAAGCTTTTCAAGATAAAAACTATGCTAAACATCTGACTGATATGATGAGCAAACCCATCTCACCCCTATTCATTATCTAATAGCAGGGTTTTATTCAGTAGTGGGTTCCCAACCACAACAAAAGTGGCCACAGCTTTACGTGCAATCAAAATTAAATAGCTTGTTGGTATTGCAAGAATAAATATTGCTTCGAGCACACTCTGCTTTGCAGCTCCCAGGATAAACAATGCATTTCACTCATTACCAAGCAGACTATTTGGGAAATAGCAGGATAAGCTAGCTTGTTCAGAACACCAGAATTCCACTGTTGTTCTAGAAGAAAGAACAAACCCAAGGAATTTGTTGTTGCAAAGTGTGCAATGGATTAGATTTTAAAAATATTAAAACCCCAATCCTCATACTAGACTTTTTAGCACAACAAAAAGGAGTTTGGGTTTTTTAATTTCAAGAATAAAATGACGAAATATTACTACATCTACTTCCCCTAAGGAGAAAGTTAAGGCTTGTTTTTCCAAGAGTTTCCTTTTCGGAGGCAGGCATGAATTTAAAGTCACAGTCTGCTTAAGACATTGCATCTCAGATTTACTCTCTGTTGCAGAAGGTGCAGGCAGCAATGAGGCATTTCTGGCCTGTTAGTGTTTTTTACACTTTAGAACATGAGATGTCCCAGTTTCACAACAGAATCGCTTTCACAAGAATTGATATTTTTGCAAAGCTTAGCAGGACTGTGATTATTAGAGCTTTCCCATAAGGCAATACAAATAGGAACACTGAAAAAAGCAAGAGGTTTGGATCATCCACAGTATCTTGACATAATTCAAAAAGGAAGAGGGAGAATTAACTGAGATAAATCACGCTCCCAAAGATCAAAGGCCTCTTTTAGCCTTGGGTCTGCTTCTCCATTTATTAGTAAGAGAAACAGATCCAGCTTCTGATTTCTTTGCTGACAATGCCAGTTGTCAGCTCCTAAACAACAGCAGACCTCTTCCAATACTGATGTTTTTTCTTCTCCCAGGGAAGAAGCTCATTACCACCTGCCAGCCAATGGCTAGTACAGATTTGGTTTCCTCCAACCCATCACCTTGTTCCTCGCAGTGGAAATACAGTAACCATTCCTACATTCAACTACTCCAGTACTGAAAGCAAAATCCCAAACATTTCAAACCTTATCTTATCTGCTATAGCTGTATTTCTTTGAACTCAAAGATATATTTGGAAGAGGTAGTCCAGGAGAAAAGGGCTTTAAATACCAAAATCTGTATGTCCCATACCAAGCTGACAGACCTATCAGCACACCGAGAAGCTTTTGGCTGAAGTCATGGAAATACAGCGCGGTACAGAGGAACATGAACACCCAGATCATGGTGAGGGAACACAGGGAAACAAACAGGACGTTGATCACCACACGCAGCTTGGAGTTGTGGTCTATGGACAGCGCTTCCAGCACAGCCACCTCCTCCAGGATCATCATGGCACAGTACGAGAGCAGGAAGCAGTGCCCCGAGATGTCGAAGCCGTTCCAGACGCCGCTGTCCTGGTGGCACTCCCGCTTGGAGGTGTAGAGCCGGGGGGCCTGGCCGGGTTTGCCCTGGATGGAGCACTCCCCGGTGAGGTTCTCCACGTACACGAAGAGCTCGGTGCACAGGTACCACACGGCCGTGCCCACCAGCAGCGCGCTCAGGCGCCGCAGCGCCAGCAGCGCGCTCTTGGTGCGGCCGTACAGGAACTTGCTCCGGGCCAGCTGGTACGAGGTGAGGGCGATGAAGGGCAGCAGCAGCCACAGCGTCCAAGCCCAGGCCACCTTCACGAAGTAGCTGCCAGAGGAAAGGCAGAGGAGACACAAGCACGTGTGAAACGCCACAGCAGTGGGTAAGCGGTGGAGTAAGCGCTCGAGGTCAGTGCTCAGAACCATCTAAATTAAGACACTTGTGCCCTCCCCTCAAAATATAGCTTAGCTACAGTCTTAGCCTTCTCCCTAGTACTTCCCTCAAGCCCCAAACCCAAATCCTTCCTCAGCCAGGTACTCGTTCCCAAGGCAGCATTCCCTGGGACCCAGAGCCCTCATTCATTGCAGAAGACTTGCAGTTCAGTTTTGCAATCACTTTTACCCCACAAACCGCTCAACTCTGCCCTACTCAAAATGCAGCTGCAAAGATTGTATTTTTAGCTTGCCACCCTGACCACAGTAACCCCTTCTCCGACTCTTCCACCATCTCAATTATCCTTGCTTACAAAGCCTAACACAACCCCAACCTCTTAAGACAGCCAGAAGGGCTGGCTCTTCCCCCTGATCAGCCTGTGAAGCTTTTCCTCTCTCATGTCCTTATAAATAAATGAAGCAGCTCAATGTGTCTGTTCCTTTGTTGTTCTCTCAATTGATGAGAGCCTTCTTTTGGCATACACAAATCCTTCCACCTCTAAATTCACTCTCTGCCCTGAAAACTTTTGCTGTCATGCCCACAAAATCTTGGAAACAGCTGACGATGCACTGATATCTTGTTTAACAGAAGACAGTATCGTGTAACTAGTTCTCTTTTCAAATCTTAAACTGCAGCATGTGTAAGTAAATTTATTAATGAGTTAAGGAGGTCACAGTCCAGGACCTTGTTTCTCCCATCAGCACCTTCCAATGGAGCTTGCTTCCTATCAGCTGGTGGGAGAGGGGAATTGTGCAGCCCCTTTGTTACCCTGGGTCCAGTTTGAAAACAGAGACAGCTGAATTCTGCTCTGTGGCTGAGCCATGGCCAGACACATACAGTCATCATTTAATCCTCACCTGAGCATCAAAGGCCAAGCCAAACCAGTCTAGAGTTCTGCATCTTCCTTATGACCCTAACAAACCTGTCAGGGCCTTGCCCAGGATTTTGAGTTCCTCCTTCACTCTTTAATTTTACAGGAGAAGTGATGCCTTTGTGGCAACTACAGCTGCTAGCATGGAACAGTAATTGAAAATAAACCCCCCATTTCATTCTGAAGCAAAAAAGGCTCCCAAGGTTACTGCTGAGAAACCAGGAGGCAGGTAATTTGCAGGGAAAAAATACTTGCTTCAGGAACTGTCAGTACAGATCACCTTCCTCTATTTAAAAGGGAGAACCGAACTGAACTATGCTTTTACTGTAAGATCAATTTCTCTCTAAGTCTTCCTGTCAATGCTCTTTCAATCACACTAAAAGCAGCTCCTCTCCCATGTCACCAAGTGACAAATATGAAGAAATAAAGTCCAAAGTTTCCCAAGTCACAGAGGAAAACAGCAATTTTAGTTTTACTTTCACACCTGCAGCAGGACAGCACACGTGCTCCGGCCCAGATCACTGCTTCCTTCAAAATGCTCAAAACTAGTTTTACAGAATGACTAAGCCAGTTAGATCATCGCCCAAGCGCTAGAAAAGCATGGCAGCCACTCTGCTTTAAGGGAAGATGCAAAAAGACCTATTTCCTTCAGCTGGGTTTTGGATCGGCTCAGTAACTATCACAGATCCATAGAATGTGCTGAGTTGGAAGGGACCCACAAGGATCCCCGAGTCCAACTCCTGGCGCTGCACAGGCCACCGCAAGAGTCACACCCTGTGCCTTGTCCAAACGCTTCTGGAGCTCAGACAGGCTCGGTGCTGGGACCACTGCCCTGGGGAGCCTGTTCCAGTGCCCAGCCCCTCTCCGAGTGAAAACCCCTTTCCTAACATCCAGCCTCACCCTCCCCTGACACAGCTGCAGGCCATTCCTCGGGTCCTGTCACTGGCTGGCAGAGAAACTGAAATCACTCTACTCAAATACGAGGAATTATCTGGGAGTTTAAGAAGGAAAAAACAAAAACCCTCCTTTTTTTCCCTCCTTCCAATAAAAACTCAGCGAGAAATTCCCGACATTCTGAAACCTTTGAGTCAGGCAATGTCATTATCTGAAGCACCAACCCCCGGCCCAGCGCGGCACACGCGGCCGGCACCGACCCCCGGCCCCCCCGGCCCCCTCCA
>WEIT01039882.1:353743-376011 GCA_013389985.1 Dryoscopus gambensis
TATCTGCATAGATCCATCCACAGGGATCTACACGGAGCCATGCACACGGAGCTATCTGCATAGATCCATCCATAGGGATCTACACGGAGCCATGCACACGGAGCCATGCACGCGGAGCCATCCACAGGGGTCCGTCCATCCGGATCCATCCACGCAGAGCTATCTGCATAGATCCATCCACAGGGATCCACATGGATCCATGCACACGGAGCCATCCACGCAGAGCTATCCATGCGGAGCCATCCACAGGGGTCCGTCCATCCAGATCCATCCACGCGGCACTATCTGCATAGATCCATCCCACAGGGATCTACACGGATCCATGCACACGGAGCCATCCACAGGGGTCCGTCCGCACGGATCCATCCACGCGGAGCTATCTGCATAGATCCATCCACAGGGATCTACACGGATCCATGCACATGGAGCCATCCACACAGATCCATCCACACACAGCCCTCCACACGGGTCCATCCGCATAGATCCATCCACACGGATCCATCCACACAGAGCCATCCCAACGGAGCCATCCCCACAGATCCATCCGTACGGATCTATCCACAGAGATCCACACACACAGACCGATCCACACGGACCCATCTACACAGATCCATATAGATCCATCCACACAAATCCGTCCACATGGATCCATCTACGGCACCTGGCAGTGTGTCCATGTCACAGGAGTAAGGCTGTGCTCAGAAACATCTGTTTCCCAGCCTTGTCTGTCAAAATGAGAACACAAATGGGCTTTTGTATCTCTCCTCAGATGCACACGATACTAGCAGAGCAGAGTGTCAGAAGAGATGCTCCAAAGGCTTGTGGGCTTCAGGGTCTGTGCTGTGGAATCATGGAATCTCAGAAACACAAAATATTCTGAGTTGGAAGGGATCCACAAGGATCATTGAGTTCAACTCTTAGCCCTGCACAGGACGGCCCCGAGAGTCACACCATGTGCCTGAGAGCACTGGCCCTCCACACAACCATGTTCCCAAGTGCCCCATCTGCACATCTTTTAAATGCCTCCAGGGATTGTGACCCCTCCACTTTCTTGGGCACCTCGTGCCAGTGCTTGATAACACTTTTGGTGAGAAATTTTCCCTAATCTCCAATCTAAACCTCCCCTGGCATAACTAGAGACTGGTTTCTCTTTCCCTATAAAAGAGCATGCACAGCTCTGAAGAAAGGGTCTTACCTGTGATATTAATGAGAAAATCTGAGAATTTTCTCAATCAGTAGAATTATTTTAATTTTTCCTAGGGCTTAAAAGGGAGGGAGAAAGTATTTCTGGAGCTGTTAACGCTCCCACGCCTTTTCACATCCATGTTTATGGCTGAAAGTGGTGTCCAAACACTGGCCGTCGCTGTGGTATTTGAGACCTATTTCATCTATTGAACAGCTGCTGCTGTCATTTCAGCTTAGTTTTTAAAATATAAAAAAAGCATCAGCAAGAAGAGAAATGGCTCAGTGAACAAAGAGCCTTTATTCATCCCAGTGGCCTCAGTAAGAAAAATGTGAGAGTGGGGGCGGTGGAAAGCAGACCCTATCTGAGACAGGATGGGAAAGTATTTCTTGCCACAGTGCATTTCAAAGCTGTTTCGCCGTCATCGTCAGCAAATCTGTGACAACATCTGGGCTGAGAGAGCAGAACAACACATCAAAGCAGCCCCAGCAGATACGGAGGGTTTTGGCTAAGGAGGTTATCCAGGGTAAATGGCATTTGGCAATTTATTAGCTGTTGTTTTTAATAAGACTGCCACGGCCATGTCTAGCACGCGGAGCCCCAGCACTGCACCCCGAATTAGAAACGACAGGCAGCTGCGCTCACTCAAACGAGTGAGGATGAGAGGGGCTGGGAGCAGGTTTCACAGAGTCCGTCATTGTCTGCCTAAATCCCCTCTGCCTTTGAAACCTTGCCTCCTCTGCTTCCCAGGTTTGGGCCTGTGATCTGCAGACTGTTTGCAGTGCCGGCGCTGGAGGTGGGAGCTGCTCGGCTGGCTGCTAATGAAGCGTGCTGTGGTGTCTGCCACACGCAGGGGGATTTCGTAAGCTTGGCACCTGTTCCAGATGAATGCAGTTGATGGCATGGGCTGGAAATGTGTCTGTCCTCAGCCCAGCTTGAAATGTCTGAGGATTATCTCTATAAATCATGGATTCTCGCAAGTGCAGTGAGCAAAGCTCAGCTGGGTCCAGGTGTTCTGCAGATTTAGAGAAAACCTCGACTTTCAGGCCATGTATTTGCTGCCATGAGCACCAAGCCAAGGCCAGTAGATCTTCTGAGGAGCCGACTGCTATACTGTAAAGAATCAGGGAAGCAGAATTTAGGTCTTTTAAATCAGCTGAAAAAGCTTTTATTCATAAACAAGGTTTGTTCTAAGGAGATTGCAGAAGGTTCCTAAAAAGCTCTCACGGATACCTGGTCAAGCTGTGACAGGTATAAACCATACTAAACTGAGTTAATTTGTCAGGTACAGCAGATGTGGTTTTGCCTTAACTTTTTCCTCAACCTCACCAACCTGACTCAAGCTGAAATCTTTCAGAATATTTTATTTTAAAAACTGGTTTGGGGGTCAGGTTTTTTAATTTGAACCAAGGCCTCCAACAAATTGCTTCTCTGAGAAATCCCATTTTACCTCTAAAATCCACAGGGACAGATTCATTAGGGGCTGTAGAACAACTTTCAGAGCTGAAGAGTGGTTGGTAAGCGTTGTCCCTGCATGCCCAGTCACCCAGAGCTTAGGACACTTATTTAGACAGGTAATGGGGAGATCCCAGCTGCCTGAACAGAGATTTGAAATAGGATCCAACAGAGTTGAAGAAAGCATCCTCACTCATGAGCTGTAGCAGGCTTGGGTGAAATCTTTCCTGTTCATGGAGTTCATGAGATATCAAGCATTTCACTATTGATTAGAGCAAGAACAATGACACTCAGAGTTGTTAATTATTTTAAATAATTAAGTTGCTTAGAAATTTTATTTGTCTTGTTTTGGTGATTCTGTTAATTATCTGCTAGTCATCTGGAGTGCAAAGAAGTCTGTCTTGTTGATGTGAGATTACGGTATGGATACCTTCTGCAGAGCTGAGGCTCCTCATCTGGAAGCAGACACTCCAGTTTCAACACACAGTCAGTGGAAAGACAGCCTGAGCAACCCTTTCCAGGAGCCCAGGGCAACTGTTCACCTAATTTGCACACTTAAAATTAGCTGTGGGGAAATTCAGACCTTCTTGCAAGACAGTGGCATTGTGCTCAGGTGCTGCACTGTGATCTGCTGTCACCTTGATGCTGAGAAAATGATGCTGCAGTGGGGTCACAGCCTCACTCCTCAATGTCACGAGACCCCTGCTCACAAGTTCTTCCTGCTGATCACTTAAAAATATTACAGGCTAGAAAGTGGCAAGATCATTACTGAAAAGCTGATTATGCCTTAAAGCCATCACAGGATGAGTTACTGTAGTTTAATTCTTCAGCCCTTTGACAAAGCTCTGCAGGATGTTCAACCATCGTGAGTGCCCCGGCCACGGAGTGTCCTGACACTTAAAAATAAATTGGCAAAGGTTGGGAGGTTTGCTGTGGAACAGGACCAAGACATTTGAACTGAAATCTCAGCTCGAACAGTCAAACTAAGCCTCTTGACCATGCAAAATAGGAATATCACTTTATTTTATGAGAATTCTGGGTTCACTGCTCTGTGCTGTGGCCAAGGAAGGGTGCTGTGAGGAGAAGGAGAGAAAATTACACAATTTTGGGGTTTTTACCAAACTCAAGCAATGGTTCTTCTCTGACCCACGTTTGGGGTAAGGTGGGTTCTCACAGCCCAGTCACCCCAGAGGGAAGGGGTGCTCCAGGGGCACCAGGAGCAGATGGTGGGTGCCCATCCAAGCACCCAGCCTGTCAGGACTGGGCAGAGCCCAGCCTGTGTCCCCACACTTGGTGGGGATGAGTTACCCCAGTGGTAACAACCCATTTGGATCTGGGAGGCCTCCTGTCTTCCCAGCTCATCCTCCTGCCTCACAGCAATTCCCACAGCCTGCCAGCACCTGCACACCCATCCCTGCCTGCCCGGGGGCCCTCGCAGCCCCCAGCCCTTCCCTGGGGGAGCCAGGTGCTCGTGGCAGCCGTGCGCTCATTCCTGCCGAGCCGCCCCTGCTCTCTGTTTTCCTTGGTGAGCACTGCTCACATCTCCATGATTGATTGTGTTTGAGTTTGATCCTGGAGTGTCTTGGGATGTTTGCATGAGAGGTGCTACATAAGCATAATTTGGGCTGTATTTTCTTTGCCTAATGGGAGCTTAAGCTTGAAGTTAAGATAGTTTTGGCCCTTTGCTGAGACGCTGTCCATCAACCTCAGCGCTTTGAGCTCCGCAGCCTTCTCTAGTCACTGCTGGCTTAGGAAAAGAGATTAAAAAATAATATTGTGCTTTGTTCCCTTGTGTCAGTGATGCCTTTGAAATGCAGCCCAGGGTGGAGGCGTAGCAGCCTTTCTCTCACGCTGGCCTGGATCTTTGCTGCCCCTCTCTGATGGGAAGGAATGCTCTTCCTACAAGCCCCAGACTTGCCATCGGTCCAGGCAGAACCAAGGCTGGCCTGCGAGGGGATGATGTGTTGTTTGCAGTGGACACGCTGAGTTGCGAAACACAAGGGAGACTCACCACCTGTGTGGCTGCCCAAATAGATGGGAAGGGTCTTTCCCTGTCCTGAAACCCCAAGAATTTTAGAAAAAGGTGTGGAAATTAACCCCAGGGGATTTAGACAGACTGAACCCGGCTGGACCCAGCCTGAAAACCTCTGCAGGTCACACATTTTCCCCCCAGCTCTCCTCAAGTGAATAGGAAGGGTATGATCTGAGCTGTAGGGAATTTGCAGCATGTTTGGTGGTTGCATCCAAAGATCAAAATATTTTGGTATATGGGGCAAAGCATAAGAAAGAACCAATTCAGTTTTCCGTGCTGCAAACTTTATTAATGCTAAAAATTAATACATCTTGCTACAAAATATTTACATTTCTTGTTTGGCATAAGCCAGATCACAGCAGAGCAGACTAATGACAGGGTTTGATTTACAGGAGAGAATGGTCTTGTGACAAGCATGAGGAGCTGAGTTTAATTTGTGGCTCTGACAAACTCCCTGCCCAGCCGCAGGCCCTTAGACTCTGTATCCCCACACCCTGAGCAGAATACGGGAGAGATTCCGTTCTTCTTCTTCCTAAATGTCTTTCAGAGAAAATGGTGAGGTTGCGGAGGGCTCTGATAATGGTCTGAAGAGCTTAAAAATAAGCAGAGTTCACAAAGACGTAAAATAGCTACTCTGCCTAGAACACAGATTAAGGAGCCCATTAGCAGATGAAGGGGGATGAGATTTACATGTGAAAAAATATATAATTAATGTGATTAAGTGTACATGTACTTGGGCATAAAATGGTCCTAATTACTCATGTTTATCTCTAATTGCCTGACTTCCTTGAGCAGCTGTGGTGGCTGCACTTGCAGCTCCTTGATGAAATACTCCTGTTTTTTTCCCACAGCGTATAATTCACACCTTCCATGTTTGCCAAAGAACCTCCCCACACCTGTGCATTTGAATTAATTTGATTCTCGATGTGCTGTCTTTCAGGGGCAGCTGCTGAGAAGTTTTTCCCTGTAGGCTGAGTGGGCAGTGCTCTCCCAGCAGTGGTTACTGGGAATTAACTCCTGCCCAGACCAATTAACCTTCCTATTAGCCATGCACAAAAAGCATTATTTGTTGTTCCCATTTATTCCCTTTCTATAAGGATTATCAAGCACAGATTAAAGATCACACAAAATGCAATGACAGTTTCCGTGAAACCATTTGCTGGGTGGCCCTTGAGCCACTGTACCAAAGCATTGCTCTTTTTTTTTATTTTTAGATTGAGAAACTACCGTTTATTGCAACTGATCAAATATGGGAAGGAAATGGTCTGTGCTTATTAATTCAAATTCAGAAATATGAACTTTTCAAACTTCACTGCTGCATTTTTAGCTCATATATTTGCAGGAATGAATCAGAATGTAAAACTTGGAAGTGACTTTGTGTTGATTAGCTGCAGGACCACAGTTCACAGTCCTGGTTTCTTGACTGGATACCAGGTACAGCCAGCCACAAAACATGAGCTATTTCAGTCCAATATATAATTACAAATATTGAAGTATAAATCTAAAATATATACATACATAATATTTAATCTGTGTTTACTGGCTTGGATAATGATAAAAGTGTTGGTTAGAAATGTGATTTGGGTTTTTCCTGACCACAATGACCATTGAAATGCCCTGCAGATAAAAAAATAATAATTACAACAATGTTCAAAGGGTGTGCTGAAGAGCCAGTGCACTCAGTTCTGTCACAGGCTTAATTTGGATTCCCAGTCTTACAAATTATTGTTTTTAAAAGTTATTTGTTCAAGTTTTTTACCTATGCATTCCCTGTGTTCAGTGAGCTCAACATCTCTGCTAACCCTGCCATGCTCTTTCACCACAGGGCTGCCCCACATCTCAGCCTTTGGAAGGAGAAACCAGGATGCCCCAGGCCATGGAATTTATTGGTGTGGTCATCAGCCATGGGTGGCATCTGAAAGACAAGACAGGCAGAAGGGCACTGAGGGGAGAGGATGTGTCAGTGTGAGGGTGCTGAGCAACGCCCAGGTCAGCCACCCCCAGGGTTAGGGCAGGGAAGGGATAAATTTGCCTCCAGAAGAAGCCCAGAGCTGTTCTGGTGCCCAGTCTCCATTTTTTTTCCACACTTTTTCCCATTCAGGACTCTTCCCTTTATCATCTGCTGGAGTTTTGGAGCCCCAGGAACAGAAGAACTGCTGATAGGTTAAACGCTCCCAAACATCAGATTAAGCCTGAAGTGTCTGTTCCTGAGCTTCTGTACCTTCTCCAAGGTATCTCATGGCATTTTACTGTCAGGCACAAGACCATTGCTGGTTCATTAGCTCTGGCCCAGTTTTTCAGTGCGAGGTGGCCCAGACTGGCTGCTCTTAGCTTTTGCCAAGGAAGCACATCCCAGGCTGCCAGGCACAGTCCATCTCCCAAAATACAGCAACTCAGCCTGCACCTTGCCAAGTGGAAGGAAGGTGTGGAGAGTTGTCCACAGTGCACAGAGACCAGCCCCTGTCACCAACAGCCTGAGGAGGAGGAGGCAGGTGATGAATGCAGTGCTCCTCCTGCCTAGACTCTACCTGTTCTGAGAATAAACAACATTTTTTTCCTCCTCTAGCTTTAATTCTGGTGAAAAATAAAATTAAAGCCAAATCCTAGTGCTTTAACTAAATCAGAGCATTTACCAACTTCACTTAAAGAAACAAGATTCTTTTCACAGGTGTTTATTTGTACAGTTCAAACAAGATTTTTTTTTAAATGTAAGCCCACCACAGATGTGCAACTCAGCCCAATCTCTGTTGACACCACTCAGAGGTTAGGAACAAAAATACATGAGTAGCATGTTCTGCCTCTTTGCTGGAACAAGGCCTTTCTTTGGGCTGATTATTTAATGTAAGCCCCAAGCAATTGGCAAAGCAGATCTTGCTCTGGGGTGGGAAGATGTGCAGGACCCTGTGAGGTGATGGAAAATGCCAGGACTGCACCTGGTGCCCAAGGAGGAGGATGGGGGATGCAGCTTCCCTCCTTGGAGAGCAGAGGGAAGGAGCATGCTGGAAGGAGCTCGCTCCTCCCAAGACGTCAGCATTGCTGGGGCTTTGAACTGCACTTCAAAGCTGGGGCTGGAGCGAGGTTTCTGTAAACCCAGAGAAACAGGTAAATATTTGTCAGAGTCAATTAACCCCCCTCATCACCTCAACGGTCATCTGTGCGAGACGGCTGGAGGGGTTTCAGCAGGCACAGAGGGGAGCCTTGTTGATTTACTGAACCACTTCAGGAGCTGGGCAGACACAAAACACTGCGGCGAGGAGACCTGGAGGCCTCCCCCTCAGCACGGTCCATGAACTCCCGCAGACACCTCATCCTTTCCATCACTGGAGCAGGCAGAGGGGAAAATCCTGTTCTTGTCTGGGGAGAAGACCAGTCCTGCTCCTAGCACCGCTGCTGTAGCATTATAACAACTTCATTCACGCTGGTTACTCCAGATGGGCATCAGCTGCTCACGGAGCACCAGAGCACATTCTATCTCCCACCTGCTGCTGCAGGTTTAACCATGAACGTTGTGAGTCACCTATTCCGGGAGACACACCGTCATATAACTCTTCCATGAATTTATCAAGTTCTAGCTTCTGACGTGCCACCAACCCATTACAGGGGGACTCAGGGTGTTTGGTTTTGAAAGAGGACTTTGCTGGACCACTCTGTCTGTGATGTCTGTGCTGCAGCAGCCAGAAGAGGAGGAAATGCAGACACCCAGCCACCAAATCACCCACCAATGCTCCCAGCCTCCCTCTTGCTTATCTGCACAGCATGAAAATGCAGCTTAAATAAGAAAAAGGGAAAGGAAAAAGTAGAAACAGCTGAGCACCAGATGAGATGAACCCAGATGGACGAGGCTAGGCTAATTCCTCACCCCCTGACCCAGCACTCTCACTGCTCGGACACGGCCCCTGGGGCAATGCCACCCTCCCTTTCTCTCAGCGAGGAACCCTCAGACGGATGTTAAAAACACAAAAGGAAGTGCAGGGGCTGTAATGGGGTCTAGCTGGGAATATGCAAAGCCCCTGAGGATGTTTTTGAGGGACACGGGCTGGGAAGATGCTGGGGGAGGCTGTGGGGTGCCCCTCTCCCAGCGCTGGGGTACTGTACTCGCACAGGGCTCTCGCCATCCCTGCTTTCAGGGCAGGGGAAGCACAGGAGGGGCCCGACCACCCCGGCAGGCTCCGCTCGGCAGCGGCACAAGGGCAGCGCCGCGGAAGCGGAGCGGGGCGAGGGCCGTGCCAAAGGCAGCAGCTGGCTCGGTGAGCCCGGCGTTTGCTGTCCGAGGCGCTGGCCCCGCGGCCGAGGGGCTCTGTCCTTCCTTCACCGAGCACCTCCGGACCTGCCAGGGCGCCAGCCTGTGCAGGATAGTTCGGGCTTGCAGCGGCGAGGACGGTGAGACAGCACGAACCTCACCAGCCCCGGTCCTCAGGGGCCGCCACAAGCGCGGGTCCGTGCGGGATGTGCGCTGCTGGCACTGGGCTGTGCCCGGCCCCGCTGCTCTTTGCTCCCCATTGCTCGTGGCACTCAGGCAAGGTCAGACTGACGTGGATGTGCCAGCACAAGCCGCTGTCAGGCCTCTGTGTCACGGGGTGGGCACGGCCTGAGTGATGGACAGAGATGCCAGCGAGCTGCAGGGATCCCCCCTTCTGCTCCTTCTGTCCTTCAAAGGCTGGACACAGGGATGGTGGAGCTGCCAGCACTCAGACCGACCTCAGAGCAGTTATCTTCAGATGAGGTGTCCCACTTCCAGGATTTCGTGGGGCTCACATGTCAGTACATCCCCTGGCCAGGGACGAAAGACCCTGAGAAGTGTGTCTCCCTTCTCCTTCTCTTCTGTAGAGAGAATCGCTCCCATTTTGAGTGTGTTCAGATCATCCCAGGAGTCTCAATTTCTGCTTTTCCAGATTTTTCCCAGCTTTGAGCAAAGTGGTTCTTGCAAAGATCTCAGCCTCCATTTGAACCTAAGAAATTTCATGTCTAGGCAGAGAGAAATCTGGTGGCTTGGATCCAGCCATCTGGACGTGGGAAAGCTTGGAAGTCCCATGAGAAAAGGGAGATTTCTTGGCAAAGATTCACGATACATCTTTATGAGAGAGTGGAGGGGAAATACAAAATGTCCATCAAACTTCTCCCTTTCTGTAGGCAGAAGTCAGGAAGCCCCAAGATATGCAGGTACAGCAAGAGATTTTAGAAACAAGGAAAAATATCAGAGGCTCCTTTCAGCTTCAATGCCAGGAGCTGGCAAATGTCATAGGAATCCTGCACAGTCCTGCCCTGCTCACCTGGAAGGGCAGGACTGGCTCTGATGCAGGACAGGTCACAGGCACCCTTTCAGAGCCCTCAGGTAGATGTGATCAATCAAAATGGGAGAGTATGGGCAGAGAAATTCGTATGGGAAGTGGTTTGCTCAGTGTCACTCGGGAGATCAAAAGCTTCCAGATCTCACCCCCGTCTCACCTGTCAGGTGCTCGCTCTGCTTCGGCACTGCTGGAGAGAGCTGAGCTGCTGCTGTTTCCCTGCCTTGTGAAGAACTGTTAATACACCCAGAGCCTCTGTCGGCACGTCCTTCCTGCCCAAAGCCCCTCCATCACCTCCGGATGCGCCTGAGAGCTCCTGTGCTCCGTCTTTCCTTCTTCACCGCCTTCCTGCGCTCACCAGAGCCTGCTTTTAAATCCCCCAGGCTCTCAGTAATCATCATCCACCTAAGCTGCATCCTACTCCCTGCTGGACATGCCCCAGGCAGACCCCGGGGAGAAGTTACCCATCCCAACATCCCACGGCATGAAAAAACGCTGCAAACATCGCCCTCTTCCTTCAGAGCCAGGGAGGAAAAGCAGCATCTCTTTTAGCCCCACTGTCCTTTAATCTGAGCCAAACAAACAAACACCAGCAGCGCTTTTCTACAGCAAAAACATTTTTCAGCTGGAGACAATGAACCTTGCACTGGTGGGGTGGTCAGAAGGTGTTTGCCGGTGCCCCAGTGGAGGTCTGGGCATGTGACCACTGGGGCCACCCCAAGAAGAGGAGCAACTGGAACAAGACCTCCCTGTGCAGCCACGAAAAACCTGCCTGTGAACCGGTGCCAGGTGCTCAGTTTCTATCTTAATTTTGGTCTTGAAAAAAAAGGAACAGAGTGAATACACAGGGGCTGCAGTCAAGCCATGGCACACCCCCGTCCAAGCAAGAAAATTACATGGTGAGGCTGCCAGGGTGTCCTTACTTCACTTTGCTGGGTCTGGGCTTTTCGGGGCTGGGATCCACTAGCCCCCGTCCAGCAGCTGATCCAGCCCTTTGCTGGAGCCACAGCACTCCCAGCCATTACACAGGTAGCACTTACTGTGTCAGGTGATGAGGAGAGACATGATCTCAGCTCACCCCAGACGATGAATTTTGTGCAGGCTGCTGAGATGGGAAATTCCCACCAGGGCTGCTGGGTGTGAGTGAAGGGTTTTCCACCCCTGAGCATAGAAAACAGTCACACGGAGAGCAGGCAGCAGCACAGCAAACCCCACCAGCACCGTGTTTCCAGGGCTGTTGGTTCTGGCACGTGTCCATGGGCACAGCTGGATGTGGGCTGCACCTGCAGTGGGGATGGGGTGATGGGCACAGCACTGCTGTGGGGCAGGGGGTCCCTGGCTGCAGCTGCTGAGGAGGTCCCAGCTGATGTTCAGGTCCAAGGTTTGGGTCTACCTCGGTCTCAGCTGACTCGAGGTGTGATGGGTCCCTCTTCCCACTGAGCTGAGAGTTTCTTCTCACCTCGGCAGTGTGCAGTGAGACCATCACACACCCACAGCACCGGGCTAAACAACAATTTGTTAGCAAGCAGCAAATTAACTATCTTCCAAATTGTGCTGAGAGGAGCTTCCGTGTTATTTAAGTGAACTTCTAAACTTAGCCCAGTTACTGTAAAAAAATACCTTTGTGAGCAACTACTGTCCGCAGAACTTGACTTCAGAGATGTTTATTTCTAGAGCTGGTGGAAAAATTTCTCACCTTTCAAAGGTTCCAAATATATCTTGGTGCTGGCTGGAGCCATTGGCCTTCAGAGTTTCCTCGCAGGCAGTCACAGGCTGATGGTGGGACCACAGCTCTGACAGTGCCACAGGTGTTGTGGGGAGAGGTGGGGGGCTGAAACCCACCTCTTCACCAAGGAATTCATGGAGGATCATGTCAGCCTTGAGGGACACCTTAGTTAATACCCCAAAACAAGGGTTTTTTACTTCAGGACTCAAAAGCATTAGTCCTGGCCAGTTGCACCACTAAAAGGAGCTAATTGCAGTGCCCAGGTCACTTTTGGAGAGGGGTCAGGAGCCAGCCTGAGGGCAAGGCTGCTCTGTGCTGCCCTGCAGAGCCCAGCTGGGGTGGTCAGACCCACACATCCAGGCTCCTGCCCACACTCTCGACTGCTGGCTCCCTACACCATCACTATATATAAAATGGGAAAGGTTTTTTTTCACCTTAGCAAATACACAAGAAGAAACTGTGTGTTATAAGAGGACATTGCACCTGAAGCAGAGGCATGTGCTGGGCATTGTATGAAAGGCTCCAGGAGAACCCTGTCCCTGTTGATGGTCACCTCTTCTGTGTGAGATTTGACTTTTCCAGTAGCTCTTCCTCTAAGAATCAGCTTAGCTCAGAAAGGGATTCAGCATTTACAAGGACCTGTTCCTAAATAGGAAGATGGATGACTTTGGAGTCCTCAGACTTCAGGACTGATCTCAGTTGTGTTACACCTCAGTGGGTGTTTCACCCCTGGGAGATCACAAAAGAATGTACAGGAGCTCAGCCTGCCTTTACTCAAGTCACAAGGTGCAGAGATCAAATCCTCCAACCTCCAAGTCAGACGGAAGATCTCCCTTCATGATGCATTAGGAGGAACTGAACTCTGGATATGCTGGACCTCTACAGGGCTCCAGAAATGCAAAAATCAATCAAAAGCCCCGCTTTCCTTCCCTGCCAGGGTGGGCACCAAGGTAGCTGGAGCTCTTGTTGATGTTTTGGGGTGTGACTGGGGGAAAGGAACATCTTTCAGCCAAGATGGAAAATGAGCCTGTCCATCAGTTGATAGGAGGGAAGTATTTGACTTGAGCAACAGAGTTTGTGCATTGCCTGGGGAAAGTTTTGTTCAGACAGGACCTTGGTTTCATTTTATTTTACCTCAGTAAAGAGAAGGCTCCTGCTATGGAAATCCACATCAACCTGCTCCAGGCTTCAGGATGCTCAGGGACCACAGCAGATCCTGACCCTCGGCAAAGGGCAAAGCCCTGCGCAGTCCCATATGGGCTCATGTCACTGTCTGCCACCTTGGAATGTGGGTGATGGGTGATGCCCAAAGCCAACAGATGGGAGAAATAAACATGACAGAGAAATCCTGCAAGTCCCATTATGGCTTATTCTGGAGCGAGCTGCTGTCTGTTGGTCATAAAAGCATCAGAGGGCGTCTCTGCCAAGAGAGTGCTTGAACCCAGTGATTTATCTTTTTTGTTCCCCCTGATGCTCATTAAAATGGGAATTTGCCGGCTGCTGCTGTATCCAGCTGAATGCGTGTGCTTCTTGGCTCCCAGCGAGGTCCTCGCTGCAGATACCGTGTGCTTTGGCAGCCGGGCCAGTCTGGGCTGCAGGATATTACGCCTGGCAGGGACACAAACCCCTTCCAGTTCCTGGAATTTGGATTGTCTCGCGGAGTGCTGATTAAGCAGTGCTTTCAATCTGCACCCAAGACAAAACCCTCGCCTTGCCTCCACGCAGAGGCTCAGCTGCTGCGTGGCAGAGGGAGCTGAGGTGTGTTCACTCTCCCTGAGACCCAGGGAGACAAAAACTCAAAAAAAAAAAAAATCCCAAATTAAAAGCTTTGCAGTTCACAGTGCTGGATGAGCATTTGCTGCTCAGGGCTCTGTCTTTTGTGAAATAATAGATCATTAAAAACCAGTCTCTCTGCAACACAGCCCCAGTGCCCTTCCTACCTCAGTGTGCACTTGGCAGCTGCTGCACCTCCCAGCCTGCCCAGCTGAGATCACTGCTGCATGTCCCCATCTGCCTTTTTAATCTGCTGGGAATGAAACTGCCTTTACCAGCCTCGCTAATGAGAGAAGCGCTGTCCTGCTGCTGGCCCCTGGAGCTGACACTCCTCTCTCCATAGATGAACATGAAATAGGGGTGCCTGCAGGACTGGCAAACTGGGGATGGCACTTTGCCCAGCACCTGCGGAGAGGTGGCTGGTGCTTTGGGGTGGTCTGGTGCTGGAAGGTGAAGCTGAGCTGGTTAGACCCCTACAACAGGCAGCCTGGAAAGTCAGAGGGCTCCGGGAGCCACCCTGACACCCTGGCATGCCCAGTGCCATCCACAGCACAGCACAGCCCCCCACAGGATACCCAGCCCTGCTGGTTTGTGGGGTGCTGCTGCTCTCTGCACTGAGGGATCCCCTCCTGCAGTGCTGCAGGGGGGCCAGAGATGCCTCAGCTGCATTTTCCCTGTCTCCTCACTGGCACAACCATCATCCCACCTGCTGGGTGGGGAGTGGATGGAAATATCCCTCTGGCACATGTCTCAGCAGCTCCCCAGGGCCCACAGCATCTTGAGTTGCTTTATGAGAGAGAGGATGCCAGGAAAAATATACAAAGGGGTCTCTTTTGTCAGAGGCTCCCAGCAGGGTGAGGCTGTACTGATACAGCACAGCAGCTCAGCACCTGGGCGTTACTCCCGCTCAGGTCTGCACCTCCCTGAGCTCCTGGTCAGCTTCTGCTGCACAGCAGGTCTCTGGGGCAGCTGGGTGCAGCCAGCCAGGCTCTGGGACATGCTGTCCATCCCTGCACAGGCAGGGGTTATGGGTCTGGGATCCTCAGTTCTTATCCCAGTCAAAGCTGTGGGGATGAGAAGCAGTGACCTGCTGCTGCTGTGGGACTGCCTTTTCCTCCCTGCACTCCATCTCTGTGCCCCTTGACAGCTCAGGTGTGGGAGTTTGTCCTTGCTGCTGCACTTCATGCACTGAAGAGCTAAATCCTGGCTCCAAACCCACCTTGGGTGAACCCAAACCTGGTGAGGCACAGGGAGAGCAGCACCTTGCTTACCTGAGGCACTGTACCGTGGGGGGATGACAACAGCGAGCCCTGCTGCAGCTCACACATGGCCACCCGTGCTGGCTCTGAGCACGGTGGGAGGAATATGTGACAGGCATTGCAAGCAGCCCCTGCAGCTGGCCAGGTGTCTCTGTGACCTGCAATAACTCAGCTGTCCCCTGGCATCGTGACTGTGTGGGATGTTGTAGGGAAACACACTTGATGCTGCAGGATATGGCTTTCAGATGCTACAGCCATTTCCCCTCCCCGGGGACAGACACATGGACACAGCGGAGGGAGCACAGCCCACTGTTTTCTCCTGAGATAACCCTGGTTGGGCACTGCCAGCCCAGGTCAGCGGTGGGGCCATGGGCAGAGTCCCTGTGGGCTGTGACAAGCCCCCGTCCTTGGGTTACACACAGGTGGCAGTGCCCAGCCCAGCAAGCGGCTTCATCTGTAACGGGGAGAGCTGCTGGCCCAGGGACATGTGTGGCCACCAGGTCTCCTCCCAGCCACCCCCATAAAGGGACATCTCTGCCATCTGCTCAGCTCGCACCGAAGTGGGGTGACCCTGGGGCTCCTGGTGAGTGCCAGCTGCCTTAACGGGGCAAAACCCACCCACGGACCTGGATTCCCTTCTCTATCCACTGCTGCCAGCAGGATCCCAGCTAGGGAATGAACAGGACAGAGGTGACTTTGGCACTCTCTCCCTGCAGGTAGCCTGAGCAAATCCCCAGCCAGCAGCGAGGAGCAGCCCCTCCGCCCGCCGAGGCATCGAGCCGTGCTCTGCGCGCTCCCCCCGGCCCCGCGCGGGGCTCCGTGTGCCTGCGTGAGCCCGTGTGCGCGGAGGCATCCACCAGCCTATAAATCTCCTGGCAGGGCTCTTTCCAAACTTCAGGACGTTCCCCGGGGGGAGAGCTAAGATGCAGCTTGTGCGTCAGCGGCCGCAGCGGGCTGCCCGCCGGGGCTGAGCCGAACCTCCCGCATCTGCCCCAGCAGGTTGTTCCCGGAGGTCGGTCCCAATCCCACCGGCTGCCGCCGCTCCTGGCTCAGTGCTCACGGTACGTAGTCGCGGGAACATCCTCCCGCTGCTCCGGGAAGGGTTGGCAGGGATGCTAGGAGGTGCATCGGCTGGCGGATGAGGGGGTATTCCAGCGTTTTCTTTTTTTAAAAAAAATAAAATACTCTGCTTTTGCGGTGGCTATTTTTCTTTTCCCGAGTTTAAAGAGTCGTTGGGATTTCTCGACAATGCTTTTAAGTCTTGCCGTGTGTTTCTTTATCTGTGTGAGATTTCTGTTTGTGCTAGGGATTTATTCAACACACCAAACTCCTGCGAAGTTACAGGGCAGGCGGCTGCACCGACTCTCAGCAGGCTCCTAAATATCCCCTGTGCCACAGGTACGTGCCATAAGTGAAAATATGGGGGAGATTTTCTATTGATTTTATCTTTTTTAAAAACAAACAAGAAAACCAATTCCCCAGGCATCTCCCTGACAGTCCTGAGGAATTTGTGCTGATAAATAAGGTTATTAAAGAGATTAATTCTAAATATTTATTTTGAAATGGAAAAAAAGAAGAAAATTTGTTTCCACCTGATTTTGGGAAGTGGTGCTTGCATGGTGTTTGCAATCCTGAGTGGTGCCTGTGTTGTTTTCTCTCCTAGATCTGCACACCAGCAGCAGGGACCGGCAATCCCCCTTGTCCTTGCTTAACTCCGTGCAGGAGAAGAAAGCTACCGGCTGATCCCACCGGGCAGGCTGGCATGGCTGTGCTCCACTTGCACCTGTACCTCACGGCCTTGGGCTGCTGGGTGACACAGCTGTCCAGCTCCTTCCTGCTGCCCAACGCCACCGAGCTGCTGTCCCCCCCCGAGGGCACGGCCGCGGGCCTGCTGTGGGGCGAGGGGGTGCCCCGGGGCCGGCGGAAGCGATACCTCTCTCCCCACGACATGAGTGTGATTCTGGACTACCACAACCAAGTGCGGGCACAGGTGTCCCCCCCCGCTGCCAATATGGAATATATGGTGAGTTGGGCTCTGGCAGGGCAGGTTTGGGTCCACAGCTCACCTGTGATGTAGAAGCCCCAGCCTAGTAGGGATGTCAGGGTGCTGGCCAGATTCCTGGCTGAACACGTGCCCTGGGGGCTGTTTTATGTCCCAGGGGCACAGCAGACCCATGCAGCCCCTGTGCAGGAGGCATGGAGTCCCAGCCCAGAGATGTTTCCCCGTGAGGGCAGATTTAGGATCTACGGGCCTGTGTCTGGGACATCGAGGAGCTTGCTGGCTGTGGGATGGCAGGATCCAGCCAGCTGAGCTGCAGAGGTAGCACTAGGGAAAGGGAGGTGGCTACAAACATGAAAAGCTCAGGTCCCAACCCAAAGCCCAGGTAGGAACCTCTCCCCTAACTGCATCTGTGAGGGATGATCCCATCACAGTCTCCAGGGTCCCTTTTGAGTGTTGCAAGCGGTGCCAGCTCCCAGGAGAAGAAACGTGCAGGAGTGAGTCAAAGAGGAGCTGCACAGCCTTGACAGGCTGGGTCACCCTGGGCAGAGCTTTCCCCAGGTTCTGTCTACCCTGCTTGGAACTCCTAACCCAGCCCTAAACGGCCTCCAAGAGGAGGGATTTCCAGCCTAAACAGGGCGGGACCCTCAGGGCAGGAGGTGCCACGTGCTGCTCTGCTCCCAGGAAGGGGACAAGAGCTCCGAGGGAGCAGCTGGGTGGTCCCTGATGTGGTTTGGGAGAAGCACACAGCAGCCCAGCTTGCTGGGTACCAGAGCAGGTCAGACATGCCCAGGAGCATCCTGCACTGCTTCTTGCTTGGCCTAAATTCCTGCCTTCCAAAATAACTCACACAGGCATCTCCCCAAAGGCGTTCAGGATGGCTGAGGAAGCTGTAAATAATGCATGAAGGAAGCAGCTGTGCTCACCGGTCAGTCTGTGGCCAGCGCTGTGCTGAGGGCTGGGACAGCTGTGAGCTGCAGCGGCGGCTCAGGGCTGCAGGGTTTCACCCCTGTGCTCAGCTCCACCTTGTGCAGGAGCTCATTCCTGGAGGGAATCACACACACAGGGCTTGCAGTGCTGCAGGGCATCCCTGCGCTGCTATGTTGTGTGTCCAGGAGCTCTGCTGGCAGCTGGGGAGGCCCACTGCTCCTGGACATGCTGCTGCGCTTCCTTCCCTGGCTGTTTTCTAGCCTGATGCACAGGTCATATTTTTTTCACACTCATGGGTGCTCAGAAAGCCCCCTGAGCACAAGGGAGCAGGTTTCTCCTCTTGCCACCTCTGGTAAGCCAAAACTCCAGCCTGCCCTTTTCCTTTCCCCTGGGCAGGTGTGGGATGAGCGGCTGGCCAGGGCAGCGGAGGCGTGGGCTGCACGCTGCCTGTGGGACCACGGGCCCCCCGAGCTGATGAAGTACGTGGGACAGAACCTCTCCATCCAGTCGGGCAGGTGAGTGCCCTGCAGGCAGAGTGAGCTCCTGGGAAACCTCCACACCCCACAGTGCTGGAGGAGGAGCAGCAGCAGCCCCTCGGTCAGGGAGCAGAGAGGCTCTGAGCTGGCAGGGAGTGAGATACACCTGAGAGGCACACCAGGGCCCCCGAGGGTGGAGGAGGAGGGCCCAGCTCTTGCAGAAGGGTAAATACAGGAAAGCAGAGGTGCCTGCTGCTCCTTTGGGAAGTATGCCGTTACTCCCCTCCCTGCCAGGCACACGGACCAGGGGGATGTGGGTCCTGGATCTCCTCCCTGTGGCTGAGCACTCAGGTGCTTCTGGTCTTCTGGCCGTGAGCACAAGTGGGCTTGGCACAAGGATGTCATAGCCCCCTTTTTCCTGGAAATGCTTGGTCCCAACGGGCTGTGGCTCCAAACCATTTCTCTCCTCCGCTTCCTCAGCACGGAGCTTTCCCTTCCTTTCCTTCTCCATGACCTCTGATGTGGAGGGGACCCACCTTACCTGTAGCACCGTTGCAGGTACCGCTCCGTCATGGACATGGTGAAATCCTGGCACCAGGAGAAGCAGCACTACTCCTTCCCCCACCCCCGCGAGTGCAACCCCCGCTGCCCCTCCAAATGCAGCGGCTCCGTCTGCAGCCACTACACGCAGGTGAGCACCGCAGCCCCCCGGGATCCAGCTGCAAATGGGGGCCTTGTGCAGCTCACAGCCCTTCTCCCAGAAGCAGCTGGGATCCAGGATCAAATCCTGGCAGCTGCCAGCTTCAGGTCAGGCAGTGGTCCTGGCAGCTGGCAGTGTGTGTGCTGGAGGGATGCAGGCAATGCCCTCCCACCCTGCGCCTTTCCAGCATTTGGGCTGTTGCAGGAAAGTCCCAGGGGCTCACAGCGCACTGAGGAGCAACTGGGACCTTCTGGCCAGTTGACAAGGAGGTTTCCATTGTTTTAGAAGCTTTTTCCCTCTCCTTTGGCCTTTTTCTCCTCACTGCACCTCTGGCAACTTAAAGGTGGTGAAGAGAAAAAAAAGCTGCCTTGTCTTCATGGCTCCCACCTTTACCTGAGCACCTGCATCCCCATGTGGGCCCTTCATGGGGATACTCAGGGATGCTCTTGGTTGCAAAAGGGTGATATACAATTTTTATGGAAGAAATTCAACCTGTAGAGGTTTTAGGAGGAGCTTTTGTCTTTGCTTGATGTCCCTGGGTGCTGGCTAAGCTGCTGGCCATGATCCAGGGTGAGGTTTAGGAGCTAATTTGGGTAAATCAGAGCGGTGACCCAGACTCTGCTGCTCATGGACATGAGCTTGGCAAGGCAATCCCTTGCAGGGCAGTGCAGGCTGCAGGCAGGAAAGGGACAGCAAAAAGTCACCCCCAGGTAACAAAGCACTGCCCGTGATGGGACAGCATCCAGCCAAAGAGACTGGGGCAGCTGGGATGCGATTCCCTGGTGGGACACAGCCCTGCACTGGTGTCCCAGGGCAATCAGCTGCAGGATGTCTGGGTGCATGGACACCAACAGTATCTGTTCTCTGTCCTGGCACAGATGGTGTGGGCAACCTCCAGCCGCCTGGGCTGTGCCCTGGGCACCTGTGCCAACGTGCGGGTGTGGGGCAGCACGTGGCGTCACGCCATCCTCCTTGTCTGCAACTACGCCATCAAGTAAGTGACTGGGAGAGAGCTCCCCCGTGCCATCCTCCCTCCCCACGCCAGTGCCAGCAGCGAGCTGATGATGCTCAGAGGTGATGCCCTCCTCTCTTTTTAGGGGCAACTGGCTGGGAGAAGCGCCCTACAAGGTGGGGCGGCCGTGCTCAGCCTGCCCCCCCACCTACGGCGGGGGCTGCTCCAACAACATGTGCTTCACCGGAGTCAAGTCCAACCAAGTCAGCTGGTTCTAGGGCTGCGGCCCCAGGAGGAGCCCTGGCAATGGAGATGGGGTGAACAAGAATTATTTATAACACTGACGCCCCCTGGCAGCCTGGCTGTCCAACCTGCTTCATCCCTAGTGCTGCGTAGGAAACTGCTTTTCTAACACACCTCTCCAGCAGGGTTGTCTGGCCGCTTCCCACTTTGGGGGATCTAGGGACAGTTCAGGTCCCTATTATCTGAAATTGGGATGGTTTAGGGGTGCACGGCAGGAGTGGGGCTGGCTGGCATGGTCCCTGCTCTGCAGACTCGGGGGGCTTTCCCCACTGCCCCCCCGGTGCTAAGGCAGAGGCTGGTGTAAGTGAATACTGAGATGTTCCCCTCGTGGTGAGCAGCTGGAGAAGTGGGGAGCCCCGAGCATGCTCCTGCCTCATGGCAGCCCCTCTGACCAAGGGGCCCCCAGCTCTGAGCCCCCCAATAAAGCAGCCTGGAGACCCCCATGCTTGTGTTGGTCCTTCCTCACTCTCAGCCTCGAGCCTCGGGGTAGCACCGAGCCAGTGCCTTTGCTCTGGTTTTGGGGATAAGCAGCAAAGGCGTGCAAAGCCCTTGGTGGGGCCACGGGCTATGGGCACAGGAGATGCCTGGGCGCTTTGCTCCATCGTGTGGGAGAAGCCAGCACTGCTGGGACACGGGGTGGTGATGACGCTGAAGGGCCACAAACTCTCTGTCCCACCCAGGCTACCCCACACGATCCCACTGCTCTACCTCGTCCCCAGTGCCCCTGAGCACCCCATTATCCGCATCCCCCCCCCTCTCTAGGACCTCTCAGCACTCAGCAAACTCAGGGGTTCTCGAATTCCAAGACCTTGGATTTGAGCATCCAGCTGTGGATTCCTGTGCCGCAGCCCTCTGCATCCAGCAGCACTCTCCCCACTGCATGCTCCCTTGGGACGTGCTTTTCCATTCAGAGGAGCAGATATCCCTAATTTTGCCCCCTCAGGGCTGCAGGGTTTCAATAGCTGAGGTGTTGGGGGGATCCTGAGACTGGCAAGGACTTCTCTGTGCCTCCTCCAGCCTGGCCTGTTACTGAGATGTACAGGAGATATAAAAGGCTCTGTGCTGACAGATAATCCCCTTTTCAGCTCCAGGACATATTTGATGTCCTCGCAGCAACACAACACTTCTTACATATGGCCCTGCTGGCCTGAGCACAGCCAGTCTGGCAGCCCCAGACGGCTCCTGTCATGGACCCCCCAGTGGCACAGAGGGTGTCACAGCCTCATGGGGAGGGTGGGGAGCCCATCTGCACATCTACCACCATGAGGTCCCAGGTGCTGCGGTCCCGGAGGGAGCACAGATGTCCCTGAGTGGCTGTGGCACCTTGTGAGTACCCCCAATTTGGGGAGCAGAGAGAAACAGGGAGGAGCTGCAAGCACCCTGTGCCCAGTCCTGTGCTCAGGGTATCGCTCTGCATCCCACCACAGCACCCCCACAGCTCCCCATCCCCAAGCAACCCCTCTGGTTTGGCACCCAGCAGACAAGCCCCGACTCCTGGCCGGGGCATTTTGCCCCTTGTGCCTCAGCCAGGCTCTGCTCTGCCCTTGCCAGTCCCCACACTTGTCCCACAGCCCTTGGCCCCCCATGCTGTGTTTGCCCTTTGCGGTTCACAGGCTCAGACCTGGTTTTCCCACCTTGGGTGGGCGATGGCACAAAACCCAGCAGCACCCAGGGCACTGCAGAGTTGGATCCGGCTGCCCCGACTCCCCGTGGCCACGGGTGAACCCCAGCCCGGCGGCTGCCCCGGCCTTGACACCATCTGGAAGCGGGAGCCCCAAAAGAGTCCAGTAAAAGCCGTGTTTGAGTTTCTAGCTTGGCAGCAGTTACTATAGCTACAGCAACGGCACCTTGCAGATTGGTTTCCATAAGAGCTTGGTTACTATTTAACATCTCCACCCACATTAGCCCTGATTAAGCGAATCAATAAGATAACAGGAGAGGCAGGTTTCCTCGCCCTGCCTCTCTGCGCTCCCTCCTGCCTTCACCTAGTTCCTTAGTGAGAGACATTTTTATTTATTTATTTACATTTCTTTTTTATTCCTCTACTTCCGCTGGTTTTCGCCCCAAGTCCCCATAGCAGTAGCCGGCGAGACATGGTCAATGTAAGCACCCAGCTAAGCGCTAAGATGGAGGCTCCATATGGTGAGTACAGCGTTCCCACCGCCCGCGCTGCCGGCCCGGCGTCGCTCGCGGGG
>WEIT01039882.1:376213-419547 GCA_013389985.1 Dryoscopus gambensis
GGGCCGGCGTTACGGCTGGGCAGCTTTCCCAGCAGGGAGTGCAGTGCCTGGACAAACGGCAGCCTCCAGCCTCTGCAGGGCAGAGCATCAGGTGGCACAATGCTGCCTGGGCACCTGGCCGCAGCGAGAAGCCCGCCAGGCCTGTGTCCGTGCTCCCGGCGTGGCACAGCGGGCACCGGCCCGGAGCAGCCCCGTGTTGTGCTCCTTGGCTGTGCTAGGTGCCAGCAGCCAACAAACGCACAGGGGCACCAGGGGACAGGTGCCCCTGCCCGGGCTGACACCAGGGTCAGGATGGGTCATCTGTGCCTGTGCTGCAGCATCCCCACACAGCTGGTTTGGTCCCGTGTGTTCTGGGAACCTCAGCTCCCTGGGCATGGCCAGGCTGTGGAGTGAGGTCCCAGCAGTTGAGGTCTCACAGTTACGAGGTTCTCCATCACATCGTCGTGGCTCTCCAGCACTTCCTTGTGGCTCTCCATCAGATCCTCGTGGCTCTCCATCACTCTCAAGGGCTCTCCATCGCTTCCCCAGGCTTTCCATCATGCCCCCATGGGCCTCTCCATTGTACTACCTTGCCTTTCCCCACTCTCTTTTTCATGTCCTGCTCCTCTTCTCTTTTACAAGTGTGCAGCCTCTGCCCGGCCCACCTTCCAGCCACCATGTGTGCAGACCCAGGTCCTAGAGGGGCTTGTGGGACTCCCAGGCCACCTCCTCACACTTTTCTCATGGCCTCTCTTTGAGTGGTTGCTTCCCTTGATCCAGGCCTGCAGCCTCCCACAGGTGTCACCTCCAGCCCTAACCCTACCCTGTGGTGGCATCCACGCTGCCTTGTGCCTCCCTGCCCCAGCCTCCAGCACTTCAGCACTCTGCAGATCACTTTATTTCAGGTTACATCACCCCATGGTGAGCCACGGCTAGACAGCATTTTGGTGGGTCCATGGCCTATGGCAATGGAAATGTGCAGGAAATGTGTGGGATCTGCTGTAGTGTCACTGGGCTGGGCTGGAGCAGGCAGCTGTGATCAAGCAGTTATGGAATGCTGAGTTTTACCCTGCTTTTATTGAGTTGCTCATTTGTGCGTCCCCACCCCGCAGGAGCCAGGTGTCTGAAGGAGCTCTGTTCACTCCTGCCTCTGAGCTGCAGGAGCCAGCAGTGGGACAGGGCCTCACATAAAGGTGGACTCAGATAAATTCCCAGTTTTTGGTCAGTTCAGTGCAGGTAGTGGCTTTCTGTCCAGCTGGTGCTGCTTGGACAACGTGCGAGGAGCCACATGGTGAAGGGCACGTGTGAGCGGGTGGAACAAAGGATTGATATCTCTGAGATGTACAGAGGGTCAGATCCTGGAATGAGAACTGGCCCAGGAGTAGCCAGTGCTCAGCATCCTCCAGGCTGAAGCCCCTGCTGCTGGTGGGAGATGGCTCCTGACCCAGCCAGCTCACAGGGACTGACTTGCACCTCATTTGCAGGAGAAGGGGAGGCTCAAGGGGTGTTCGCATCAGCCTGGGAGTCACGGTGGTGCAGAGTGGCTGAGACTGGCTGTCCCCACATCCAGGGTGCCTGCATCCAGCTTTGCCCCAGGGTGCAAAGCCAACCTCATTTCTGCAGTGAGCAACTGGCTTTGCCTGACAGATGCAACACACGGAGCTGAACAATGTCTTCAACCACTTAGGATGAAGTTATTCTTCTCACTTGCAGCTGGCTCTACTGTTAGCAGCCACTTGCCAGCCCTGGCACATCAGCGACCTTAAACACAGGCAGGCAAACATTTCTGACAGTAACTTTCTCCTGATTTTTTAAAAATTATTTTATTAATTTAATATTTTATTGCCTTTTTTTTTTTTTAATTTTTCAGTCTGAGAGTCAGTAACTGAGCCACATGCTTGGGCAAGTGCAGGCAGAGCCGGGTGCTGTCGGGTGGATGGGGAGGAATCGCTGCCCATCCCATCCCACCTGCGGCCGCTCTCCCCATCTGCTCCCGTGGCCGAACAAAAGCAGCTCTGGCCGGCACCCGCTGCAAGCCTGGGGCCAGGCAAGGGGGAGAGAGAAATAATAAGAATAAAAAAGCGAGATGGGCCTCCCAGACTAAAGTGAGAGGAAACTCAGAGTGTTGGCAGAAGGAGGGGAGTCCTCATAAATAAAACGGGTGAAAAAGTTATCCAAATAGAGGTGAGGAAGAGCTGGTGGGATGGGGGACTGGGCAGCGCCTGGCTTCCCCGGCAGCTCTGTGGGGCTGGGTTGGGGCTGGGCAGCAGAGTGGGCACAGCAGCTGGGATGCACCATCCCGCAGATGGCAAAGTGGTGGCCAAACCCTTGCCAGGGTCACTGGGAAGTTTATTTCCTTGCAATTCCCACCAGTTTATTCCCCAGCCACCCCCACCAGTGATGCCCTCGCAGCCAGCAGCTCCCAGCCCTCAGCAGGACAAGCCATGGAGCTGGCATGGCTGGTGGAGGCACACCAGGGTCCTGCAGAGGAGCCTTTAGCCTTGGAGGGGCTCACAGAGTTATTTGCAGTTTCTTTTGATAGATGGAAAGATTTTTCTGATTTTCCCTTTTCCCGGTCCATCTTAGGAGCTTCAGGATTTCAGCATCCATCTGAATCCAGGGATATATTCTAATGGGGAAGCTTGGCACTGGCACTCAGCCTCGGGACAGCGAGCAGGTCTGGCCCTCTCTTGGCAGTGGTGGCATCAGTAAGAGCAGAGAGTGGGGCATCTCCCCACTGCAACCCTCCCCACCCATCCCTGCCCCTGACTGTCACCAGCATTTCCCCTAAACCATACCTTGGGGGCACTTTTTTCCTTCCCATCAGACCTGTGCCTTGTGTAAAGGACTTGGAGGATGCCCTGCCAGGCAGTGACAAAGGTGGCCTGTCCCAAGCACCCTGCCTGGGTCCCTGGGGGAGAAGGGAGTGATGCTGCAGCTCTGGAGAGACGTGGAGTTGGAGGCACAGCCAAAATCCTCACCAGCACCTGCTGAGGACAGGCTGTGAGCTGGAGAGGGCTCCACTGGTGCTAAATCCCTGCAGGAAGCTGCAAACGGGTGTGTGAGGAGGTAGAGGATGGAGAGGGGGCAAGGGGACCATCTCCTCCTGGGCAGTGAGGAGGGGCTGAGCCCCCTGATCCACCTTTATACTCCTGATCAGACTCGGGCATGATTTGGGCAACTGATCTCAATCCCAGTGCAGGCAGGACCATTCCTTCATATTTTGGATCTTCTCAGAGCTGGGGATCCCCGGGGCTGGTGGTTACAGCAGGGACCAGCGCAGGATCAGGGCTGGCCCTGATCAGTAAAGCAGCTTTGGAAAACAGCTGAAAAATGCGAGACGTCATTGCTGCTCAGGAGCCCTGGTCAGATGTGGGGAATAGTTTCAACTGAAAAACATAAGAGGAGGCCGATTTTCTGAGTATTTTTAATTTTCACTGCCAAACGCATCGAATTTTTTACAGGTTTCCTCTAGATATGACCTGAAGTGAGCTTTTCCTCCTGGACTGCTCATGTCAGCTGCTCTTTAATTCCTCTGTTTATTCCTTGTGCTCTGTGTCCATGCCCTGGCAGCCATCAGGGACCGATGGGTGTTAGGACACCTGGCACAGCCCCCTTCCTTGTCCCCACTCTGGCCGTCCCTGCTGGCTGTTGGGGTGGCTGTAACACCAGTGCTGGCAAGGTCAGCACTTTCCAGTGCCCAAGTCGGGAATTGGAGCAGCCAGGAATAAGCACAGGTATTTGCTGGGATGAAGAAGGGACAATCACTGTGTTAGCACCTTGGCCTGAACCCAAGAGCTGTTTGCTGGTGCTTGGTGAAGGTTTCCTTGGGGAAGAGCTGGGGATGCTGCTCAGTGTCACAGGGTGTCTGCACTTACCCACAGGGCTGTGACTTCTCCCACCTCATTCCAGCCTTTTACGGGGCCAGCAGCACACCCTCAACTTCGACTTTGCTTGAAACACAATGGTATTTTTATAGGGGGAGCGAGCCCAGAGGGCTGCTGTCAGCAGGAAATGAGCTCCAACTCTGGAAGTTGAGCTGCAAGAGGCTCAGGAAGGCTAGAGGAGTGTCTGAGAGATGTTCTGAGCTCAGCAGAGCAGGTGTAGGTCTGCAAGTCATACTCCCTTAGTCATCTGCTGACATTTCTTAAATGGCATTAAAAGATGTTTACTTAGCATGAGTGCAAAGGGGTGGTGAGTGATGGTGGTCCCACAGACAGCGAGGGCCGGGTGAGTTCCTTTTAGATACAACAGTATTTGCAGCAGGGCCAGGGCGAGCAGTGGGGGACAGGGCAGCACACGGGGCAGAGCCAAGGGGTACATCAGGGGATGCCTGCAAGTATCTGTG
Organism: Dryoscopus gambensis; assembly: GCA_013389985.1. NCBI lineage: Eukaryota > Metazoa > Chordata > Aves > Passeriformes > Malaconotidae > Dryoscopus > Dryoscopus gambensis. Next base: position 380,541 of record WEIT01039882.1, read on the forward strand.
CTGGCAGGCTTGGGGTTAGAACAGGGCAAAGACTGCAAAAAAACATCCATGACTGTTTGTGTTCAGGCTCCTTCTCTGTTTGCTTTCCTCAAATGTTCAAGCAAACAAGGTTCCTGGCAGAAATGTATGTGGAAATGGCAAATGTTGCAGAATTTTCACGGAAGGCAAATTTCAAGGTATCAGTTGGATGGTGAACTTGGGGCTGAGGGCTCTGCTCTCCTGTCCTGGGCACAGGCACCAGGGCCTCTGAGCAAAGCTAGGTCCCAGAAGCAATTACTCCCAGGAACAGCTCCTGTCCAAGCTCCAGCCTGAGCATCAACAGAGATTACTCAGCAAATCCCTTCAGGAAATACATTCTCAAAAAATAAAGGTAGGCTCAGGATGCTGCACCAAAGGTGTGGGAGGAGCAGCTCCATGCAGAGCAAGTGGCTGTAAATGCACCAGCAGTCAAGGAGCAAACAGACCCTGGCTCTGTGATGCTGGACCAGACTTTCTGTCCCAAAATCCTGCAGTCACCAGAGGGACTCCAGCTGCATCCCCACGGTAACAGAGCTCTGGTGCCGAGGGGCAGGTGGGGACCATCACTGTGAGCTCAAGCCCTCTGAGCCTCCAGCACCAAGGTGTCCCTGAGGGCACAAGTGGTGCTGGCAGTTCCTGTTGGGAAGAGGACTGGAAGTAGGGAATGGGTGACAGTATGTGCCTTCACTGTCAGTGACCATGCACAGCCCATCTCCTCTGTGACGATGCTCTGGGAGCATCTTCTCCTTCCCTGGACATCCGAGTTGGTTTGACAGCCTGATTTTCATCCCAGCCCCACAGACCTCAGACCTTGCTCACCCTGCCCCAGACTTCCCAGGACAGGACCTTCACTGCAGCTTTGCCCATCCATCTGTCAGGGTGGGTGGCTCATCTCCTGTCACTGAGCACTGGGAACCCAAATCCACCAACCAGTGGTGGGGACCAGCAGGCACCTTTCACCTGCCTCTGCACCAGAAACCTGTACCAGCCATGGGTGTGTGTGAGATTTTATAGGTGATAACCCCTGGGAAAGTGGGAAACACAAGGAGAGACGCACACGCAGCTTCCTGGCATGGCCCAACGCTCTGGTTAGGAGAGCCAATGTCAACAGACAGACCTGAAGGAAGGAGCAAAACCAAATACATGGGCACTTCTCAGAACAAGAGCTGTAAAACCTGCACAAACCTGAACAAGTGCCACAACACCGGTTTATACGGCCAGAATCAATAGTCGAGCCCACTCAACATGTTTGCCGACACACAAACGCCAGCCACCGGGCCGGGTTTATGGCCCAGTGCCCTTCGTGGAGGCAGGGCCCCGCTCCTCCTGCCCCACTCAGCCACTTCTCTCCACCTCTGCTCCCAAGGGATGCTGATCATCTTGCCACATGGTCCCCGAAGCCTTGATACCCCATGGTAAGAGGCTGCTGCTGCTCCTCTGCAGCATTCCAGCCTGCCCGGGCTTCCATCCAGCTGGACAGTGTCTGTATCCCATCCGGCAGGTGGGATGGCAGCATCCACCCCACCATCCTGGTGGGGAAAAGCAGCAGCTCTGCACGGGAAGAGGATTCACTGGTGCTGGCACCACCCAAGGAAATCTTGCATGGGCTTCGAGGCTGGGCATGGTGTCAGGTTAATGGACAGGGCAGCACTGGGGGGCTCAGCAGAGGGTGTAAAGTTACAGCTGCTCCATGGAAAAAGGCCCTGCCCGTGCTGCAGGTCCTCATCCAGCTGAGTGACCTGCCGTCACTGCAGCTTGAGCAGGTCCTGTGCCAGGGACAGGCACGCTCAGGTGAAGGTGGCCCAGCAGGGAAGAGTGGACAAAGCACTGATGGACGCCTGAGAGAACCAGCTCACGCAGAGTCTTGTGTCAGCAGGGCAAAGGCAGCAACAGGAAATGAAGAGTGGAATAAGGAGGCAGGAGGGGCAAGAGGACAAACAGCCAGGCTTCAGATCCACAGCCCTGGCTACTCCCCTGCCTGGATTCTGGGACTAAATGGTGGTGGGACCGAGGTGGTGGAAGCAGAGCCGGGTGCTGCCTGTGGCTCATCCATGGGTGTGTGCCTGGAGACTGCCATCGTCTGGGAGAAATGTGTTGCCTTGGGTGTGTTTCTCTGTTACAGCCACTAAAACCTGTGTGGCAACACGGGGGTGCAGGGAGGGGTCATGGGGTTACGCTCAGTTCAGTCCCAGCCCTGCCCTTGATGCTGCTCCACATGGGAATGTTGGGCATCAGCCCCCGCTGCCAGCACACCCCATCCCTGGGCACAGAGCTGAGGGGCAGAGCTGCTGGTCACTCCCCATTCCTGACTCACCAGGAGCATGCTGGAAGTTTCTGACTGTGGACACACCAAATTAACTCAAATGTACCTCAGGCAGCCCTGAGTGGAAGCAGAAGCTTGTGGAGATAGGACAGGAATGTTTTAGGACTGCTTTTGCTCCATTAGACTTGTGCCTTTGAGGTGGTGCTTGGGGTCTGATGGCTGGAGGGCAGGATTGACCTCTCTTCTCCTTGGCATGGCAAAAGCAGAGGTGGGATTGGCAGGAAGAAAGTCATCTGAGGAGGAAGGAAAATGCAGGAAAATGCAGGAAAATGGATGTTTCAGATGGGTTTGTCCCTGAGCTGGTTCTTCTGGACATGGAGGCCGATGAGACCTGGCTGCAGTCGGGTCATGGCCAAGTGGCCCAAGGCTGCATTCAGAGGTGCCCAGGTCTCCCTTCCAGCAATTCAGTCACTCAGTGCCTGTGAAACCTCGGTGAAGTGCCACTCTGTTCCCACACCCGATTTTCCTCCTCCATTATAAATAGGGCCACACGTGCCACAACACACTTCCTGCAGAGGAGAAAACTCTGGGTGCTCAGCAGCCTCCATGCTCTGCTCTGGACAGAGCCATCCTGCGTGTTGTGATGTTAACTGGGAGGGGAGACCAAGGTTGTTGCTCAAGGATATGGTGTTCTGGCTATTTATATAGAAACACCTTAAAGCAGAAGCAGTCAGCCTCTCCCTGAGGAGCCAGACCCACTCCCGCTGTTAGACACACCCAGGCACATTTTCTGGATCAACCTCCAGAGCTGCACGTATGCTCAGGTACCCCCTGCCCTAAAGAAACCCAGTGGCAGGCCAGAGACCAGGGTGAGAGACCTCAGAAAGGTGGCCCAGAAAGCAGCAGGCATTGCTGCAGGCACTGGCAGCGGGGCGCAGACCCAGAGCCACCTTATAATTTTCCTCCGGGTAGTGGCCAGAACCCTTTAAAACCTGCAGCTCTGCGGCACAAACTCCTGCTCCCCATCAAATCTCATTGTGACCAGCATTAAGGGATTAGCCTGTCCCTGCCTCTGCGCCACAACCAGCTCCTGGGCATGGCTCGTGCCCCGCTGCCCGCGGGGGGCTCGCCGGCTGCGCAGCCCCATCCAGGGAAGAGACTTCCCTAGCTCTGCCCACGGAGCTGAGCGCCCCTGGAAGATGAATGGCAGCAGATACGACCTGTTCCAGGAAACACCAGGTACCCCCCTGCTCCCCCAGCACTCGCAGCAGGGAGAGCAGCAGCTGCAAAGCCAGCGCTGCAGGGTTTGTGTGAATGAAGGGCATTGACAGGGTCTCCAGTGTGGATCTGGAGCTGCCAGAATACGCTCATTCCCACTGGTGTTGCTGGTTCCCATCCGATGGGACCCCCATGTCTCTGGTTTCTGTTTTGCTTTGTGCAGGGTGAATATGCCAGGTTTGTGGGTGGTGATGGCTCATGTCCCCAGGCTGGTTCTGGGGCTCAAGAGAGAGATACCTCAACGTGGGCGGCATGGTGGGGGCTGTGACTCCTGGGGAAAGAGGTGGCAGAGTCAGGCTGGCATCCTGTGGATACCCTGGTGATTGCCTGTGCTGTTAGGGAAATGATTCAGTCATTCTCAGCCCAGTTCCCAGTGTCTGGCATTACTGCCCCGGGCTGCAGCCTCAGCAGGCCTGGGGACAGATCCTGCCACTCGCAGCACAGCCTCTGCTCCTGAGCCAGATCTGCAGGGGGACATCCCAGCCCTCACAATGAGAGCTTAGAAGCAACTAAGAGAAAAACAGTTCCAGTGCAAACTTTACTGGTTGCACACAGTCCTTACCAGAGAGCTCTTTAGGGTTCCCCTCTGTGGCCCCCTCCAGCCAGCTCTGTGCTCAGCCCCTCAGCCCCAGCACCCACGAGGACCTTGGTGTGGAGGCCAGGAGGCTGGGTGGGCTTAGGATGCACCAAACCTGTCCAAGTTCCTGCAGACCACTTCCAGCACCCTGAGGCACTTGGACATGCTTGGTGCTTCCTGAGCCCTGGACCTCTGTGCCTCGCAGAGCCTCATCCCCAAAACACCCCAACAGCCTCTGTTCCACCTCGGGACTCAGCAAAAATTGTGCTGCTCCTCTTGCTTGAGCAATTCCTCCCAAGCAGGGCTTGTGCTGGCGGTGGGGTTCGTGCCTCCTGGCATAGCCTGCACCCCCAGCCACCATCCCACAGGACGAGCTCCCCATGCCAGTGGGGAGTCACATGCTGGGGGCTGCTCCCAGCAATACCAGCTCTTTATCAGCTGGCAATTGATTTAGGAAGGTTCATGGCTTCAGCGTCCCATGATATGTTTACTAGAAGTGGTTCATTTCCTCAAATGATGTAGTTTATGGTCATAATATATTTTAATTTCTTTATGATACAACAGGCCAATGGCACCGGGACTTGCAGGAATGCAAGGCGACAAACAGTAGAGTTATCCGGTGTTGGAGACCTGGGTCGGACACTCATGGGCTAGTGAGCAGTTTCCCGTGTTTGTTAGCTGGGAGTTAGGCAGTTGGGCCCGCAGTGTCCTGGCCGTGGGTTTCTGGAACTGCAGGGACATGTGATCCCCTGCCCTTGCTGTCCCCCATGCAACAAGCCCTGCATACAGAAGGCTCCCATGGTCCCAGACCTTGTTTTCTGCTGTGTTTTTGTTTCTCTGGCAAGGGACGGGAGGGTTGCGTCACACAGGAGGGTGTGTGGTGGGCGTGCAGCTGCTGTGGACATGGAGCTCCTGAGTGTTGTGTGTTTCTCACTCACCCCTTGCTCTGCTCTGGTGATTGAGGACATTGGGGACCACCCAGGCTATTCAAGCACTCTGCACACCCCTGCAGAGGAAAAGCATTTGGCCCTTACTTGTTTCCTTCTGTCTCCAGAAACTAGAATCTCTCAAATTTTAACTTACCACCCCTTTGAGTTTTCTTTTTTCCCATGCCCAGCCTCCCTTTCCCGATTCAGTCCTGCCAGTGCTCCCACCTGCGGCAGCCTCCCTCCTTTCCTGTGCTGCCTCCTGTCAGGCACACATGGCCCTGTCCTGAGACTTTCCCTCAGGTTCAGCTCCCCAGCTGGGGCAGACTTTGCCAGCCAGCCCAGGGCAGGCGGAGGGCAGCTGGGGCTGTCGGGTTCAGGAAGATGCTTTTTGCCCTTGAGGTGCCCTTGACTTGCTGTCCTCCAGGGCCATGGGCTCAGACTGTCCCCTGACACCCTTGCCCTGTTGCAGTTCTCCCTCCACTCCTCAGCAGCATTGCAGTGTTTTGCCTTAATTTCGAGGGAGGGCTGATCCCGAGAGCCCCAGCAGCCACTGGAGGTCACTTCCAGGCGTGGCTTGCTGATGCACCCACCTTTGCAAAAAGATATATAAAAAAAAAAAAAGGTAAAACTTGATGTGTAACCACTGTTGATTTTGGCTGTTCTCCTCCTTCACCTATTGCTCCACAGCTGGAACGGTTCAGGGGCTGTTTCATGTGTGTATAGTGAATGTATAAAGTCAATGAAACATAAAAGCCCTGCAAACAGCTGGCAGGGCTGAAGTGAGAGACTCCCTTGCCTGCCAGACTGTGAGCTCAGTAGGGATCCTTTTCCTGGGAAGCTTCAGGGTTACTTCAGGCCCAAAGGAATCATACCCACCTGCTAAACAAGTTCTCCCCAGGTCCAGGGCAGGCTGCTGAGAGCCCTGCCACACTAAGGTGTGAGCTGGTGAGGCATGGAGAGCAATAGGTGTTTGTTGCTGGCAGCAAACCCTCTCTCCAGTGCTTCTGCTTCCCTGAGGCTCCTGCTCCCCCATTTAAATGGGGCTTGAACCACTGGATTCCAGCCAAGCTTCTGCCAGCGTTGTCAGTGAACCTGGAACAGCACATGGCAAAGTCAGAGCTTTTCTGGACTTCCTCCCAAGTAGGCAGGAGAGTGTTTATCAGGAAAGTGTCTGGGTCTCTGCTGGGTTGGGGTTTGGATGGAGTGCAGTGCTCATGGTGTAGAGTTTTAAGGGGGCAAGTGGGATCAGTGGTGGGAGCTGTAGCTTGGGCCAAGTTGCAGCCTGTGGTTTAATGAAAGAAGATGAATCTATTCCCCTTCCTCTCTTGGTCCCGGGCTCATTGCATGATTTCATATGAAAACAGAGCAGACACATTTCCAGAGTCACAACTGCCAAACTGCAAGCCCCAGAGCCAGAGGCTGCTTTCAGGGGCTGCAATGCAGGCAGAGTGATGGCAAATACACATCAGCAAATGCCCTGGTGTTTTCAAGAACAGCCGCCCTTCTGGGAACAGCTCAAATTTACTGTCCTTGCATAATAACAGCTCCCAAGAGAAATAATAATTACTTCCTCAAGAGTTCAGAGCCCTTGTTAGGCAGGATAATAAACCCCTCTCTGGTCCTGGGATGAAAGGCAAGCACAGTGTTATCACCAGGGCAGTGTATGCTGAAATGGTCTGTCTGCCCCCATGTTTGCGGTTCTTTCCCTACCACTTTTGCAGAGCAGCTATTTATTTTAGCTCCAATAATTGCCTCCAGCTCCAACATCATCCCAGCTTCAGCTGAAATGCACATGTTGCTTTTGGAGAGGAGTTCAGGCACAGTGTTATACCTTCTTTAAAATAACTCTTCCCCATGCCCAAAACCTGCCTCAATTCTCCATACAGGGGTTTTTGTGGTCTGGGGACCAGGACAATATTGGCTGCTTTGGTTACTTTTTGATAACTTTGGTAAGAAACAGCCTAAGGTTGCAATGAAGCTGCCTCTGCCACCCTGAGCTGTGCTGGGGAGCCTGGGGTGCCCCCACATGTCACTCGCTCATCAGTGACAGTGTGACTGGGGTCTGCTCAGGGATTGCCTGTCCTGGGCATCACCCCCAGCTCCAAACACAAATCTGCCCCAACCTCAGCGACAGGCGCTTCAGCCCTGGGGAAAGTAAATCACCAAGAGTGATTGCTGTTGCACAGGGTGATAAAATTGATTGCATCTTCCCCAGGCAAGGGTCTGGCACATGGCTGTGGTCTCCTCCTGCCTCTCGTTGCTGGATCTTTCTGCTCCACCTCCCTGGATGGAGCTGGTGGCTCATTCTGGTTCACCTCCACAAAGTGTTTTGCTGGGGCAGGGATGTGCTGTGTGCAGCTGGCAAGGGGCAAACAGATCCTAAACAACCTCTGCTGAATCACCCTTTTTCCTGGAGGCTTCTCACAGCTTCTGGGGACGTTCTGGGGAGGGACATGGGAGCTGACCCCCACCTGTGTGTCTGTCACATGATTGCCCAGAGCAGAGGCAAAGATCTGTCCCCTGAGCTGGGGGCTTGTGCAGCTGCACTGACCTGCAGACCCCCAGCCCCAACAAATTCCTTGGAGCTGCTTATTAACACACTGACAACTCCTCTCTAGAGTCACAGCACACCGAGGTAGAAGGCAGGAGGGTTTCACAGTATGGCCTAAATATCCCTGTTTACAAAAAGTCTGACAAAACACAAGCCCTTGGCTTTATCTTTCCCATTTGGAAATAGTCACCGAGCAAATATACTCAAGGCATGAAACGAGGGGGGTTTATATTGACTTTAGAAAAAGCTGTTCTTTAAAAACAGGGAAAAAAAGCTCATCCTCGAGCTGTGCAGACTGGCTGCGAGACCCAAAAGTCCTGGGTAGGGGCTTAAAGCATGCCTGCTAATCTGTAGCAGCTCTGTGTGAGCAAGTCATGCAGTAAACTGCTCTCTGTTAATTTTTTAATGCAGAATAAACAGGTCAAGAAATTATTAGCATGAGAATAAGTTGAGCTTAATTGGGAGAATCAGAAAAGATGAGAGGGAAGAGGCAAATTGGAGTTATCAGTTAACCATACAGACTGGCTCTGCCTCCACAAGCTCATGTTCCCTCTTGTTTTTCATCCCCTCTGAAGCTGCATTTTTTTTCTCCCTTCCCTTATTTAAATGATGAGCCAAAACTGCTGGTACAAGCACAATGGAAGCCCTTGTTTCTCCTTCTCATTTTCTAGCTGCAATGGCTGGCCAAATGAATTGCAGGTGATAAGGCTCCTACCTGGTTATTCCCGAGGTTCTTCCCAGAAAGGAAGCTGCTGACATTAAGTGCAAAATCCACTTTGTGCGAGTACCAGTGCTGTGCTCCAGTGCAAAATTTCTGGCATGATCCTGGGAGATCCAAGGACTGAGCAGACACATCCGTGGGCAAGGGGAAGAGCAGTCCTCGGGACTGCTTGAAGTGGAGTTTGGTCAGTGGTCGGAGATCTATATTCTCAGATAGGCAGGACTTTGTCCACAAACTGGAATTTGAAATTTCAAAGGGGAAAAAAAAAAAAGGCAGAAGGGACCTTTGCATGTGGGGAGATGACTACGCCGGTGACGTTCCCCTGGGACTTTTGTTCTTTGTCTTGTAACCGGGCTTCCTGCTTCCCCACAGCTCGCTTGTGAAATGGTGATGGGCTGAGCAGGGCCCTGATCATGTTCAGGGCTTTGCTGCTCTGCAGAGGTTCCAGACCTGAGCCCATCTCTGCTTCGTGTGCATATGGAAAAAAAAACCTATGTGAAATATTCCAGCTCTACAGTGGCCTTGGAGCTGCGAGTGGCACGGGAGGAGAGACGTGGAGTCAGGGCTGCCAGGGCCAGCAATGGCATTGCCAGTGAAAGCTGAGGGTGGTCCTGCTGGCTCTGGGCACTGGCTTTTCTGCTGGGCATTTCTTAAGACTGCAGAGCTGTGAGAGAGAAAAGCAAAGGGCAGGAGGGCCCCTGGTCATGGTCCATGCTCAGTAAGTCTGCAGGCGACCCCAGACTGGGGGGCCTGATCAATCCACTGGCAGGCAGAGCTGTGTCCTGCATCAGGCGTGAGAGATGGGCCAGCAGGAACTGCAGGGGCATAACGCACAAAGGGGCATCAAAAAGACAGGGCCAGGCTCTCACAGGGTGCCTGGCTGGAGGGACATGAAAACTGAAGAGAGGTTCAGCCAGTGTCTAACCATGAGGACAGTCAAGCATCAGCTGGCTAGAGAGGCTGCTCTCCATCTTTGGAGGTGTTCAAGACCCAACTAGATAAAGCTGCAAGCAACCCATGCTGCTCTCACAGCTGGCCCTGCTTCCAGCAGGAGCCTGGAGCAGAGACTCTGAGGTCCCTTCCAACATCAATTATCCTCTGATCCTACAACACCCTGTTCAGGAAGCAACAGGGAGGAGCCCCTTTAGAGGAGCAGCTCACCTGCTCAACATGCAGAGCTAGCAAGCACAGTAGGTGATGGCATCCTTACCAAAAATGCTCTCTTAAATATTCTGTTCCTGATCCTCACCCACTGAGAAGCACAGATCTTATTTTCAGGGAATCCCCTTTAGGTTTGCTTAAATTTGCCAGATGGGGATATATAGATAGGGCAGAATTAGTGTCATGATGTGCCAGCGTGGGAAAAGATTTACTGCTCAACAGATAAAAATTAAATAATCACTTGGCACGGAACAGCTCATGCCCCAGAGCTGTCATGGTGTCCTTTGAAAAATGGGGACAAGAGAGAAGAGCAGATCTGGGAGCTGAACTTCCCCAGAGCACCTGGTCTGGGAACAGCCTTCACCTATCAGTGGGGGTCTTCCAGCTATGAGTTGTCTCTCTGTGGAATAAAAATGACAAAACATCTTCTGTAGCCAGAAGTGTCTGAAACAGCCCCACAAGCAGCTGCTGACTCGAACATCTCCCACCTAAGACATCTACAGGGCCATTGTACTGTTGGCCAGTACAAGCCGTGGCTACCCTGGTAAGCTGTCCCAAAACTCACCACACAAGGATACCAGGGGGAGACAAGGACTCCCCAGGCAGAGGGTACCAGGGAGACATCATCTCCAGCAACAGCCTGTGCCCAGGGAGCAGCCAATGCGTTTCCATCAGAGCTTATCTCCAGGGCAAAGGAAGTGCGTGGTGTCCTTGGCTGGTCTGGCCCTCGACCTCCTCACCAGCATGAGGGATTTGGGAGGGGGGCACTGGTGACCCACAGAGGACACTGGCAATGAGAAAACAACAGCCAACACAACCCTGGGCAGAAAACACCACGTCCCATTGACAGCCCCGGCCTCGTGAGCCACCTAATGCTCTCCAAACTTCCCCGCTCCTTATCTGCCGCTCTCCCACACATGCTGCCTCTCTGATTTCTATTCCTGGCCCTTTTAATCCTTCCTGCCTGGGAAGCAAATGGCCTTTGCAGCCTCCTTGCTCAGCAGGCTATTGAAGCAAAAGGCTTGTTTTGCTGAGCAGAGCAGAACAGGCCCTGCTTTTACGATATTTTACTAGACACTGTGGCAAATCCTGCACATATTTGACCTGGTGTCTGTAGCATTTATCTAATCAAAGGGATCATCGTGGCCTGGCCGGGATTGGGACGGAGGTCCCTGGGATGAGGTTATGGAGGGGGCTATGCTCTACTCTTGCATCTCCATCCCAGTCTGCACATCATAAAACCAATTTTTGGCAAGGACTGTATCTGCCTAAAGGAAGAGCTCTGTCCTGTCCCTCAGGAGCACTGACTGAATGACTGTTTTCCCTGCAGCAAATGGTCATTTATTGCCATTCCCAAGTCAGAAAGCAGGGGCTCTCCCCTGTGCTCAGATTCACTCCTGCAGACCTGTAGCCTCAGGGTAGAAGAGCTGTTTAGAAGTGCTGTGTAGGTCATGGTTTTGAGGGGCAAAAGGCTGCTTGAACAATTCTGTGTGCTCCTAAAATGTGAACAGCAAATCATCACAGGCATAACTGCCCAAAGGCATGCACTGGTGTGAAGCCAAGAGACTTCGGTGTCACGTTGTGGCAGTGATGCCACCAGGGCCAGGGCTGCTTGTTTTGCCAGTGGGGCTGGGGCTGCATTGGGGTGCCTGGGAAGAACAAACAGAAGCCACTGGGAGCCCAGATCAGCAGCGTGTGGACTCAGTTGCTGCTGGTTGCGAAACCGTGGGGCTGTTTTTGATGCAGAGCAAGCTGATACCAAATCATTAATTGCTGGTTCTCTTGCGCCATGCGGCCGGTGCCGTTCAGAGATGGATTAAATTCCCACTCAATGATCTCACAATTGCACTGAAGAGTCTCAATTCTGGCTGAAGTGGAGGAGTGGTGTGCCATGGGGCAGCTGGAGAGGAGAGCACAGGCAGTTTGCTCTGGCCCCCACTGCTCAGCACCAGCAGGGTCAGACCCAAGGTCTGGGCGAGGCACAGAACCACTGCTGGTGCTGACGGCAGACAGTGCACCCACAGAAGGAAAACTCCTGCTGCTCTGTCGTAACATGTCTCATGAAACTTTTATGACATATCAGCCAAAACCCATGGCTGGGGGGTGTCCGGCATAGAGTGATTTCGGCTGTGGGACAGGAGCCTCCCTGGCAATTCCCAGGGTGTCTGTGCCACCCCTCGGCCCCGCTCGCTGTTTGGGCATGGCTGCAGAATAGGATCTGTTTATAGGGCATCCAGCCCCTGTAAAACTTGGTTTATAGGGAAGTAAAAGGAGTCATACATTTTACTTTACATAGCAACGTGTAAATTTCCAGGTGGGAGCTGACCTTCTCTGACTGTGAGGGAGAGAAAAAGAGAAGGAGTGGAAGGGATGGAGGGAGCCAGAGAAGGGAAAGACGGCTGTAGGCAACCAGTGGTGAGGAGAGGAAGGCAATGACAGAAGTGAAGAGGAACCTTGTTCTCCTGGTAGGGTTTTTTCCAAGTTTTCCAGCCCAGGTATAATTAAAAGCAACACCAGCAGCTCAGCATCAAGGTCAATAGCCCTTGGTGAGTGCCTGCTCCCGTGGTGCTGCCTGCACCCAGGAGCCAGGATCAGAAACACCTTGAGATTCAATAATAAACAGGCAACAAGAATCACTGCTGCTCCACCAAAAGGAAAAAAAAAACAGCTTAGCAGTATTCGGCAATGGGTGAGATGATTAAAGATTAACCCCCTGCCTCCTGCCTCCACCCCTCTGGGAGTATAGGCCTTGAGGCTCAGCAAATCCTTTCAGAGAAATATCTGAATTAAAAGACAACAGGTAGGGGACGCAGTGAAGGCAGAGGGAGGCAGGAGGGCCAATAGCCTGGGACAAGGGAATCGGTACAATCTGGCCCGTGTTTGCCGAGGATAATGCGCCTTTCCAAAGCCCTCATAGACATGGAGATGGCAGATTATAGCGCAGCGCTAGACCCGGCGTACACCACCCTGGAGTTTGAGAACATGCAGGTGCTGGCCATGGGCAATGGTAAGTCCCCTCTGTCTTCTCCCCTCTGCTGTGGTGGGATGAGTTGGGGCTGCAGGAGGAGAAGTCGCTGGGGTGGCCATAAAAATGCTCCGAGGGAGGGCAGGGGTGTCAGATGGGGAGCTGCCAGCAGTTCACTGGGGGGTTTCTGCATCTCCCGGGGGAAAATAGAGGGGGGAGAGCAGAGCTGTGTTTGGTACAGGCAGGATGGTGTCCTGCAGCCCAGAGCCCTGGGGAGCAGGCACACGCCAGGAGCTGGGTGGAATGAGAGGTCCCCACCAGACATCCAGCCCAGGGAATGGGGCCGGGGCTGAACATGGTGTGGGTCTCCCACACGCCAGCCAAAAGTTTCTGAGTGAAGTGCTGTTGATGGTTCACCAGACAGACAACTGATCCTGTGTCTCCAGAGCTGAGAGCCAGTCCTGCTCCAGCAGGAGCTGGAGTTGGGTTTTCCGGGGGCAGAAAGGCATTTAGCACCTGGTAAGGGTGAAAAATCACTATGAGAAGTGATTTAGGCACTGCCCCTGCAGCTGGTCTGGGGCCATAGCCCTTCCCTGGTGCAGCACTGGGGTGTGGGGTGGCATCCCCTTGCTGGGAGCACTGTGGGGCCAGCAGGCTCAGCCCCCAGTAAGAGGGACAAGGGGACCTTGAGAGGAGAGACAAATGTTCCCATCACTTCAGAAGGGTAGGATCACTCCTAACCCTCCAGAATTCACAATGTTGGCCCACCCATTTGGGGACCAGAGAGTCTTGGTGATTAAATGCTCAGAGATAACAGGAGATTCCTCTCCAAGTCCCCCCTAAAGTCTTTCTAAATATGAGGTTAATGACTAAACGAAGCCACTGAAAGTGGCCCTCTGAGCCCTTTCCTCCCATGTGTTGTGTCACCGGGGCTGCTGGACACCCCTGTCCCAGAAGGGCTGTGCTGGTGGTGTGGATTCTTCCATCACAGCCTGTGTGGGTCTTCCCTGGTTTACAGCTCTGCTCTGTCATGGATGTAACCCTGTGGTGCCAAAGTGACTCTGCTGTGCAATAATCCCCTACCACTCTGGGTCCCTTCTCCTCTCATGGGGGCTGGTCCTACCCATTCAGGTGCCTTGGGGCCAAAAGTCGCCCCCTTTGGCTCTGCTGATATCCAGCTGGACGCTCCGGGACAAGCCCAGGCCTTGCCCCCTCTCCATGCCCCTCTCCCATCCCATCTGCCCAGGGGCTGTGATTTGCCGTGCCCAGACCCAGGCTCCGTGGGGCAGGGGGACAGAATAACTCTCTGTGACAAGATCCAGTGTGCTGTGACACTCCGGGGCTGGATGCGCCAGCTGGGGCAGGCAGCACCAGCTCCTCTCCTCCTGGGCCCAGCTCCAGGCCTTGCTCCCAGGGCTGTTTTGGCACTGCCGCAGCCGTCATGGAGGACACGCCTCCTGCAGGACCTCCACCTGCAGAACCTGTGCCTCTTTTTCTGGCCAAGGACCACATCAGAGCCCAGCACTGCCCTGCACAGCTCTGCAGCTCCAGCCCCGGGGCAGCTGCTCAGCAGGGACCAAGTTTGCCTCTCAGGGGCAAGATGCATCCTGTGTTCAGACAGGCTCAGGGACCTCTTGAGCAGCTCCTGTCCTAACACAGGGCTCACCTGTGAGGTCTCAAAGTCAGATTTTTTCTTTCCTCCATTTATTTTAACTCCAACCCCTTCATTGCAGCAGCCAGAGCCCACATTTTTGGCACACATTTGGCAAAATAAACTTAATTGGAAAATTATCCATTAGGCAATAATTTCATTGTTGTTGACTATTAGACTGAGATGTTGCAATTTCTTTGATAAGAGTGCCAGTTTTTCCTGTTCTATGTTCATCTGATTACAGCATGATAGATTGCTAAAAAGGGATTTATCTGGGCTGTCACAGATACACAAGTAATGGGATTACAGGCAGATCAGCTCTTCCTCTCACATCTAAGTCTTTAGCTGAAACTGGAAATTTGACTTTCCTTCTAGAGTGACCTGCATCCAGCTGAGCCCTCGGGATATGTACGGAGGAAGGATGTTTTCAGAGGCAAGCAGCTCACAGGGACAAGAGGCAGCCAGGATGGCCTTGGGAGAGCTCAGGGCTTTGGGAGTGGAGACAGGAGCTTTGCAGTGGTATTGCTGTAGCTGCGTGACAGGGTGTGCCAGGCAAGGACATGGAGAGGCAGCAAACTGACTTGGAAAGAAATACAGGAGGGACACGAGGAACTGGAAAGACTGAAAGCAGGCAGGGAAATGAAAGACGCTGCCAGAGGTAGGGATGGCTCAAGAACTCGTGTGCTCGCTCACTGCTGGTTCTGTGCCAGTTACTCCTGCTGAAGGGTGGCATGAGCAGGATGGGCAGCACCTGCTGAAATACCCCTTTCTCTGCAAAATAGAAGCTAAAAAAGCAGCCCTGCCCCAGCAGACTTGCCTTGGCCTCCCCAGCAGCCACAGTTGGGCTACCATGGGGAGCTGGGACACGCCTTTCTGCTGGGTGCCAGCTGGGAGCAGCTGTGGCCCTTCCAGGGTAAGCCTTAACTGGGCCCCTACCAAACCCAGAAATCAGGGGCCAATAGACTCAAGGATTAAAAATCCCAGCAGGTTTCTATGCCTTTGTAGATCCTGGGTATGATTTGTGCCTGGCATTTCCATTGAGATGGGGGGATGTGCCTGTGCTGATACAGAAAAATGTACATGGGAGGGGACAATTAGATCAACTGAATTAAGGGCTGATCCCTTCAGCCTTGAGGTTTGTTTGGCTTGCTGGAGGGGTTTAGTGTAGCCCTTGTGTGGCTTTTAGCCTTTCAGATGTCCTTTCCTCCAGAGGCTGCTGCAATTCCCTATCCTCCAAAAAAAAGCTCTGCAAGTCCCAGTCCCCCGTGGTCTGTAAGGACCGCAAGACAAATCAGTGTCCACTGTGATCCTACCAGACTCTGGAAGATATCCAGCCTACAGCCTTCTCCATGCTAGAGTACCACCTTTTCTTCCTTGCATGGGTAGCCTTTGCCCACATGAGTTTTCCAGCTGAAGTCATTTGAGTTTTTATTGGGTTTTTACGTAAAGTCTTGTTCTCCCAAAGAAGGGCTGTGCAGGCTGGAGCTCCATGCCTGGAGAAGGGAACTGGTCACCTCATCTGCTCAGGGCTGTCCTGGGCTCTTTCAGTGCTATAACACAAACACCTCTCTAATAAATCAGCTGCTCACCCTGAGCTCTAATACCTCAGCTTTAACTCTGCATCAGCTTTTTCTCTGGCCACTGCAGCCCAAAGTGTCTGCAAATCCCCAAGGAATTTTGGCTCTGCCCTGTGACTCCTGCAAACGGGCTTCTACGTTATCTGAAAGCATTGCTGTAGCCAGGCCTTTGGGAAGAGGGGTCTCACCATGGAATACAGGAGGTTTTAGTGCACCCAAAATGCAATTACTTGAGCACTCAGAGCACCCACTTCTCCTTACACACCTCTCTGACTGGCCCCTGCCGCACAGGCATGCTGCCGCTGCCTGGTTTCTCCAAAAGCCTCTCACTGGTAGCTGAGTTAGGAAATGTTGGCTGGCTGTCTCACTGTCTTCCTCTTGCTGTGTCCTTCCCCAAGCAGACACATCTCCGTCAGAAGCAGCCAACCTCAACACTTCCAGCAGCATCGGGGTGAGCGCGCTGTGTGCCATTTGTGGGGACCGCGCCACGGGGAAGCACTATGGGGCTTCCAGCTGCGACGGCTGCAAAGGCTTCTTCAGGAGGAGCGTCCGGAAGAACCACATGTACTCCTGCAGGTAAGGACACAGGGCACAGAGACCTGTGGCTCAGACAAAACAGCCCCCGACAGCTCAGTGGCAAAGCCCTCAAACTGCAGCAGCATGGCCCTTCATCCTCTTCATCCTCCCTGCAGCCTCCTCCACTTTCCCTGACCTCAGCCCTCACCTGGGAGGGGTCAGTGACCTCTCTGACTTTGGGACTGCCCTCCACTGAGCACAGGGTAAAGACCCTGAGAGGTCTTGCCCCATACTTTAGGGGCCAAGCACATGTTCTTGCAAATGGGTGTGGCCAACCATGGATGTGGCCAGCAAGCAGCAAGATGCCAGGGGAGAAGCCCTGTTTCAGGGACTTAGCACCTCACTGCTCAGTGCTCTGAGTGCAGCACAAACCTTGCCCACTCCCTGGGGGCAATCCTGCTCCATCACGAGATGGAAGTGTGCCCGTCATCCACCTAAAATGCTGTCACTGCCTGTTACATGATGCAAGAACACCTGAGGAGCACCATGAGGGGCAGCATAATGTGTACCTTTCTGAGGATGAGGCACTCGTGTTGCTGCTGAAACTCATGCACTGCACCTCGTGCCAGTGATGGCAGCCCATGGATCTCCTGTGCCATCAGCAGCTGGGACCTGCTTGCTCCTGGCTTTGAGCAACACACAGGTAGAGAGTCACAGAGGAAATGGAAGAATCCTCAGTTCACAGTGTCTAAATCCCTTGGGCTTTTTGAGTCAGTTACTCCTGATGGAGAGCATGAAGAGCAATATGACTCTGAAATCTGCGTGACAGAAGGAAGCCTGAGGTTTATGAGTGCCTGTGAAGCACCCCAGGATTACTTAAGCTGGCCTAGGAAGCCCCCGCCCCACAACTCCATCAGAAAAGCCAAGGTGCCCAGCTCTTGGAGGCTGAGGCTTTTTTATATGCACTACAGGAGTATTCTGAAAGCTGCTTTCAGGCATCCATTTGGACAAATCATAGCTTGGGGGCTTTAAAAAGCACAGTAGAAGGAAGCCTTTTCAAAAGCTACAGAATTGAGCATGGCTGGGAGCCCTTTTCCAGCTCTGTACTCCTTTGTCTTTACTCTGCAAGCTGGATCAGTCTGCTGTAAATTAGAACAAGTTTGCAAGTGAAATTCATGCTGCAAGTGGCCACCAGGCTCGTCAGTCACCCACATGGGAGATCAGTGTTTTCCCCACCATGTGCAGAGGATTTAGTGACACAAGCTTGGAGGGAAGGAGCTGGTTGCTTCCCAAGTCCTCTCTGAAATGCAAGTGGCAGCAGAGCAGTTCGCACACCAGCAATGCTGTCCAGAGGTCAGAGCCAGCCTGTGAGAATCCCAGACATGGCCCTGGAGAGATGCAGGGACTTAAACTGACTTCTTAACCTCACAACTGGGCTACTACAACCTTCAACCTCTTCTTTAAATTCAGAATAAAGGCATTCTTCCTCCATTCTACTGGGATCTAACTCACAACAGCAGCTTCCAAGTTGGTTCTGACCCTCCTAGATCACACTTTTAACTTCCCTAGGGTTTGTTAGTCCACTATAGACGTATCCTTTATAGGTACTGAGTAAGACCAGCAGCCTGAGCTCTTGCATGTGATTCAGTTCTAGTCTGTCCTTATTGAACATCCAGAGGTAGAGGGGAGGGCTGAGATGTTCAGTGCAAAAAAAGAAAACACAGGCTAAAGCGAGAGTGGAAAAATCACAGCCTGGGGCTCCTTTCTCAGGAACCTGCTCTGAGCATGTCTTGGAGCTCGGGGCTCTGTCTTGTCCTGCCTTCAGGCTCAGTCCTGCTGCTCCTCACACCTTTCTTTCTCCTCAGGTTTAACAGGCAGTGTGTGGTAGACAAAGACAAAAGAAACCAGTGCCGGTACTGCAGGCTCAAGAAGTGCTTCCGGGCGGGAATGAAGAAGGAAGGTGGGTGACAGTGTGACTTTCCCCCAGCAGCAGTCACTCACGCTGGCTGCGTCTGTTTGAGGGAGCCCTTGCAGCCCAAGGCTGGTCCCTGCCAGGTGCACACTTGCCCAGCCACCTTAGCCCTGTTTCCCCTCCACAGTGCTCTCCCGGGCACAGATCCCGACCCCGCCACAGGGGGATTTAGGGACAGTCCATGCCTGTATCTCAGAACTGCCCATGCTTGCGCACACAAATCACACCCAGGGCTCTTCAGCTCACTCTTGCCCACGCTGAAACGCACATCACCTGGGCTCCCACATGGCCAGTCCACTGGAGGTGTTTGGGAATGCTTCTCCACATCAGTGAGGAGCAAAAACATCAAAGAAGGCCTGAAAATTTGGAAACACTGTGGTAAAACTGCTCCAAGTGCTGTTGTCCCAGAGTGACCACAAAATCCACAGCTGGATGGGTGAGTCCAGCAAAAGTCCCACTGACATGTTGCACCTTTTTCTTCCTAATAGATATGGAGGTTCTTGCAGGACCCTCTGCAGAGAGGCAGAGAGTTTAGTTTAGTTTCAGCCACAGCAGAAAGGATCCAGAGTAAAGTGGAGCATTTTTGTGATTTAACTGCATGAAAAGTGTAGAGATAACCCTCCATGGCCCATGCTCACCCTCCCAGCTTCCCCACCTCCCTGTCTCTGCAGCCCTTACAGATCCCCATGGCAGGATTCTCCCCTTGTTTAACCCTGCTTCTCAGGAGTGGCAGGAAATTCACTGCTGGTGGTCCTGTTGGTGGAGGGACAAACTGCCAGGAGCAGAGGAGCTGCCCAGCACCCCGCAGAGCTCACCCCACTCATGTCTGTAAAGGGATAACTGGGAGGCACTTGGCCCTGTTGTTCCATGTAGAGAAATTCCACTCTGTGCTCCTCCCAGTTCACACCGCCTCAAGGAGAAACTTTGGAGTAAAAGGGTCCTCGAAGGCAACAGGGAAGTACCAGTGGTACCTGGGTGGCTGCAGGAAAACCTCTGGGCAGGAACATTTATTCCCTGTGAAAGGGGATGAGGTATTGCAAGCAGCTTTTCTTGACTTTTCCTGAAGGATATAGGAATCCTCCTCTCCACGCAGCGTCCGCTCATCCCCTGCCCAGAGCTGTGCTGTTGTCTGTTAATATTCAATAGAAGTTACATTAGGTGCATGACCAGCTAATACTGAGCAAACATTTGGAAAACATCGTGGCATGACTGAACTCGGGGGCCTGCTACTGATAACAAGCGGCATAACCTTGAGAGCTCCTATTTACAGCCGCTGACTGCAGGGCTTTTCTCCTGGCCCAGCCTCATTATTGCTTTTTATCAGGTGGATTTATACATCGAGAACGTATCAATCCAGAGAGCCACCAGCCTAAGGCAGGGACGGGACTGTGCTGTTTCCCCTGCCGTGGATCAATAGCTTATTTGAGCAGAGGGCTTTGAGTGGCGTGGCCAGGGTGAGTTACGGCCAGCCCAGGCCTCGTGACAGACAGACCAGGCAAATCCTCCCCTCAAAGCCCAGGCCCTCCAGACTAGACCAAACAGGGGGTCATAACTGTCCTGGGATGTCTTTACAATAAGGTTTGAGAGAGCTCTTTTGCTCTGGATGGATAAGCAGGAGCAGTCTGCACTTCCTTCCTTACGGTAGCTTAGACAGAAGTTTTCCAACTACACCTACCCAGGGCCACAGCTTTCTGAATGGAGTTCACAGGAGTCGTGTGGGCAAGGAAACCTTGCAGATACTCCTCCATTTCACACCTCAGCTTTGGGCTGCATACATCAGCATGGCCACCGTTTCAGACCCCATTTATGAAATCAAAAATCTTAGATCCTTTGACAGGAAATTTTCCCCACTGAACTCTACAGGTGTTTGGGTTCTGAATCGACCCCATCCTAGGAAAGTCTAATAAAGCAAATAAGAAATCAGAACCACCAGATATAGTCAGCTCTCGCTGGCATCCCATCACAAACCAGACACAGCTGCACCTCCGCCCTGCCTGGCAGGGAAGCTGGGAAACTGCAGCTCAGGAAGGGGGATGCCAAAAGTCTGTGCTAGTTTTCGGTGTGCATTGCCATGAACGACCTGCAGCTCAGCCAAAATCCTCTCTTGCAGCTGTACAAAATGAACGGGACCGAATCAGCACCCGCAGATCAAGTTACGAGGACAGCAGCTTGCCCTCCATCAATGCCCTCCTGCATGCAGAAGCCCTGGCACAGCAGGTACCTCTTCTTTCTTCTTCAGCAAATACAAAAGCATCAGGCACTACCTGGCTTGTAGAGCCAGCTGAGTATTTAATAGCTGAGTCTTCAAATTATCACCTCTTTTCTAAGTGGCTTATCTGCCAACTCAACACTGATTTTTCAAAAATCATTTGTTACCTGAAACCATCCCTTTAAATCTCCTTAATTCCGAACTCAGTTGTAACAACATGCAATGATTTGTTCTGCTTTAATGGGACACAGGAAGGCTGGAGAGCCTGATGGAAGAAAACAGGGTAGAATCATTGCAATCCAAAGAGCTGCGTCTGCCTAAGCCCACGAGGGGCTGGCCTTGCCTGAGCAGCCTCCCTTCCCCATGGGCTGTTTGGAACTTTGGATTCCTGCACAGTTTCACGACGAATCGGTTTCCTGCTTGTTTTATGCAGATATCTTTTCCAGTGCTTGCTTGAAATTCCTTATTTCCACTAGCACACTGCCAAGATTCATTTCCTAGAGAGTTCACCTTGAAAAGATGACTCTGATTTAAGAGACTGAATACTGCAAATGGTGTACACAGCTCAGCACTCTCTGGGAGGACACGGGACAGGATGGGCACGCACAGCCTGCAGGGAGGGTTTGTCTGTGAGAACAAGTGATGAGGATGGAGCTGTGCTGGAGGCAAGAGCTGCCACTCTTCATGGGAGCTGGGGAGAGCAGCACTCTGTGCCCTGGGGAAGATGAACAGGGGGTTGAGCTGGCAGTCCATGCTGCTTCAAGGGTCACACCGCCCTGAAGATGCACATCACCCTGGGAGATGCTCCAGGACAGGATGTGCTGTGCTCTGGGCTCCACATTAGGCTCAGGCTGTAAGGTCTACGTCCCCAAGGAGGGGATATGCCACAAGGGCCAAGGGCAGTCCTGTACACAAAAAGCATATCCAATCTCATCCCACATCTCACCTTGTCCTATGTGGGCCCTAATAATATATTTATATACCCTATAAAAATAAGATTGGTGCTGCTCCCAGAGGTGTGAGATAATGGGGTCTCGAGTCACCAAACCCACAAGGGAAGGACATTTCCCGGGCTCAGAGTCCTGCAGTGCCATCACATGTAAGCAGGGTCTGCTGATAAAAACTACAACCATCGACAAATCCAGGGGAGCTCCTGCTCTCCCACAGAGCACAGAGAGACTCATTAAACAAGGCAGGCTCCAGCATGGTAATTGGTAACTTTTATGTGCCTGGCTAATTAGAACAAGATACTGCTGAGGGGCTGCTTTCTCCAAGATCTAGGGTCACTCACTCAGAGGTCTTTATTTATTTGCTAAGCCTTCCGGGCCCTCTGATTAGGGTAATACATGGTGAGATTTTTACAATCTTATTTATTCAATAATAGCTGGTGAGCTGGAAAGCCTCCAGGTAATGCAATCTGAAAAAAAAAAATGCAGGTGGTATTTGAATTCCATTTCCTTGGGGAGGCTGGCAGGCTCCAAGCTGAAAATACTGGCAGGAATAGGACAGGAAGAGCTGATGTTGTACAAGAGCACAGAGGGCAGGCAGAGGGCAGTGATGGGGTTGAGTTAATTGCTTACAGAAGCATGAGGGTAAAGTAGTGACTAAGGGCAAATTTTAAGATGACCTGGGTCAGCAGCTATGCATGAGAACCAGGCAGGAGGTTGGGTGCCTGGTTTGGGGAAGATGTTCTGTCCAGCTCTGTGTGACAGTGCTTGCAGAGTTGTCAGGTTTGTCCTTTGCAAATGAAATGGCAATCACAAATTATTCGCTGTGTAACAAATGTGACCTGTGTTGTGGGCATGTTTGCACTTGCCCAGTTTTGCCAAAAAGACCTATAAGCCAGTGGGAGGTGGGAGACTGTTATCTTCAAAGTCTGTCTTTAGCTATTCAAAGTGGGTGATGTCAAATATTAATGACCCGCTCACAGAAAGCAATGTCAGACCTGGAAAGCTGCAGCCTGGTGTGCTCATGATGACTCAGGAGAGGAGCAGAGCCTGCTTGCCTCCTGTGGAAAGCAGACACGGTAGCTCTGGCCAAGCACTGGCTCTGGAGCAGGCTGCAAGGGGGGAACAGTTCTCTGCACTTTGGTGGGACCAAGCAGCTTGTGCAGCAGCACTGGGTGGACGTGTCCTTTCTCCTGGTGAGGCCGACTGCCATGCCAGCCCCTCTGTTCCCCCCGGGATCTTGACTGAGCACATTTGTTCAGTGGGAGGAAGATCCTGGCTTTAGGAATGTTTCTTCTGTGCTTTCCAGTCTATTCAAGGCATTACAGTTTGTCAAGATGATCCACAGCCTCTGCTCTGCAGCATTTCATGTTCACAGATCCCCAGGCTGATCTCAGTTTAAATGAGTCTTGCTGGGTCACCTATTCTGGGAGCTGGGTGTGTGCAACAGAAAAAGAGTAATTGTGGATTCTGGAGTCTGCATCAACACAGCCCATGGCCTGGGGATTTTCCTGTCTGTGTTTTCTCTGTGGCACTGGCAGCTGAAGGATCTCTTGCCTCCTTCCAGATATCGTCCCCGGTTCCTGTGATCAGTGGAGACATCCGAGGGAAGAAGATTGCTAATATTTCCGACGTGTGTGAGTCCATGAAGCAGCAGCTGCTGGTGCTGGTGGAGTGGGCCAAGTACATCCCCCCCTTCTGTGAGCTGCCCCTGGACGACCAGGCAAGTCCCCCCATCCACCCCACCTCGCTCTGCCCTGGCAAAGGCAGTGGGGAGCCAAAGCCGGCTGAGACCTTCAAAGAAAATGCTCATTGTGCACTCTGTTATCCTGGCTGCTGCAGCTGATTGGGACCAGCATCCATACAATGCCAGCATAGACCAGGCATCCATACAATGCCAGCACAGGCCACTTGCATGTGCCGCTAATCAGCCCATGAGCACAGCCAGATAACACTGAGCTCGAATTAGGTCCCTTATCAGATGAGCATTTTGGGGTCAGCCAGTCATTTATTAATTATAGTTTCTGCAGCACTTTGAAAACCTGAAGTGCTATACAAATGCTTGGGGTAACCAGATTTAGCAGGACAGATTTCTGGCCAAAGGTCTGCCCAAAACTTAAAATCTGCCTGTCTCTTGTTGCTTCCTGCCTGGGAATAAGTTTGTATCCATGCTCCCAGTGTGGAATTTTGAAGCTAAACACTAGTTTGCTCCCAAGGCAGTAGAAAACCTTTTTCCAGGATTAAAAAGCAAGAATATATCTGCATTTAACAGAAATTACTAAAACAACGTTTGTGGGTTCCCTAACGAAGATAAGCACCGTGGGTTTGGTGTCCTCTGTGGAACTGCGCTGCAGGGTCTCAGGCAGCCTCAAAGGGGTGCAAGGAGAGACCTCCTGTGTAAGTCTAAATTTCAGAGGTCTGCAGCAGGTGTTGAAGGACTTGATGTGTGCCCAGCCTTGACCAGCACAGGTGGCTGGGATAGCACTTCTGGCAGGGCCAGCACAGCGCCTGTCACAGGCAGGAAGGTGTTTCCAATCTGCCCAGTGTACAGTCACAAAACCAGCACATGCTCTCTTCAGCTAGGACCAGGCTCCAGCCCTATTGGCCTAGAGGTAATTTTTATATAATGAAGAAAAAGGATATCCAGTTGAGAGCATCCAGCTGATCAAAACCCCCTAAATCCTAAATCTGAGCTCTTTAGTAACCACCCAGCAGCACCCAGAGCTCTGGGCAATTCAGTGCTCTTAAAATGGGAGCATGTTTCCTTCTTTTTTATTGTGTGCAATTGCTAAATTGTTTAAAAATATAAGAAATCTGTTAAATTGCTAAGGAAAATACAATTCATAAATTATGGAAATCAAAATGGACTCCAGTGGTAAATGCCATTTACACAGCAAACAGGCTGCAGCCCGGCACAGGCCTGGGGCAGCTCTGCACAACCCATCACATCCTTGTGCCATCTGGAACAGAGGCCTTAAACCTGGCCAATAATTCTGCAAACTACAGCAACCTCCACATTTTACAATTGTGGGGCTCATTTTACAGTTGTGGGGCTGCAAAATTCCCTGAAGGAGAAAACAAAACCTAGAGATGACACAGTCTCAACCCTGCCTTCCCACAAGGGAGAGGCTGCTCCACAGGCATGAAATAGATCTCCTTTTGCAGAAAGGATCATACCCAACCCCTCATTCTCCTTCTACACTAAAATGTCAAAATTACTAGGTTTAGTGGGGTAAAGCTGTTTCATCTCCAGGTTCTGCTTTGTTGAGTTACAACTGTATATTTATCCTAGTTCACAATGAAATGCTGTATCTCAGGTCCATCACTGCAAGAACAAATATCAAATGAGATGGTTTTGCCTTGTTGAAATAATTGACTTTAACCCTGCTCAAACAAGCAAATTTTATGGACACAAAAAAGGTGGTTACAAATGGAACCTTCTTGAATTTGCATTAGGCAGGAAATTTCTATGTGAGAGCTTTGCTACTCTCTGGGACTTGCAGTTTTTTCCTTGTCAAAGTTTCATCAGGCAGGAAAGCTCAGTTTTGTGCAGCTCTGGTAATTCCAAGCAGCTCAGCTAACATATCCACCCATGTTTGAACAGCGATAGAGAGAGGCTAGATTTTGGCATCTAGATAAAGATTCCCCAGTATCGTGTGTGGGCAGCCTTTTTTGCAAGGATCTCCACTCTTTATTTTGCATAACCTTTTCTACCATCTGCCAAAAAAAAAAGGGGGGGGAGAAAAAAGAAAAATCCCTCTCCTAGACATCAGCATCTTTCCTAACCAGAGCTCTCTTCTATGGGTGATACATTCTTCTGGCATTTCTGGTAGGGTAAGACTTCTCTTGGCTTTGTCAGATGCTGAGGATAACACACCGGAAAAGGGGACCATTCCCATCAGGACATACTTTTCAGCATTTCTCTATTAATGTTTAATGATTGTTTTCTCCAGCAGAAGCTCCTGGCTGGACATTAAGAAGCCTCTGTGTCAGGATGTCCAATCGTTAACTTCTCTTTCTGCCTAAATCACTGAAATTTTTAACTGAAGGAGGGCAAAAGATTCAGAACATTCTCAGGAGCCACTGGAGGGTGTAAAATGAAACGCTTCAATCATTAACATCAGGGGAGAAAAACATCCCTTTGGCTTCCCTGTCCCCAATTCCTGTGGAGGGGATGAATGGCCAGGGGGTGACCCCACCGGCCAGCCGGACATGGGTCCTCACGAGTGTGATTTCATTGGGATGTGGGCACAGCCCAGAGGGACAGCAGCTGTCCAACAGCAGGGGTTGTACTTCTCCCCACTTCCCAGGCTGGAGTGTGGTTCTGTGCTTGGTAGGAGTTGTCTGCAAACAGCCCACTGTGAACATGTCCCACACTGGTGAGAGGTCCTGGGACAGCCTAGCATGGTCTTGCTCATGACATGTGTCCTGAATGTGGGATATTTCAGGTGCTGTCTACTATCTGCTGGTTCTGCTGGATGTATAACTGGTTTTGCACAGAACATTTTTTGATCTCTTTATCGCCTGTGACTCGAGGAGGGTCCTCACTCCCCATCCTTGAGAGCAGTACAGAAATGCTGAGCTTTCCCTCTTGTTTACATGAAATCAGAGCCTTGTCTCAGTCTCTGCGTCACCCAAATAACTTTTCCCTGCCCTTGCAGGTAGCACTGCTACGTGCACACGCAGGGGAGCATCTGTTACTGGGAGCTGCCAAGAGGTCCATGGTGTTCAAGGATGTCTTGCTGCTAGGTAAAAACTGCACTTCTGCTCCCAGCCCATCTGCTTCTGTGACGCTTCCCTGCTGGCGTGAAGGAGAGGGTGGTTCGATATTTGTGGACATCCTTTTTGCAGGGTGGTGGCTTGAGCTGTTCTGTACTTTAGCAAGCCCAGCACAACCTCTGGGTGCAGCTAGGCCTGGCTGACATTGACATCAAGACCACATTGTGTGGCAAAGTTGGGGACTTTGTGGACATTCACAGTGCACCCCCAGGTTTGTGTAAGCAGGTTGTGGTGGGATTGAGAAAAAGGCTCTCACTCCTTGGTCAGCTTTTCCTCGCTTGAGTGGCTCCTGTGTAATGAGAAGCTGCTCTGAAAACACAGATTGTAATTTCTGGTGTTCTGAGACAGGAAAAGGGCAGAAGGAGGAACTTCTTAATTCCTCCACCCCCAAAATTATCTTAGCATTAGTTACCTGCATTTTGAACTTTTTGTGACCCCGGATAAGCCTTGAGCAATGACAAGGTGATGGTCTCTGTGCTGCTTGTCTGAAGGAAATGATCACATCATCCCGAGGAACTGCCCCGAGCTGGTGGAGGTGAACCGTGTGGCCATCCGCATCCTGGATGAGCTGGTCCTGCCCTTCCAGGAGCTGCAGATAGATGACAATGAATATGCCTGCTTGAAAGCCATCATCTTCTTTGACCCAGGTATGCCCCAGCTTGGGGAGGGTTACCATCAGAGGGGACTAGTCTGGGTTATGCTGTCTAATGCTGGTCCTGAGTGGTGGAAATGCTGCCTGGTCTCCTCTCTGTGCCAAACTGTTCTTAGAGGGAGGGGAGAAGTCAGTCTAAGAAGAGAAAAACTGTCCATCACAGCAGACAATGGGGAATCAGAGGCAGCTCACCTCAGGCTGTGCCCAGACTTCATGCTGTCACCTACAGGCAGCTCCTAGGGGAGCAGCCTGGAGAGTTTGCTGTGGGGGTTGTTGCAGATGCCAAGGGACTGAGTGACCCGTCCAAGATCAAGCGGATGCGGTACCAGGTGCAGGTGAGCCTGGAGGATTACATCAACGACCGGCAGTACGACTCGCGGGGCCGCTTCGGGGAGCTGCTGCTGCTGCTGCCCGTGCTGCAGAGCATCACCTGGCAGATGATAGAGCAGATCCAGTTCGTCAAGCTCTTTGGCATGGCTAAGATTGACAACCTGCTGCAGGAGATGCTGCTGGGAGGTGAGTACTGGAGGGTCTGACAAGAGGCCTCTCAGTGTTCCCTGATTATTGTCCCCTGGAGAACCTCCTTAGTCATTGCTCCCTATCTGGAAAAGTTAGAGACGGCCAGCCTGCAGGTCAGCCCTTGACTCACACACAATCATCTCCCCTGTCCTTGACAGGGGTAACCAAGGGTCCTCTACTTCTCACCTAAGGAGATGCATTAGCTGTGCCTCTGTTTGATCCCCAGCCCTCTGCACATGGACAAGCTTTGCTGTGCACCCCCCAGACTCCCCCCAGGCAGCCACTTCATTAATCCTCCTCTGTCAGAAGGGACTCATCGAAACAAAAAGGTCTGAAAGCTCTGGCTGAAAGAATGCCCCAGATTTTCTAGTGGGAGCATCCAATGGGACAAAACAAAATGAATAATTCCCACTGTGCTATTCTTTACATGCAGGTGTGACTCAGGAATATAATCCTGCATAAGAGGAACATGCGGGCAGCAGGCAGGGGTTAGTTAGCTCAAGGCATCCATGCAGAAAAAAGGGAAGGGTGTGCTCCAGTCACCCGTGCACAAGCTGGTCCTGCACAAAGCCTTGGACACTTGGGTGCAGTGGGTCTGCCCATCCGAACTGTCTCCTTCTGCCACTGTGGCAACCAATGTCTTCTGTGTGTTCTTAGGCTCATCGAGTGAAACGCCGCACGCCCACCACCCCCTGCACCCTCACCTGATCCAGGAGAACCTGGGAACAAATGTCATTGTGGCCAACACGATGCCTCCTCAGATGCACAACGGGCAGATGTGTGAGTATATCCAGAGAGACAGAGCTCCCAGGAGAAACCAGGAGCTTTCCAGTGTGCCTGTGGAGGTAGTTTCTACCTCGCATGGAAATTTGCAAGCAAGACAAAGTTTCTGGTAATGAGCGTGTGAGAAATTCCTATGCAGAAAGGAGGGAAAGACAAACAGAGGGGTGGGTTAGATTAGATTAGGCCAGACTAACTGATTCAACAAGATAGTCCTTGGCAGACTCTACCTTTTGCATAGCGCTTAAGGGATGAATGATCCCATCCGCAGCTTAGTGAAATCAGTGGAAAGGCTCCCTTCCCTTGAGTGGTTCAGACACACCTCAGTTTGTCCTCTGCAAAAACCCAGGAGAATCTGGCCCACCACATGGGGCCACCACTGGGGGTCTTGTGCTGAGATGACCTTGGCTGACCAAAAAAGTGGTCAGTACAGGCCAAAACGTCAGCAGCTCCCCTTATTTGATGTTGGTTATTGTGGTTCTCCTGGGGCATCAAACCATGCCTGCGTGTCTGGGCTGCCCTACAGCAAACACACAAGCCCTTAAAGCCTCTGCTGTGCTGACACCTGAACCCTGCACGACTGAGTCCAGATCCCAGTGCTGTCAGGTTTGTGAAGCCCTCTTCTAATTTGGTTTCTCCCTCTTCAGCTACTCCAGAAACTCCACAGCCCTCTCCACCCGCGGGCTCAGGACCAGAGCAGTACAAGCTGCTGCCTGGAGCCATTGCCACCGTGGCAAAGCAGCCCACCTCCATCCCACAGCCCGCCATCACCAAACAGGAGGTCATCTAGCAGCCCGCACAGCGCCTTCGGAACAGCAAGTGGGAGAAAAGCCCAAACTGACTCTGCCACTGTGAAAAGAGAAGCCATCCAGAGGTCCCTGGGCACAAACACACGGACTTGCTTATCAGACCGACCACCACCAGAAGCTGTCTTCCTGCAGCTACGGACAGCATGTGCCACGGGCAGCCCCGAGTCCCAGAGCTAAGGCTGAAGCCTTGCTGCAACCCTCAGTCCTTGTAAAGAGGGCCAGATTCCTGCCTCCCTCTGTGGGGAGGTTGCAGTGACTGGCAGGGGCCAGGCTGTTGCCCCACTGCCACCTCAGCGCTGGTTCAGCACACACCAGACCCTGCGAACAAGCAATTCCCTGTGCC
Source organism: Dryoscopus gambensis (assembly GCA_013389985.1). Classification (NCBI taxonomy): domain Eukaryota; kingdom Metazoa; phylum Chordata; class Aves; order Passeriformes; family Malaconotidae; genus Dryoscopus; species Dryoscopus gambensis. Next base: position 409,758 of record WEIT01039882.1, read on the forward strand.
ATGGGAGTGGAGGGCTTCCCTCCCACAGCCGTGCCAGCCCCCCTGACAGTCCCCAGTCCAGGCAGACCCGGTGGAGGTGGAAGCTCCCCCAGGAGCATTGCAGCAGGTGAAGCACATGGGGTTTGCCTGGGCAGCACTGGCAGAACTGCTCCTCAGCTTTGGCTCGTCCCAGGTCTTTGCGTGGTGTCACCCTCCAGCACACTGAGCCCCCCAGCCAGGTCTAACAAATCTTTTCAGCTGATGCTGGGGCAAAGTTTGGCCCACCAAGATACCCCACTGTTTGGATCCCTCTGCCTTTTGAGGGGCTTTGTTATTTCCATGCCACACCTGCCCTCTCTTTACAGTGCTCAGAGAGGCAACCACTGCCAAGCCCTTCCCTTGCACCACTCACTGCCTCCTGGGAATTTGAGGGACCATGGGATTCCAGAGATTTCCGCTAATGGGATGGGGTGACCCCTTTACAGGCTGGCAGCACTGCCCAGAATATCACTGGCCCAACTGCTGCTTCTCAGCAGTCAGAAGATCACTGGATGCCTATTTGGAAGGAAGTGGGGGAAAGATGTAGGAAGGGGAGAGACCTGTGAGGGTGAGAAGAGCTTGAGCCTCACAGATTGGACCAAGGTCTTGGGCTGCCCAACTGCTGGGAGCATTGGGGCCCAGGATCTCAGCTCAGACCCAGCTTTAATGCTAAGATACACCATACAAAAGACTTCTCCAGAGCAGAGCCACTCCTTCAGCTTGGAGTGAGTGGCCGATAACAGATTTATAGGTCTTCATAACATGATAAGAATTCGTTATGACTCCTTCAGACCTCAGAGAGTTTGAGAGCACCAACCTCAAAAATACAATTCTTGGAGTCCTGCGGAGAAAAGTGACCGAGGTCAAGCAATAACCCTGTCTCACCCAAGCCCCTTGGGTCTTGCCCCAGCCTTGGGTCTGCCCGCCCTGCTCTGCTCCCTCCTGCCATGTCCCTGTTTCTCTGTGCCTGCCTGTGCCAAAACCCGGCGGATCTGACCTTAGGTTTACAGCTGGAACCCGGAAAGGAGCCCCCCTGCACCCAGCGCCCGCCGCTCCGGGCGCCAGCAGGGCTGGAGCTCCCAGAGCCTTGCACCACTGCAGGCCTGAGTCATTTCTGGCCTCTGGGGAGGATGAGGACGGTGGAACCACGGCTGCCAAGGTCTCTGGTGGGGACATATCTGAGCCAGCTCAGCCAGAGGAGCTGCAGGTCTGTCCCTGGCGGTGTCAGAGGTACTGTACGGTCTCAGTGCTGGTGGCATCGTACCAAGTAATTTATTGTAATGATGAATCCAATCATTTTCTGTAAATTATTTTGTAAATCACATTGATTATTTATAATTGGGAGATTAAATGCAAAAAACCCCCAACCCTGTAATAACCAGGCTGTCTTTTCCAACTGCAGCAACCTTTTTCCTGTACGTAGACATACTTTGTGGGGAATCCTTTTTGGTCCATTTGCACCAAGTATTCCTCGATATTGTACATTAATTTTTGCTGGTTTCTGCCTTCCAATGGAAACAGAAGAATATTTCTTCACAAGAGTTTGTATTCATAAAAGAAAAAAAAAGAAAAAAAAGAAAAAATAAATGCAAAAATATTTTCTAACTTTTCCTAGACAGATGGATTTCTTTCTTCTGGGAGGATTTATTTTAAATCGAGGGGCTAACCTCCCTGTTGCTCTGAGCACAAAGCATATGCATATGGAGAAAAAAGCCCAAACAAGTGTTTGATGCTGTTGCCAGCTGTCACTATTTCCTGGCAAGCCCAGTGCTAGCTGATGTCTGTCCTGAAGCCACGTGTGCTGGAATCATAAGATTGAGTGACAATCCCAATTTTCATTAAAAGAAAAACAAACATGAAGAATAAATATTTGCTTCCATGATTCTGGGGAGCTTAAAGGCTTGAAGTAACCACATTCTGAAAGCCAAGCAAAGGAACCTAAAATATGTTATCCACATTTCAGACATGTTCATTTTTATGTCTCTCTTGTATTTCAAAGGTAAATTCTGAGCATTTTGGGGTGAGTGTTTGTCCTTTGGTTCAAACACAGCCTGCTGGCAGCAGGTGAGAGCCAGGCTGAGCCTATGGGGCACAGTAAGATGATCAAGTGAAAATCAATTTATCACTGGTTGTAAAGGTGAAGAAATACACTGGCAATTAGAGAAGGCTCTCAATGACCTGCTTTTCTGACCACGGGAGCCTGTGCTCAGCTGTAGCATTCCCAGGAAGAGAACAGGAAGAGGGGAAAGAGGTGTAGATGGCTGTAAAGATTAGGCTTCTGGGCAGGAACGGCATCCAGCATTTTCAGCTCTGATCTGCAGGAGCTGGCCCTCATGTTCCGCCATCTCCCACCTCTGATGAGAACTGAGGTGGGCAGTCTTGTTCCGGGTACAAGGGATGAGAAGCAGCCTGATTTCCCACCCCATTAGCACATCCAGTGGCTTCCCAGTGACTGTCCTGCTGGTGAAAACTGTCAGCAGGGATGAGAGGCAGGGACGAGACTCAGACTGTGTTTGGGGACTGTGTGGAGACAGAATTTAGAGCCTGTCTGTACTCTGAGTCAAGGACCTGGGAGAATAGGACAGATCTCAAATAACATGCCCTCACTGCCTGTGCACCTGTGATGATCCAGAGGCACAGCACCACTGTGAATGCCTGAACAAGGGAACCAAAGGTAGGCACGGGACGTGTTATCCCAGCACACAGAGCACTGAGTGGTTAGTCCAGTCAAGAGAAAGAAAAGGAGTTCGTTTCTTCTTTTTAATGTGGATAAAAAACCCCTGGTACTCCTCTGCTGTGATCCATGGTTGTTTTCACCTGGGTATATGCCCTAAAAACTCCATATATGTAATATCAAATCTTTGAAGCAATAAATTCTCCTGGACTCCTTCCCGTGAACTGCCCTATCAAGGTTGCCCTTTACCTGGTTAATCTTAAATCAGTGCAGTTCCTACAGGAGATTTCTTATTGCTGGATTCAGCTCACTTGGGAAAAAAAACCCTCATGAACCTTCCCAGAAGCAACCTTGTCCTTAATTGGCATCCTTGATCCTAATTCTCACCTCTTTTGTCACTCCAGCCTGGAATCATCCTGAAACACTGGTCTTGCCACTCGTGGGCTGGGTTCCCTGGAGCCCACAGGCCATGTCCCAAGGCACAGGAGATGGCTGCTCTGAGTATTGGCCTTTGACACGCAACTTCCTTACATTGTTTTTGAACACTAGAGCTTTCTGTGCCTGCAGCTCAGCCTAGGGATGATTTCCTGGAGAGCACTATCTCCGGCTGCGGAATCTTTTCATGATGTCCAAGCAAAGATCTGTGAAAGTGGTATTTTTAGGTCCTTTGGCCACTATGAAATGCATTCTTTTCATATTCCTTATATAACTTCCATCTGAAAGAGCCAGCAGGCTTTGGAGCCTTTTCCACAGCTTTCATATCTCAGTGGGAGGGGGTGGAAAAAAAGGCAAACAAGTTTTATGGCCTGCATATCATCTCTGACAAAAGCAACTATTGCTGCTATTAAACTTACAAGTGCACACACAGACACAGATAGTCATGAACACCAAGAGACAGCAGGGACAGCTCAGCAACGTGGCACTGCTGAGCCAGGCAATTCCATGTGCCAGGCTGGCCAGTTCCCTCAGGGCTCAATGCAAATATCACCAACCAGTGATACTGGGGAGCTCAGGCCGCACACTGCACAAGCCCCTTCCACTCAGAGAGGCTGGAGGAGGAATGGTAAGGTGTGGGTATGTTTAAAATCCCTCTCCCCATTCCGAGTTGAGGTGTGACACTGACGATCGTAAACACGCCTAGCACCTGAAAAATCGCCTGCCAGGCCAATAAAAATGGCAATATATTGTCAGCTTCGTTAGGTGAGAGTGAGCAGGAGAGCTTGGCACAAACAACGCTGCAGTCATGACCTGCAGTTCAGTGTCCTGTGACAGAGAGGAGGCTGCTGGGACCAACAGAGTGCTCCCAGTTCAAGCCCAGGGAAGAAGAGCTCTGAGTCTAACCTGGCTCTGGGAAAGAAGGTTTGGGAACTGTATTTCCTAGGCTTACTCTGGCTTTGGATCTGGAGTGATGCCAGGCTTGCCTGATCGTGACCAACATCCTCCAGAGGCCTGAGTGCACCCCTTACCTGGAGATCAGTCATGGGTTGCACAAACCCCTGGGCTCTGCTGCCAGGCTCCACTCCAGCCCCTCACACCTGGTGGCTCTGCCTGGCTGGAACCTTCAGTCCATTGTGACCCCACGGATTCACAAAGACCAGGGACCCCTTGCCAGCCTGGGGGACCCCACACCAGATGAGGGGTTGGGGGGATCTTTTGTGATTCCCCATCTCCTCCTAGAAACTGCTCTGGGTGCAAGAAACAGCACAAGAGATGCCTGAGGGAATGCCTGGATAGACACCCACCACAGAGAGCATCCCAAGCCAGACAGGAATTCCTCTCTGCTGCTGCCAACCCAGGTGTCAGCACTGGCTGGAACATGACACGTTCCCCCTCACTGACCGAGAAAGTCATTACAATAAAGTAACTCATAATACTCTGTTCCTTTCCAGGACTCTCCAAAATGTCACTGTGCCTCAAAAACACTTATTAATTAATCCTGCTGATGGGTTACTTACCACTAACCACTGACATGGAGCACACTGGTTCATGCATAGCCTAGAATCCACTCACAGCAGATTTGCAGGGACAAGCAACTGAGAAAAAAGCTTGAGGCAGATGCAGCAAAGAGAAACCTTAGTGCCAGACCGAGAATGCCTGACTCTGAACTTCAGCACTTCCAGCACAGGTGAAGGATAACCATTGGGATCCTCGCTTCTGAGTGGGTTTTAGCTCTCTCTTAACAATATTTTAAGGTGTGGGATTAGAGTGGCACTTTCTTCCCTGGGAGAGCTGCTGGGCTGCATGCCCATGGAGGAGGCAGTGGAGACAGCTCCAGCATTCCAGGCTCTTAATTTTCCATTGAAATCCTACTATTTCTTGCATGCAGCTCCTCCCCTCACAGTCCATCACGCAGCTGCATTCCTTCACCCCAAGGATGTGCAAAGATATCACTCAGGGGTTATTCCAAAACCCAGCCCTGCTTCACTCCTTCCCACTGATATATGGGCTTGTGATGAACCCCAGGCTGAAAGCCTCAAGAGCAGGAGCACCCAGTCCAACCCAGCAATGCTTCCCTCATTCTGCCCCTGGAAAGTACCCTCCACCGTTTACAAACTGGTTTCTTGCAGGAGCACACCTGAGTGTTTCTGCTGCTCTAACAGCCGCAGCCTGTGCCATGGAGGGGCTGCAAGGAGCAGTGCCAAGGTCCCTGGGTGGCACCATCACAGCCCCTTGCAAGGGTTAATCCTGCCAGGAACCCATCCTGCCTCAGAGGCAGCTGCTCTCCTTCCAGTGTGCAAGAGCATCATGAAACGCAGTAAAAGGAAACGCTCAGTTCAGACTAAACTGGGCGTTGGACGAGATGACCCTTAAAGGTTCTTTCCAACCTAAGTTATTCTGTGATTCTATGAAATTAAACTACAAAAATCCTGTAATATTTAAAACATTCAGAGGTCCTGCCAAGCACATTCCTTGCCAAGCTTTTGCAAAAACACTGCTGGTCTTGAAGCTGGTAAAGCCAAGGAGAGGGGAAGCCTTCCCTCAAAGCCTGGGCTGGGTAAGGCTGTGTGTGTGTGTGTCTCACCACACACTGCGCTTTCTGGGGGTCTAACAGCACCTTAGCACAGCTTTCTGTGCCTGGGTGGTGGGTGCCTGCCTGTGTACAGCTGCTTTGGCAGCAGAGGCTACAGATTTGTGTGCATTTGCACATTAGTGCCTGTTTCCATAGTTGTGCATGTGGGTCTGGCCTGCCATCTGTGCGTGGGGAGGCCACGAGCAGAGCAGGGGTGGTCCCCTGCAGCCCAGCGTGTGCTGTTCCCAGCTGAGGCTCCCCTCTGTGAGATCCCCTCCTCACACCACCACACGCAGGGTGACAGCAGGCATGGAAGCCCGTCCTGGAGGATGCACACTTCCAGGCTTTGAGTGGAATGTTTATGGTAATTTAGGGCATATTTTTAGTCACTTCATCCTCTGAGCACAGAGGAATAGCTGCTGGACTGTACCACAGCCAGGCACCATGTCTGGAGCCTGGTATGGCCCTGCCTGGGGCGATTAGCAGGGACTGCTGCTCCCCTACAGCCCTTCCCATTCTGCTAGACTGGTGCAGGAGAAGCAGCTCAGGCTGGGGATAGAAGCTCCCACGCTCAGGCAGACCTTGTCCAGCACTGCAGCACGAGTGGCTCTCTGCTCTGATGCTGAGTTGACCAAAAGGCTTCTGTAGTTTGTGCGGCCCAGAGGTTCCACCTGCAACCCAAGGACCAGAGCCCCTCCTGGACTGAACTGCTCACAGATTATCTTTATTACAGGACTGTTATGTTTGCACAGTTTAGTGATTTAATATCAGTTTAAAGCCTTCTCTGTGAGCAGTGCTGTTTGAAGTCATGCTCTCGCTTTTCAGCCTCGGCTTGCCAAGACTGTAAAATGTTTATTGCTAATGGTGGAAAAGCTTAAAGAAGCCAAGATAACTTTCCCAGGCTGCGTCTTAAGACTGGGATCGGATAAGTAAATAAGTGAAGAGTATTACATGGACTTCATTAAATATCAACCAACACCAACAGCCACTCATTTATAACACAACGGCAGAGCATGGGAGCACCCAGGAGCAGAGCTGAGAAAGGTATGAATCACATGTGATAGGAGAGGTGAACATGAGAAGGGCTGGATGCCCCGTGGGGCTCCAGGTGTGGTTCCCAAGGTCACAACACAACTCCTGATGAAAACTCCTGCAAAGACTGTAGGTTTGGACCTGATAGAATGGCAGGGTTGGTGAGGTTCATCTCCTCTCAGCTGGGGAGGGTCGTGGGCACGTGGTGCTGCATATCCCTCTCCCTTCTGATGCAGTAGACAAGGACAAAACTCTCCTTCCTAGAAAGGAGAATTTAAATCCAGGCCACAGCTATCACGTCTCCTGGGACTGTCAGTTCCTGGATGTTTGTTTTCAGTTTTTAGCTTTTACTTCCTTATAGACAGGTTCTGCCTTTAATGGTTTCTAGTCACAGGGTGCCAGCACCAGGAAGAGTAAATTACAGAAGCTCTTGCTACAGTTCCTGTTATTTCTTGTGCCAGTATTTTCAAACTCCTCCAACAACTTGGCTTGACGCTTGAACCCCCTCACTTCCATTCACCACCCACTGCTCCACATTCAACATTCCCCACATAAGAAAAACTGAGGTGAAGTAGTCACTTCATTTGGAGGCCATCCCCAGATTATATTTCACTTCCAGTTCTTCCTCATTATGCAGTATCCTCACTTCCATTTTCCTTCATCATTCTCTCTCACCTGCCTAAGGCTCTTGCTCTTACCCTAATTTCATTTTTCATACCTCTCAATTGATTGTTACTGATTCTCCCTTATTTCCCACCCTTCTTGTTCCCCAAGAGCTACATTCACACGTCACCCCTTTCCAACAGCCCTGCTCACTCCTAACACCCTGTCGCAGCAGCCATTAACCAGCCAGGACTGGAACTGTCACCTCCCTGCTGAATTTTCCTCCCTTGTTTGAGAGGTGCAAATTCCAAGCAGATTTTGCAACCTTTAACACAAATTCCTGCTTGCAGCTCCAGTATTTCCCAGCTGTTTGGTGTTTTGAAGCCTTTTCTCAGATCAGCAATTAGCTGGATCAGGTGGTTCAGGAAACTCTGTCATCCCTTCAGCCGTGAGGCCACAGATCCATCTCCACAGCACACCCCTTGTCCCTCTCCCCAGACTGTCTGTAGCTGCCAGATTCAGGCTCTCACTTCTGCCCTGGGACTTCAGGTCCCACCTGGCTGCTCCTGTCACATTTATGCTGCAGGCCTCTGTGCCCAGGAGCTGTATGAATGGAAATGCAATGGAGCAATGCAAAATCTCCTGAGGTCCCTTCCAACCTCATTTATCCCACAGTCTACTAGAAAGGGCATGGAGCAACATCTCAAACGGGTCCAAATCGCTCAGATCCAAACTGGACCCAGCTTCAGGCGCCAGTTCGCCAGGCTGCACCCAGGTCTGGGCTTGACCATGAGCACAAGCTGGGATGAAAGTGTTCCCCTTCCCTGGAACAGCTCTCTGCAGGTGAACACCTGTGACACGCTCCATTTGTTTCCGCACTGGGGTACCTCTTGCCAGGTACAGCGTCACTGAAACATTTCTCTTCTTTGGAGGAATGAACCTTTGGCAGAGAAATAAATCAGAGCTGAATCTTGTATGCTGCAGAAGGGCCTTGATTCCCACTGCAGGTTCCCCAGATTCCCACTGCAGGTTCCTGGGACTCCCACTGTTTGTCCAGCTGTCTTTGACTCCCTCTCCTGGCCGAAAACACGGGTTACAGCCGAGAGAGGAGCAGAAACCACCGCGCCGCAGGGACAGTCCCTTGCAGGGTGCTGAGGCGTTTGCAATCTGACTCCGCGTCCCTTGATCTGTGGGGTTAAACGTGGCATTTCCCCCTCCCCAGCACTCCCCGGCGAACCCTTTTTAATGCAGCAAACCGGGCAGTGATCTTTTTTATTACAAACTCCACGCAGAGAGGTCAGGCATCACCACCTGACCTCCTGTGGGATAATACGGTTTTCTGTCCTGTCCGAAACCAAACCAAAGCCATACTACCCCAAAATTCTCCCTTTATTTAAACATTCAGTCCGTCTGCTGCCGTTTAAATGCAGGATACAGCTGGGACATCCCTCGGGCCCCGCTGCCATGCGGGTGTGCTTGCCTGGACCCTGCTGTGCGGCTGCCCCGGCTCTGGTCAGCGATCCCGCACAGCTCCGGCGGGCAGCGGGACGCTCCCGGGCCCGCAGGTGCGGCTGGGGCCCCGCTCTCGCTGCCGTTCTCCTCTGCTCGGGTCGCCGCTGTGGCTCAGGTACCGGCTTGAGCACAGCGGGGGGACAAAGGCTCTGCTCCGGCTGGGAGAGGCGCTGGGATGCANGTATGCGATTACATATTATCTATAAATAGCCTGTAATCTATAGATTATATAAGTAAATACATTCGCTGTATGTTATATAATCACATGTATTACATACCAATATTATATATTACATACGCACATAACACACATGTATACATCTATAAAAATGTATTTATACACATACCTATATACGTATGTGTATATATACACCACATATAATACATACATAATAGAAGTATAACTTATATAATAGATATTCGAAACGTATAAAATGTATTTGAGAAATGTAAAATGCATTTATAGAATGTGTAATGGGCGATGTACAGTTTGTTCACCTAACTCTTGTGAAAACTGAATAAAAGAATAATAAAATATGGATTTTACATCCGCTGGTGACAATATGTTATGCGAAGTAGTGTTAAAATAGAATATAGTAAAATAGAATTACAATATGTTATAACCCTAGGACTTCTTGTAGTGGAATGTAGAAATAATAATACAGTAATAAATATCTGAACTAACAAGCTGCCGGGAGACAAGACGTGCCAAAGAGATAAGGAGAATAACTACGGATATTCCAAAAACCCCGGGTCATCTTGCACCTCCCCAAGGAGATAACCGGCTAGCAAGGGAGGATACTACAATCAGCTTTGAAGAAAACCAGACTTTGGAAACTAAAAGAAGTGTAAATTACGGTCTGAGCCTAATGAATATGTAACAACCTGAAAAGGTACTTAAGAACAAAGACCTCTTTGTAACTTTGTAGCTGTGTTGGGGT
>WEIT01039882.1:420129-437357 GCA_013389985.1 Dryoscopus gambensis
TGGCGGTGCCGCAGCCTCCTCGCCCCTATGCGCGGCCGGACGCTCCGGGGGTTGGGTGCTGCCCGGCCCCGGCTGTGAGCGGGTGAAACGCGTCCCTGTGAGCGATCCCCGAGCAGCCTGGGGAGGGTGAGGTGGGAGCGGGGCACTGAGGGGGCTGTCTGTGCGGGGGGAAGGTGGGTGTGGGTGACAAGTGTCCCTGCGGCAGGCGGTTCCCCTGTGAGCCCCTGGGAGCGGCGTGATGTGCTGTGAGTGGCTCTGAATGCGAACAGCTCAGCAAAATGAATCCGTGCTTCCCTGCCAGCCCCAGGTCCAGCTGCAGGAATTAGTCAGGCTCGTCATTTTCTAATTTTTCAGTCATCTCTATCCATTTGTGACTGGATTTGGAATTTCAGCTCCCAGGTCAGGCATACTGGCATCACACTGGAAAGTTAAAACTAGATTAAGCCAGCTTCAATACCCATGCAGTGCTGGCATAGGAGTCTGCAATTTTCTTACCTGTTCATCCCGTCTGTGCGCTGCAGCCATTTCTTATATTCCTGAGTGCTGCTCCTCCCGAATTGTTCAGAACATTCACCTGGGCAGAGGTGCTGGGAAGTGCATGTGTTTGCCAGAGAAGTTAAGGAAAACTCATGGCTGTCTGGGCTTAGAGGGGGGAGCTTCTCAGCAGAGGGTGTGATGCGACCAGATGTGAGAATGCTGCCAAACTGGGATGTTTGCTTTGCTTTAGCTTCCAACTGGACGTAAGAAATAACCATTAAGGCAAATTAAATTCTGTGTTTTGCAATGAAGCTGTGTAATTCTGTATTTTATTTGGTTAGGTTTCATCCAAGGCAGCTTTCTACCTGCTAGGTAGGATAAAGGGATGAGAATAACTTGCACTTTCTAATCCTGGTAGGAGAATTAAAATGAACGGTGTGTCTTCACTGTAGCACTGGTTCTCGGAAAGGCAACGTCTTTAGTTAGGAAACAGAGGGATACAGAACATAAAAAATATGTAAACAGTCAGTGTGGTTGTAAGTCTGTGGGTTTGTTTGTCACATGCAGCACTTGTTTTTTGGCAGATTCCTGCTGCATTATGTCAGGAGACAGCGACTGCACCAGGACGAGTCCGTCAGCAGGGTCTCCATCGGACAGTGAGCTCCTGCCAGACCGGCCAAAGTATGTTTGTACCCTGTCTCCTGATCTCGTTACCAAAGCCCGGGAGGAGCTCCAGGAGAAGCCTGAGTGGAGGCTCCGCGATGTGCAGGCACTCCGAGATATGGTGTGCAAGGACTACCCTTCCCTGGGAACGTGCCTGGACGATGCTTTTTTGCTAAGGTTCCTGCGAGCCAGGAAGTTCGATTACGACCGAGCGCTGCAGCTGCTGGTGAACTACCACACCTGCAGGAGGACCTGGCCAGAGGTGTTCAGTAACCTGAAGCCGTCCGCAATAAAGCCTGTGCTGGAGTCAGGCTTTGTCACCGTGCTGCCTCACCGGGACCCGCAGGGCCGCCACGTCGTCTGCATCCGCCCAGGTACTCAGTCCCGAGGGTCTCTGTTCCCCGTCCTCGAGGTGTGCCTGGGCCAAAAGCCTGTTCCCTGCTCTCCTGTGAACAGTGGTGGCTTGCACTGAGTGTGGGGGCTCTCTCAAATTTGAAAAGCTACCTTGAGAAGGGACACGCTGGTCTTTCTTAGCCAGCATTATTCCAGTTCCTTTTCCTCTGTCAGCAATAACTGCGGTCATGGCAAAATGAGAATGCAGTGAGGTCGATGAAATATTAGGCAATTCAAGAAAGATAAATATGCAGTAACTCAAATTGAATCGGGGTTGCTGGCCTACCCTTAGAAACTCATAATTTGTTTTTACAATAAGCGGAGAGAGGAGCCTGTAGCTCTGACTCCTGTGTAAAGAATCAGTCTTTCATGTGCTTTTGGTGCTGCCAGGCTTGCTGTAAATTTGTCTTCATTCATTCTCCTCTTTTCCATTTACCTGCCTTCTTTCTGAGCTGAAACTGCTTTTAATGAGCTGTGCTGGGTGGAGAACGGGGTTCTTGAAACCATTGCCTTTGCTCCCTGAAGTAAACATGAGTTGCCATTTACCTCTTGCTTAAGAAAGGCTGCTCTGAACTAGAACTGTGGCTATAGAGACTAACTTTTGAGTCCAGGAAAACAGAAAATCAGGTTTTTGGAATGTGTATTGTTAGCTTATGTTCGCTCTCCGACTTACCATCCCTGTCTTGTAACCTCAGACAGATGGACACCCAGTAATTATCCGATTACTGAGAACATTCGTGCCATATACTTAACCTTAGAAAAACTCATTCAGTCCGAAGAGACCCAGGTGAATGGAATTGTAATCCTGGCAGACTACAAAGGAGTCAGCTTATCTAAGGCGTCTCATTTTGGTCCTTTTGTAGCCAAAAAAGTGATTGGAATTCTTCAGGTAAGACCTGAACTGGTGGGAAAATAAGCTTGTGCATTTAAAATGATTGTTTCTGTGTGTAGAGTTCTTGACTATGTCACCACAAACTTCATCATCTTGGCTTTCACTAGCAGAGTTAACCATGTCTCTGCCCAACCAGTTTCTCACACCCTTACTGGGCCAACTTACCTCACTTGCCCCTTTTTTTGACTTTTGCATCCCTAAAACTAGATTTGCATAAACGTTGAGTTGGAAGAGACAAAAGCAGCTCTGCGAGGTAGTGGGAAGGAAGAAAGAGAGCAGAGAATTACAGTTAGAGAGGAGACAGTGAGGAAATGGCTTGGTATTTAAATGCTTCCTGTCGGATGGAGCCAGCCATGGGGCAAGTGCAGGTTCCGGCTCAAGTGCTGCTGCAAAAATTTTAACAGGACTTTTCAATGGGTGTGATTTGAGGAGGATTCCCATCCATGCCCCGAAGGAAGAGGTTTCTTTAGCACAGGGACAGCAAAACAGACAATAATGAAAAGCATCTCTGCCTGGATGTCTGGAAAGAAAGTGGTGGAGAGCAGGTTAGAGCAAGGGTGTAAACACAGTGAAGCTGGACAAAACGGGAAGGGGAAAGGACTGAGGGGGAGCCTGGCCAAAGTGGCAGGAAGGTTTGATGATCTCACTTGACATTGGTACAGTCTGGAGGCATGAGATGAGAAAACTTCTCTTGAATGGGTTCATTCCATCATTACTTTTGTTCTGGCCTGAGCTGATTAGGTCCTTTATTGTATCCGTGAGGGGATCAGGGAGGATAGGGTGAATCAGGGGAGTGTGTGGAGATGAGACTGGTGAGTTAAGGAATGCCTTTATAAGAACTCACTCCTTTACATTATGATCTAAATGTGTCATTTAACTGTAAGCCCATATTTAATTTGTACAAATAAAGCCACGGGTGTCCTGCTGTTCCTGCTGGAAGATATTCACAAAACAATAGCTGGACTTGGGGAAGGACATAAAGGCATGGTGGAATATAAATGTGTTGCATCAACCTTGCTGAGCTGCAGCTCCTGTAGAGATGAGCTCGTTCAGTGATGTTCCTATGGAGAAAAATATTCCAGCAGTGCCTGTTGTCTGCTTCTCACTCCAAGCACTGCCTGATTTATATATGTAGACCTGGTTACAGGGGAAAGAGACTTATACTGAGTCCTTAATTGCTGATCATGAGCTTTGGCCTTTGAAAAATATTTCTGCAAATAAATTTCTCCAGCAGAAATCCCATAATTAGCTATTGTTTTAAACTGTCCAGTATGGGAAACAGTGTGTCCTAGCAATATTAGTTTCCTTCTTCACATAAAAACACGTTTTAGAGTATGTTGGGCACCAAGTCTTGTTGCTGGACACACTGTTAGAAGCAGCCTGCTCTGGCATTGAGTGTGGTGCACTCCTCAGGAGCTGCAGACGTCACTTTGTGACTGCATCCTTATCAGAGCTGGGAATACCCAAAGGACAAGGATTATCTAAGTGTTTTTGTCAAGGGAGATAAACGTCAATATTAGAGATGAGGATCTACTGACAGCAGTATATTTTTTGATGGAGGGTTTTCTTGTCCCTTGACTTTGTTTTCACGCTCACAGATGTCATCCCAGGACTGCTCTCTATAACAAGTAGAATTTCTCTTGTTGTATTGGTTTGTGTTGGGGATCAGATTAACGTTGGGGAGCCCGTGGGTCGTGCTGGCAGTCAGTCGCAGGAAATTTTAGAAAGAGAAAGATGGCAAATGTTTTTCAAACTGCATTATAAAAATCTTCTTTACCCTTCAGGATGGATTCCCCATTCGAATAAAGGCTGTTAACATAATAAATGAGCCTCGTATATTCAAAGGCATTTTTGCAATCATCAAGCCTTTTCTGAAGGAAAAGATTGCAAACAGGGTAAGGATTTGTGTGATTTTAACATTAATATTAATGTTTGCAAGTTCCTTGCTTGGCCATTTTAAGTTTAAAAAAAAGGAAAAATTGTAGTATTCAACAGCTAGAAAAATGTTGGTGCCATTTTAATTTCTGCTGTAATTTTTAAAAATATGCCAGTTGGGAACATTCTGTGAGACAGAAACTTTGAGGAACTCAATATTGTCATAATATTGATATGGAACTTTAGTACCTCTCTTCTGTATCCAGGACGTTATCCCTGTGGTTGGATTATTTGGGCCAGTAGCACTTTGTTTATGAGGTGGTGCCACAGGAGAACTGTGTTGCCCCTTCCTTGCTCTTTGCCCTTATGCAAGGGTCCTGTGTGGCACAAGTGTCCTCTCCACAGGACTGTGGTTGCCGAGGATGATTTTTTTTTCCCCACAAGGATAAGTACTTTCAACCCCATGAGGGATCCTGGGGATGAACTGAATTTGGAACCTCAGCCCAGGCACATGTCAAGTGTCTCTTGCTGGGATTTAACCTGCACTAGGTGTGGATTGTCTCCAGGCTTCTCTCACTGGTGTGTCTGACTGCACCTGCCCACTGTTCTGTGCTGCTGTGCTCATAAACACATCACTCCTAAAATCTGTTCTTTAGCTCAAAATAAGCTTGATAGCTGACTGTTCCAGCAATTTGCTGTAAAGTGTTTGATGTGCACTTTTAAAGCTCTTTCGCTTTCTTCTTCAGTTTTTTCTTCACGGCTGCGATCTGAATTCCCTTCACCAAAACATTCCTCCAGTGATCCTTCCTGAAGAGTACGGCGGTACTGCAGGCAAGCTGGACATCTCTGCCTGGAATGAGCTGCTGCTGGCCTCTGAAGATGACTTCCTGCATGATTTGTCAGAGCTGGTGCTCCAGTGTGACAGCTCTCCCCACGACCTGCTCGTGAGTGGGGATGCTGATGAAAAGCAGTGTGATGATTCCCTGCGAGGGATGAAACCTCAGCTCTATTACTGTTACTAACAAACCGCTGGAGGGAGGTTTTCCAGCACAGTTAAGATCTGCTCTGTAGGTGATGTTGTGAACTCTGCCTTACTCCTAAACCTGCAGTTTAGGGACAGACTGCTGAGGCACTTTACACTGTAGAACCAAAGGAAGCTGGAGAGGGCACAATGGGGGCAGGGCAGAGTTCGGGGAGGGTAAAAGCAAAGAGCACAAGTTTGTAGAAGACTTGAGGTTCATCAGCCTCTGAGAATGATGCAAATTGGCCTATTCCTTCTATTGATAAAGGGAAAAAAATACTGCAGATAGGTAAGCTTGACAGTTTCTTGTCCCCGCCCCACAGAGGTGAAAAGTGAGGATGATTTACGAGCTTTGTGGTCATCTGGTCCCTTCCCCTTCTGCAAACACCAGTAATACAAGACAAGAAAATGGCTTTTGAACTCTGCAAAATATAATTCTGTAGTGAAGATTGCTTAAAACCATAAGAGTCTAACTTGGCCTGTCCTCTGTCACGTGGTTCAGACTGTGAGTTGGTGTTTCTGAAATATATCAGTCAACATTCGTCTCAAATTAATACAGAACAAAATTTACTCATGAATACCTGTATCATCTCTTAAACTTCCTCACAGTTGGAAGAACTGTGACCGATGGATTAACTACCTTAACATTTATACCAAGGTTTATACAGCAGATGCAATCTTCATTTTCAGAAAACAGGAAGTTTTTCAGATCATTTACTAAAGCTTTTGATTGGACAACAGCTTCAAATAACGAGGTTTAGGACCAAATAAAAGGAAGCTGTGTTAGCCACCTTCCCACATTGACAGTTCTTTTCTGGTTGAGATAAGGAATTGGGTAAGTACCTCATACCCAGGATTTGTCAGAAGGTTTTGTAGCAGTTGGCATGTGATGTATAGAAGGCAATACTTCATGTAAGACAGCAGGGTGCTGCTTTAGCTTGTTACTTCGGGCTGAATTTGAGTTTTAAGTCTGTGAAACCAAATGCAGACAGGCTTTTAAGAAGCACATTCTTAAAATTTCCTGATATTGTAGCATTTTGTTCACTGTGCTTGTCAGCTCTTTTGTGAAATGTTACAACTTGGTTTTTAACTTCGTTGACCTCTTTTGTCTTTGGTTGTCACGTTCCTGTATGAAGTTAGACTTGAATCATCTCCGTGATACTTACTCATAACTTGTATGCCTGTGCTTCTAGGTCTTTGTTTAGAGACAGAACTAACATTGATGTCAAACCAGGGTAAGATACCTGTGTCTGAATAAGCTGTTCCCACTCCCCAAGTTCATTTTGTTTAATGGTCTTGAATTAGAACTTAACTCTCAGCACACTCTTTGCACATGTTTTTCTGCACTGTAATGGTGTGGAGATGGGAAACCTCACTAGGATGAGGAAAGCACAGTCTGTTACTTCAAGATGAAATAATTCACTCTGTGGTGGAAAACAACATCCCTTCTAATTGGGAACTTATCACTAAAGCACTTTCTCTGGATGAAATCTTGATTTAGTGCCAAATGTGATTATAGGCACCAGTTAAGTTTCTGTAAATATAAAACTAAAGTATCTTGAGGATCTCAGACATTCATTTTTCAAAGTGCCAAACTCTGTTTTGAATGTCTTTCTTCCTCCCAGTCCCCTTGCAGCATGACTGCACTGCCAAAAGGAGACTCCTCTACTGCTGTAACGACTTTCTGACCTGGCAGCAGACCTCGTCCTGGAACTAAGGGGTGGCAAATGCCATCCCTGTCATCCTGACATTATAAAAAGAGACTGGGTTCTGAAAGGGGGTAAAACCGTGAAGCTTTTTGTCTTTTCTGGGTGGCAGTTCAGAATCTGTAGGAGCAGAAAACTCATCATATGGACAGTTGTAGATTAAAGGTGGGAAGAGATTAATTTTCCTCAGTGAAAGTATCTCCTTTTTCTTACCTTTAGAAATCAATTGTAACTCCTCCTTGATACCTATTACCTTTAGTGCAGGGAAAGAACAAACTACCAGTTTCATCTACTTAGAATAAGATAAAAGAGTACTGCTAGGCAGCTCCTCCTTTGTGACCAGAATATGCTCTGTGTTTTGCAGAAATTAATTCAGTTTTTTGCCACCTAGAAGCCAGTAGCACACAGCACCAGGACGTGGACAGATAAGTGGCTGCCCACACTGCTGAACTGCTGCAACAGAGAGAGTGGTGCTTCTGTTGTTTTAGTGCCTCTTAATTCCAGTCACAATGTACAACTGAAAATAAATAGAATGGACATTTTACTGAGAGATGAAGGCCTGACTGATAGTCTTTATTTAATTGTCCTGCAGGGTTGGAAGTGGGGGTATATTGACTGTAGGAACAGCTACTTTCATCCCCTTATGTAACTACTCTAGAGAGGGAGGTTGGATATTCAAAAGTCAATTTAATGTCCTTCAAAGAGAAGTAAATCTAGTGATGTTCAGCAGATGGCTGAGGAACCTCTATAAAACTCACCTTTTTTCAGGCTTTTATATTCTCTTGCATGCCTTAAATAGTAGGCAGACTAGATCCACCTCACTCTCTTCTTTCCTCTGCTCACTAAGAATAAAGAATATGGTTTAAACATAATAAATAAGGCTATATGATTGTGCTGGGTTTGGCTGGGGTAGAATTTTCTTCACCGGAGTCAGCGTGGCACCGTGTGAGTGAGCAGCCACGGCGCTGGCCGGGGTTAAACCACCACACTTGCCACTGCTGCAAAGGGCCAGTCTTGTGCCTCCAGAACTTCTTTTTCTTAAAGCTGGCTCCTGGTCAGTGGGTGTCAGGATGCTGAATTAAGCCAGGCTTTATCAGGCATCTGTTATTTCTAATTTGCTGTTTCTTGGCTTTAGAACTCAGCCAGGAGTTGCAGCTTCACTGAGCTGTGTCTCCAACCCTGATGTATCTCAAAGCAGTGCGTGGCGTGTCTTACAGAAAGCACAGCTCTGGTTTACGTGTGCCTGGCTCCAGAGCTGAGAATGTTCTCTGAGCTTCAGGACTTAGTAGCAAAGAAATCAGTTTGTTCCCAGAACTTCTCTTGTCAGTATTTGGAAAATAAAACATTTGTGTCAAGTAGAGCATCTCCTTATCTGCAAGTTAAGAGAATAGCTAGGAAAAGCTTACAGGATGGGGTAGTTTTTTTGCTTGGGGGTTGTTTGGGTTTTTTTACAGCACAACAACCACTTTGTTCCTTCTTCTCACTTGAAATAACTTTGTTTTCCAAGGTTGTATGCCTTTCCCAGTACATAAGCCATCCCTGCCAAATCCAACACGTAATAAGGAAGGATACTTGAACTGGTGTTAGGTGGCACAAAAGGTAGCTGAAAACTGTACATAAAAGTACTTGAATTTATACTCTTGCAAATGGGTGTTATGAGCCCTGAGGTATTTTCAGGAAGTGGCTGAACTATCATTTTTGTTAAATCTCATTTTGGCATGAGTTAATCATTGTGTTATTCCAATATTAATTTTGCCTTCTGTTATACGTGGGCCTAGACGTGTTGGGTGGTTAAGTGTACATCTTATTTTGACAAAATTTATTTTTATATTGCATTTTATAAAATGAAGTCGTCAAAAATGTGTAATTTTATGATGCATGACCGGGTGATTAAACACATTGTAACAGCTGCTCATTTGATATTTTCAATACGTTTGTCTTGTGTCATGTTGGGATATCTTCCTGTAAACATCACTAACAACACACAAGTTCCACATTTACACACAGTTGCTACTACACTTAATCACCACAGCACTGCCTTAGCAAAAGGTGTTGCTTTCTGCTGGAGAACTGAAGTTGAGCAACTTGAAGGAACAGGATTTGACATTCAGAGACTCACATGGAAGATACTGTTTGTTTCAAAAGAAATATGTCACTTGGTAGTTACTGCATGGAGAAAATATCCAGTCCCATCCAGCTGGACACTGCAGCAGCTGATCACTGTGTGTGGTATTTTCCACTGGAGAAGTTACTGCTGTTTCTGAACACTTCAACAGTGCTGGGCCAGTTTCAGTAGTTAGTCTGCTTTATTCTCAAATGAGTTTACAGTGCAAACACCTTAGAGCCAATAATAATAGTAATAACAATTCCATGTACATTACTCTTACTAAGCATACTGGACAAGTGAAATCAATCAATCAATAAGCTCTATTTTTCCAACATAATCAAAGAGGTGATTAAGCTATTCATACACTTACCACTCTATTTGGCAAACATCCTAAAAAAGAAGTTACCATAGAAATTGCCTCTTAAAAAGGGGCAAGTTTGTCTTAAAAAGAATTAAGAGTTAACCAGTTTTTCAACTTTAGAGTTCTGTTCTTTTGGTGAGGAATAAGGGTGCTTTTTTTGCCACAACACAAAGTTAAGTAATTTAAATAAACTTTTGCAGTGGAATGTATAAATCAAGCAGCATGGCTTACACTTCCAGAAACTGAAGCATTAGCATAGTAGTGCATTATGCTGATTATAATTGTTCTTTAAAATATATTACTTCATATTTAACTAAATGTTAACTTTTCAATAGAAGGTTGTGGCTATTGGACAGAACAGAATTTCTTTTGTGCTTTGACAGCACAGCTGTAGTGAATTTTAAAAATGCAGTAATACAATAACTCTGGTAAAGGTTAAAATAGATAACTGATAATTCTGATGCTGCATCAAGCATTATGCAATATATAACTTTCTATCCAACTGCATTTTAATACCAACATAAGAAACAGTAACTAAAGCAATAAATGAACATTTTGGCTTTCAGCAAAGAGTTCCCCACTTTTGTAAGTTCAGACAGGTGCAGGAACTTAACTGAAGTCTCTATTAGTAAGGACAAGAGGAGCCACTAAGGTCCAGAGATAGAGAAGCAGACAAACCCAGCTGGAGGTCATCTTCACCCACACGGCTGGCCACTTACTTGTCATGGTTTTGAAATCTGCATCAGGGCTAAAAAGTAAAGAAGTCCATTAGTAAACACAGAAAGCACCTCCCACTGTTCCTTGGTACCTCTCATGTGAATCTGAAGTGAGGGCAATCCTTTGGGACACTCCAGTGCAAGACCCTTTGTGAGAACACAGTGAGACAACTAAACCAGCAGTTTCCTGTGGCTCCTGCACAGGCTGTTCTTCTTGGGACCCAGTTTTCAAGCCTGCTTGCCCCTGCTGACGTGCTGCTGTTCAAGGAAGGATTTGCATGAGCTGTGCAACAGACTCCTGGTGGCTGCTGATCTCTAAGTGTATTTGCTAATTCATACAATATCTTGGGAGCAGTGGTTCTAAGCTGACACAGCACAGGGCATGTCCAAGTGTTTCCAGCAGATGTAGGAAATCACATCTCTGATAAGCAGCATCTGTGGCTGTCCCTGCACATCCTTCCCAGGATGAAGAGCCAGTAAGAGCAGGCTGGCCTCTAACAAACGTTCCAGGAGGCCACCTGAAACCATTCCTTCCTCCTACTCGTCCAGCTGAAGAATGGCAGCCACACTTTCTGCTCTGAAGTAGTGCCCTGGAACCACAGCTGCTGATTGTGCTGCGCTGCCTTCTCACATCTTAATTCAGTAACACTAAATTGAGAAGGCACAACTTTAATGCAACTGGCACAGGGACAGCACCTTCACCAGCTTGGCAGGAGCAGCCCACAGGGCAGGGCAGGACCCTCCTATCCACATGGAAACACTGGCACACAGAACCCATCACTTCCCATCTGGCTCTTACCTGTACCAGTTTGTGAGCGTCATCATGATGTAAAGAGAGGCAAGGAAGAGCATGAAGTGGAAGAAGGTGTAGCTGTACTGAACGCCATCCTTCTCGTTGTCCGTGACACGGCGCACTTCTCCCTCCTCGGCAGCCCCGCTGCCTGTCCCCACGGTCTCCTCCAGAATGGCAGTGTCACTGCCAGACAGTGTCAGCTTGTTCACCTGGCTGTTACTTGAAGAGCGGATGCTGCAGTGTAACCCAAAGAGAGACGTGGTTAAAAACTCCTTTTACAGTCAGCTATGTTTGCTAATAAAGCAAGTAATGGATTACAACGAATGCCTGGAACTAGCAAATAATATTTTTTTAAATCCATTTGGAAACATAAGGAAATTCCTCAAACTGTTTGGAATATGCTCTGTGTTTTGCAGAAATTAATTCAGTTTTTTGCCACCTAGAAGCCAGTAGCACACAGCACCAGGACGTGGACAGATAAGTGGCTGCCCACACTGAGCTTCTGTTAACCTAATTAAACAGTGTTCTTAGTCCTACATCATAAGGACTACGTGATTTGTGTGGTTTGGAAGGGCCCCTAAAGATTATCTTGTTCCAACCCACCTGTTGTGGGCAGGGACACTTTCCACTAGACCAAGTTGCTCAGAGCTGCATCCAGCCTGCCCTTGAACACTTCCAGGGATGGGGCATCCACAACTTCTCTGGACAGCCATTCCAGCACCTCACCACCCTCACAGTGAAGAATTTTTTCATATTATCTAATCTAAACCTACTCTTCCAGTTTTAATCCCTGCCCTTGTAAAAGTCTCTCTCCACGTTCCTTGCAGGCTCCCTTCAGACACTGGAAGGCCACAATTAGGTCACCCCAAAGCCTTCTTTTCTCCAGGCTGAACAAACCCAGTTCTCTCAGCCTTTCCTCACATGAGAGGTGCTCCATCCCTCTGATCACCTTGTAACACATGTTGTTCTGTTACCTGGATTGGGTTTATAAAGCTTATCCTCATCCAAAAAGCAGAACATAGCTTTATGGGCCACATTTGGCCTCGGGCCTGAGACAGCAGCTGGACTGAATAAATACAGGTACATTTTGCACTAGACCCAAATTCAAACAGAAGAGGCAGACAAATCCCAATTCTTTATCACTGGATAGCAGTGCAGATCCTACCTGGAATACAAGAGGCAAAGGACAAAGATAACCAGTCCAACAACACTCTGGGCATCCCACCACTGCAGGGACTTGGGCGGAGTAGGAGTGGCAGGAGGGACGGTGGCATTGGCTGGAACAGCTGTGGGTGCAGCTATCTGGGTGATGATGTTCAGCAAACTTGGGTTACAGTTTCTTTCTGAAAGGGATTTCAAGGCAGATTAGAGAGATGAGCTTTGCCAGCATTTAGCTAGGAAAAGATGACAGGTAAGCTCGCAATTTTTCATTCCCCTTAACTGCTGATCTCTTCGATTCTCCAGAGGCAGAAATTGCCTGCAAAATTTTTCCTGCCTGTGAGCTAGACATGGGTGTAATAAATAAATAGCATCAGAATGCCCTGACACTGTTTCTTTTTCCCCCCCTTACAAACACCCCAGTTTAGTTCTGCAAAGAGGCAGTTTGACGGTTTCAGTCAAGTCAGCTTTTCAGCCTCACTGGATTTGATCTGGACAGATCAGCAATTCCCACAGAGTGATGTCTAATAACCATCAGCAGCTTCTGCTTTCACACCAAGATATGTGACTCAAGACAGCGCGTTGCTTACCAGGCTCA
The DNA here is from genome assembly GCA_013389985.1 of Dryoscopus gambensis. Classification (NCBI taxonomy): domain Eukaryota; kingdom Metazoa; phylum Chordata; class Aves; order Passeriformes; family Malaconotidae; genus Dryoscopus; species Dryoscopus gambensis. The sequence continues at coordinate 432,890 of WEIT01039882.1, forward strand.
TTGGACATGGCTGCCCACGTGAGGTACATGGTGTAGAGTGTGATGACAGAGGACTGGAGGAGGCCAGAGCGAGGCTGATGTTCCTGTTCCAAAGGAGAAGAGCAAGCCAAGGTCAAAAGGGCAAGTTTCACCTAGAGTTGGATAGTTTTACCCCACTGCTGCAGATGCAACAATTACTAGCATGAAAACCATTGCTTTAGAAATGCGTTGGGCTTCGTTCTCTGTTCAAAAGACTGGAAGAAGCTCCTTAGAGTTATATCATTTATGCAAAAAGCAACTCAAACACGGAAAGAATAAGCAAACCAAATCCGTTTCTTTTGTGCCCAAGACTCAGTTACAGGCTCTTACTGAGTTAATCTCAACCTTTTCAAACAATTTTGTAGATGTGAATCTAGCATGTGATTTGAGCAATACCAGTTCAGAATCGAGTAACACGCAACTTTCCTCTTATATTAAACAAGCTTACCCCTAATTTCAAAGCCACAGTATTAAGCAAATAAATCTCCAGCTATTTTTCTACTCCCTAACAGATTCCTCTGTTCGGCCAGGGCCTTCACCACTAAAAGTGTGCCAGCAGTCCTCCACATGGAAACAAAGTCCAAAACCATGTTAGCTCAAGAAAGCCTCTCTTCAGGAAATGTGTCACTATGTAGTGCAATTGTTTCAGAGCAAGACTTTTTTTTAAGTTCCTAACTAGCACAGCTATGATAGCCAAGCTTTAAAGTTCTTGTGTGTGACTGAACTGGTACTACATCCTTCTCACTTCCCTGCTTTGTATGGCAGAAGAAAAGAGCAGAGAAAAAAAATACCTGAACTTTTGGAAGGATAGAAACAATGGAGACAGCAATGCACAGGATCATGTTAAAGCTGATGAAGAACTTGTTCTCAGTGCAGTCATCAGGCTTTGTGTAGAAAATGTAGAAGAGAACAACAAAAACCAGGGACAAGGCATAGAACAAGCTTGTACAGGACAACAGAGCTGGAGGAAAAAAAAATTTACATTACACATATAGTTTTAATAGTACATCTAAAGCAGCTTACACTGCAAGACAGTCCCTCCTCCTTACCTGGCAGTCTGGGTCACAAAACTAGACTAGTAGAATGCATTTTTATAAGGTATGGCTAAATTTCTGCTTGGGCTCACTAAGCAGCATAGCTCAGAGGAAGGCTAGTGCTGCCATCAGGTGAACAGGACTTGCCTTTCAGCAGCAGTTTAATTAGTTTAACTGGTATCAGGCCACAGTGTCATAATGAGAGAGTGCTTTCTGCACACTTCTCATGGACATTTATCTGCCCTGAATTCCTGTGCTCGAGGTCACCCATTTTTGTTTCCACTCTGTTCTTTGTCAGAAGCTACAAAATGCTGTTGCAGCATTCTTAGCTATGAGCTAAGAACCACAACAATTAGCACTTTGTAATTAGTGGCCAGCTGGGGAGCAGGCACCAAGGCACACTCGGTGTGGTACTGCAGCCACTGTCCTGGACACAACTGAGCTCCTGGGGACACGGCAGGGGAGGTGCAGGGCAAAGCTCAGATTTGAAGAGAACCAGGCTCCGAGCTCTGCACATGCCCTGCAAACCAGGCAAGTGTGGTTCCTTAGGACTGTCAGATGTGCTACTCACAAGCCTACAATATTCTGCATTTTATTGAACAAGAACAAGTAAACACTGCTATTAACTTCAGGTGTTTAGAGCAGTGACTCAGGGACACTGTGGAATTTAATTCTAGGTATGTCTGCAAACCAGTAAATGATATTCTGCAGGGTACTGGCCAGTACAAACAAACCCTTTACAGTTCAAGATTCCTACCTGCATACCAGCATTTAGAATTCCCCTCTTCCATTTTCTCAACCCAGCTCTCATTCCAAGAATGAGCAAAATCCACAAGTAGAACCAACTGGATAAGAATGAAGCAGAATGCTCCAGAAACACCAATCCAAAACCAAGCTAGAAAAGGGAGCAAAAAAAAAAAAAATTAGCTTTCATCATGTGCATGCTACCTCACTTCAAAAACAAAAAAGCTCCTAATTGTACTACAGACAAATAATGAAAAAAACTGAAACTGTATTTAGAAATGTAGATGCTGTTAATCACTTTGGCCTCAAGCCCGCAGGCGCATGGAAGGAGTCCCAGCTGTTCAGGGATGCAGCCAATGCTGGCCAAGCTGAGCATGGGAATGTTTGTCTCAACACGTTTTCAGAATGAAGGCAACATCGAATGTGTGGCATCTTTGAGCACAAAAGTGCCAACATGCCACATTTCTTTGGGGGTCAACAACCCTTTCAAGTTCCTATGATGTGGCCAGACAGTTAAAGTTTCCCACACATATATTTTAGAGACTCTAGGGAAGTATTTAGCACTTGTCAGCGTCCTGAGTTGCCCCCAGTCTAGGGTCAGAAGACTCAGCTCTTTAGTGACTGTCTCATGAAGCAGAAAATTATTAATAACCAAAACCTATGCGGTTGAAAAGAGATTTCTTATTGCCATAACTTCAGCTGGTCACCAAAATACTGGATGAACCAATGAACTCCACAGAAGATGGGCAGAAACTGCATCTTCTACAAGAGAACTTTCAGTATTGCCTAGTAAACCTGTGAAAAGGTTTGAGCTTACTCCAGTCAGAATTCAATGATGGATATTAACTGTACCTCTTGTGAAAGGGCCCTCGGGGATATAAAATGCTCCAACCATGATAGCCACAATGGCAGCTATTTTGAAGAACCAGAACCTTCAAAAGAAGACACAAGTCATAAATATTGGTCTTATTCTACACACAGTCAGTTCACACACAGTAGTCATGTGCTCCATGATCTGTAAGCAGCTTGGTCCTGCTCCAGCCAGGGCTTTGGATCACATGATCCTGTTGACCAGGGAGGTTGAGGACTTCCCATCCCTGGAAGTGTTGAAGGCCAGGCTAGATGGGGCTCTGAGCAACTTGATTAGGTAGAAGGTGTCCCTGCCCACGGCAGGGGGTTGGAAGTGGATGATCTTTAAGGTCTCTTCCAACTCAAACCATTCTATAATGTTATGATTCTATGCTCCCCAAAAGTCCCTTTCCAATTAAATGACTCTATGATGACTCAGTCATCTAGCCCACAACTAATTCAGTTCAATCAGGGAATTGGAAATCAGAAACCAGTTTCTGCTGGCTGAGTCAGACTGGCCTCGAGAATGACCCAGTGAGTGCCAGGGGCAGCGCAAGGCTGGAGACATAAACCAGCTGCAATCTGACATCCCAGTGGAAACAAAGAGCACTGCCCTTTTGGTTACCTGCCCCCCCCCAGAGTGGCACCCTCAACCAGGACACTGAACATCTTACATAAATAGGAAGCTTTTTAGGAGACTAAAGCACTGGGTCCAAAAGAAACCTGAGGCTGTCCGTGTACGCATAAAGGAACTTCCACTGTGTTCAGCAGAGAAACTGGAGGGAGGAAACAAGCTGGAAAGCCAGCCAGCTGGCTCACACATACCCATTGTGTATGGAGGCTCTCGGGTCGTTACTTGTTTTCACTTCTATCATGAGCAGGGAGAGGAGGAAGAAGAACACGGCCATGGCAAAGCTGACACGGTAGACAGCTCTGTACCCCACAAACACATCACAGCTGACAAACCCATCCAAGTGGGGGAACTGAGTGTGAAGCCCCTCATCACAAAATCCAGGTATCTGGGTAAAGACACATTTAATTGTGAATTTACATTCATATTTGCAATTACATTCTTTAAGTCCTGTAACAGCCAAGGCTTTCAGTCAACAATCTTCTGGGAGACAAGAGAACAAAAGACCTTGTGCTCAGACCTTATTATCAACTGTCTTTCCCCATGTCAACACTTTTCACCCAGGAAGATTAAGATACCACAGCAGCAGGCCTCTGATAACGACTGACCATCTCCAGGTCAGATTTCAGAGACCAGGCATGTACTAAAAAAGGAACATTCACTGAATTTGCTGTTTCAGCCAGAAGCCACTGAGTACACGCAGCCTCTTAACTAGGGAACAAGGACACTTGGGTGTTTATGTCTCACACATAATCTATTCCAAGTAATGAAAATCAATAGTCACTGGCACAAATAGTGGCATTTTAAACAGTCAGGAAGAGGTTTTTCCCCCCCATACCTTTTTCAGCTGCTCTTCCATGCCTGGTGCCAGCATAATGCAGGCAAGCACAGTACTGAGGAGGAGGAGGAAGGCATAGATAAGACGTGTCACTGTCGAATTCTTGCTGTTGGGGCAACATCGGCACAGTAAACACGAGGCACCGCTGCACAGACAGGGAATCTGAAGGGCAGAGACAGGAATAGTAAGGGCATTCCCCTCGCAGCTGACACGGGCGCGCTAGGCGACACCGAGAGGAAAACCCGAACTCCATTTAGAGACACTCCACTTCGGACCGCACAGATAAACCGCTAATCGGCGTTTCTGACTGACAACGTGTTTGCGAACAGCGGAGATAACCGGGTTTATCGGCCC